>CAUJRU010000312.1:600000-932557 GCA_963277665.1 Viscum album | reverse complement strand
ATCATCCATAAATAATACGAAAAACTGATCAAGGTTATCTCTAAACACTATATTCCTTAAATTAATGAAAATATTGAGGGAATTAGTATGACCAAATGACATCACTATAAAATCATAGTGTCTATACCCTCTATAAAATTATGTCTTTTTTATATCCCCCTTATCAACCCTAAATTTATGATACCTGTAATGAAGTTCAATCTTGGGAAAGTAATAAACTTTATGCATTTGATCAAAAATGTAATATATACAAGTACGAGGAAAATTATTCTTGATTGTGGTCTTGTTAGGTTCTTAATAATCAATAAAGAGTCACATCAATCTGTCTATCTTATTAATGAAAATAATAGGCTTACCACAAGGTGATACACATGGCCATATGAACCCCTTGTCAATATTCTCTTGGAATTGATTCTTCAATTATGACAAATCAGTTGGGGATAATTTATATGGAATCATTGGAATATGCATAGCACCAGCAATTAGTTCTATTAAAAATAAAACTTCACAATTCACAAAAGGACTAGGAAAATATTTCAGAAAGTCATTTAAAAACTCCCACACCAATGTAATATATTCTATGATGAGTTTTTATCAACAATATGAGATAAAACTTTTGAATAGGAATCAAGACCCATATAATGGATGCACTTTCCATCTGAAGTTTATATTTATCATTACATTGAAAGATGATTATATAATGGTTTAGAATATAAAATGTGACTTCCCTTGTTTGGTAATTGATGTGGAATTTTTTTAGTTAAAGCTAATATATTCCTAATATAACGTAAAATTAAAATAGAGAGAGAATAAAAATATTTACAGGATGAAAATTCCCAAAAAATTAAAATTGTGTAACATCTTGAATTGGGTGACGCACATTGGTTCCCCAAGTTTGTTTCTCAAATGGTCCTAAGTATGCCTCCCTGTAAACTAGAGGCTACCAACTAGTATCAGGGGTCAATATCGATCATGGAGAGACTATACCCTCATTATCAATGTAGCACAACAATTAAAATAAATAAGAATAACCAGAAGATACAACCAAATAACTAGAAAAAACTACTATCACATGAAGACTAATACATGAATACATTATCCATACTAAAGTAATCGATATGTCATTACAATTATGTGGAAAGTGACAACATGCATAACCTAAAATTAATAAAGACACTAACAACTCCCAAGAGGGTCCCAACACCAATTCTGGTTCCCTCATTCATGATCCATCCCAACTCAGCCACATAATAAAAGCCCTTGAACTTATCACGTCCTATAATATTTAAATATATTTAGGTACCAATTAGGCAGCATAAATAGGGTGTGAGTACAACTCAGTAGACCACCACCTAGAGTTTCAAACTATTTCCAATCAATAACAATGTATGAAGGTTTATAAAGAATAAAATAAAATTATAAAGTTAATAGTTATCAAATTTCAGTTATTATTTAAATAAACAACATAAAACCTCAGGTTCCCAAGGGCACTCAAACTATGGATACCTGCTTTGTATTGCGTATAATTCATAACCACATCACAAAACAATGTTTACCATTTATCATCCCATTCAATTATATCACGACCACTTGGAATCATAGTATAATGCCAACCCATGGGTGTATAATTTTGTGTCTAACACCTTGTGGGTATTTGGATCCTCATTCCCTATTCCACACCTAAATGTAACATGGGTATTTTGAGCCTCAATCCCTGTCCCATAATCATATCTCATATTGGTATTTGGAGCCTCAGAACCTATCCCACACTCATATATCATATAGAAATTTTGAGCATCAGTCTCTATCCCACACCCCATTCATCAATCAATTAATTACTATGGGTTTTTAGATTAAGTAGACCATTTACCACACATATTAATAAATCAATTCATCAATATGGGATTTTGATGCAACAAACCTTGTCCCGCACAAATTTAGAAATTATGTTAATCATAATATCACATATATACCAGTACCACATATATCACATCAACCAAGGTTAATCAAAACTATACCTCTTATCATAATTTCATAAACATCAAGGATTAACTAGATGTATCATAATTTCAATTTTAAATTATTTATTAAACACATTAATTATCCAATCAAAAAATTAATTAATTAATTTAATTCCACATTCACAAAAATACAACAATTAATTAAACAATTAATTAATCAAATTCCACAACCCCAAAACCCCAAAAATAATTCAATAATTAATAAATCAAATTTAACAATTTCCTAATCGAAAAAATTTCCATTAATTGATTAAAAAATTAATTAATCCAATTCAATATAGATTCAAAATCTTAATACCCCTTTAATTAATTAAACAATTAATTAGTTCAATTCCACCATTCAATTTCTCCAATTAACCAAAATCATTAACAAATGGAAATTGAAACAAATATATTTAATTATAAAATTTAATTTCCCAATCATGGAAATGAAATTCTCACAATGAGATACAAATAATTAACCCAGGACAATGAGATTTGAATTTAGACAACCTACCTCAAAATTTTGTGACGAATAATCACAAATGGATATACCCAATTTGATGTGGAACAATCAAGAACTCATCGAAGAACAAGATCTAGTTATGAATTCTAGATCCAACATAAAAAAAACAAGATCAAATAAACCTAGATCTAAATTTACCATAAATAAGATATAACCAACCTTTTTTTGGAAAGAGAGATGGGAGGAAGAGAAACATAATCCAAAAGAAAACACATACCCAAAGAGGTGAAAATATGACAATCTATTCTTTGATTCTCCAAGAAATAAGGTCTTGATCCCTATAAATTCATCTAGGAGCCTAAAATATGATTTAACATGTTTAGGGATGAGTTTTTTCAAAATAGGGTGAAGCCTAGGGGTTCTTGATTGTTTATAAAAAACATTCAGAATAGTAAAAACCATACACACCGTTTCCTAGGAAGGAGTGAACAATTTCTCAAATCATGATCCTTAACCATGAATCATTTATATAGGGGGTGGGTGGGGTGGGTATGGTTACTCCTTAAAGAGTAAACATTTTTAAAAACTATAAACCAATTGTGCAAGTAACCTCTTCTTAGGTTTTCACGGTTTGCTGGGCTGGGCACAAGGTTTTGAAAAACCATATTCCAACCATGCACATCCTATCCTTCTTATAATTTTCCACAATTTCACCCAAAAACACCCAAAGGTAATACCCATACAAAAAATTACTCAAAACAAGTAAAAAGATTACTTGTAAATGAGCCTGATAAATCTCCATAAAAAGTTTAGTATCTTACAATCTTATCACCTTATAATATCTCATTCTCGAGCTGTAATCCCAAGAATCTCTACGATTATGGTTCAAAAATATCAGGACACTGATCCCACATATCTACTTATCTCTCCCATGTTTCCTTCTTAACATGCCCATATTGGCACAATACATGAACTATTAGCACGATCTTCACCCACAACACTTTCTCGCTATGATCTGACACACGTATCCCATGATCTTTGAAGTTTGAATTGGTCTCAATCTCAAAATCATCCACATTGATCACATGAGAAGTGTTATGGTGATACCAACAATGTTGTGACACATAAAAAAATTCATGCATATCATTTTACTTCTTTGGAAGATATAGTAGGAATGCCACCAGCCATATTCTCTCCAAAAACTCAAATAGTCCAACAAACCTAGGTGCCAACTATCCCTGTGTCCATATCCTGTGGTGAAAATATCTGGGTGACACCTGTAGGAATACACAATCACCCTATGAAATATCTAGCTTCCATAGACATATATCAACATACATATTCTTACCACTATGATTCCTATCTATACACTTTTGAATAAACTGAACCGACTCTGAAATATCCTACTTGAGTCTTGATCCCAACAACCCTAACTCACCTACCTCCATCCAGCATAGAGGTTTTCTTCATGACCTACCATAAGGTGCCTCATATTTTTCTTTATGAATATTCACCGTATAAATTTTTCCACATGTAAACTCAAAAAATTCTAGGTGCTTCTCCCAAGATTCACCAAAGTCTAGAAGACATGGCCAAAGAATATCCTCATGAACCTACATAGTATGCTCTGATTGGATATCTATTTATGGGTGGAAATTTGAACTCAATAAACCCTATGTACCAAGTGACTTCTTCCAGACATGTTAGAAGAGAGAAAAAAAGCATGAGTCATGGTATGAAACTACACTTCATATCACCCTTTGCAGAATGACTATCTCTAAAACATACAATCCTCCTAACTACTCCACTGAGAAAGTCCACTATATAAGTAATAAATTCTCTACCTTTGTCAAACGGTCTACAACCACCCAAATATAAACATTCTTATGATGTGTCCTTGGGATTCCCACCATAAATACCATAGTAACGTCATCCTACTTTCATTATGGAATAGGAAATTACTGTTGTAAACCACATGGTCATTGATTCTTGGTCTTCACCTAATGAAATGTGTAGCATCATGTCTTGAACTTTCCTATATATTTCTTCATTCCTAGTCACTAAAACATCCAAATTAGGTCATGGAACATTTTATTCATTCCTAGATGAACCACACACTTTAAGGAATTATAATCATGAATCAAATCATCCAAAATTTTATTTGGAACAACAACCTGATTCCTGACATAAATGGTTTCATCCTTATCTATGGACCAATATGAAGGTGACTCGTTACAATCAAAGCTTTAAATCGAGGCTAAAAATTCGGGGTCCCCATTCTTCCTCTATCTAAGAAATCTCAAAAGTGTAGAATCCACTAAAAAATATGATATTCATCTTCCCCTAACTCTCATGGACCACAAAATGTATCTCAACAAATAAATTCACCATCTTATACTCAGCACTGAACTCTTGAACTACTTGAGTCTGAGTTTTCCTACACAAGGAACCAACAACACTATTTCCTTTCCCAGGCATATATGATAGACCAAAGATGAATGAATGAATATAATAAAAAAATCTCTGATACTGGAGATTAAAATTATTCTATGAAAAGACATACTTTCTGCTCTTGTGATCAGTATACATAGTAATCTTCTCACCCAAAAAATAATGACGCCAACACTTCAAGGAAAAAAAATTTCAGCTATGTCATCATCATGATTTGTGTAGTTCTGTTCATGTGGACTCAATTTCCATGAACCATAAACCAAAAATCGACCCTATTTCCTTAACACTTCTCCTAGAACTATCCCCAAAGTGTCACAAAACACTATATACTCCTCACCTGGCTCAAGTATGACCAGTATCAGTATCATCATCAAATGAATCTTTAGCTCCTGGAATTCATTCTCACATGCTTCTGACTATTCAAACTTTATCTCCTTCTTGGTCATGTCCAAAAGTGGTGCTAAAAATTTGGAAAATTATTAGATGAACCTTTGACAATAAACCAAAAAACCTAGAAAACCATGGATATCAAAAGTTTTATGGATAATAGTTGGAAAAAAATCCTGAACATTCTATGGGTCCACTGACACACCTTCCTATGAGATGATGTGACCCAAAGAAGTGTACCTGAACAATCCAAAAGTCAAAGTTAGATAGATTGGAATATAACCTATTCTTTCCAAGTGTACTATGGATATTGTACAGATATTGGGTAGGATTGTTATGTGTGTTGGAGTACATCATGATTTAATCCACAAACACAACCACAAACTAATCCTTGTATGGATGGAAAATTATGTTCATCAAGTCCCTGAATACTACTGGTGCGTTCATCAACCCGAATGGAATCATAAAAAACTCATAAAGGACATACTATCTTTGGAATGAATTACAAATTATATCATATTATCAAAATCTCAACTGATGGTAGACTAGTCTCAAGTTAATCTTGGAGAAGAGACATGCTCCCCTAAACTGGTCAAATAGATCATTAAATCACAAAAGAGGATATTGGTTCATCACAACCATCTAATTCAACTTACAGTAATCAATACACAAGTTTAGAGTCCCGCCATTCTTCATTGCAATAAATACTAGGGAATCCAAAGGTGAATTAATTGGATGAATAAACCCCTTATCCACAAACTCCTATAGCTGAGTCTTGATCTCTTGAATCTTAGTTGATGAAATTATATAATATGGAATAAAAATTGGCTCAGTCACTCGAATAAGCTCAATTATAAACTCCAAATCTCTATCAAGTGGAATACCTAAGAATTATTCAGAAAAAAACATCCTGAAATCCATCCACTATATGTGGAAAGGCATATTTATTTACACCTCCATCATCCAGTAATATACTAGAAACTTGGGTGGTGGTCTCCCCCAATTTTGGATAAAATAGCCCTGTAAGACCCACCTTGATGGCTCACTCTCCTAGATGTACCTAATTTTCACACTAATGAGATATAAATGTGGGCTCAATATGATATTAAAAAGTCTATACCCCTAATTATGTCAAAGACTGAAATTTCAAGGATTTAATGATCCCAAATGAAATGATACTCCCCATCTATGATAGAACACTTCTTACATAGAAAAATATATCTCAATTGAACTCACAATGGTGTATCTATCATTATTAACCCACTAAAGAACTCCACCACCAGGTTTGAACCCTTCACAAGATGTGAAGATATAAAATAATTAGATGCAAAATTATCAAATAATTCACTAGCATGTGTAGATGATACAAGAATAATACCTTTAAACATAAAATATGTAGCCCCCTCTATCCACCATGGTGGGATGAAAAACATGAAACTATATTTCCCATATTCCATGTGATTCATTTAGAGTCCCCTGAGTTGTACCAATCTACTGATACTACAACAATTTCCCAGTAGTTCTATGTCCACTGTCTCTACAACCATTTCCAGTAAAACTCTAGTAGCCTAACTAATATAGATAATATTCATGTAATGACACTTACAACTCTAAAAAAACATACATCCTGAGTGGTATGTCCAAACTTTCTTATAGTGATATTTCTCAGGGTGGAAAATCTAGGATACCCGTGTGTGAATAAGTTATGTCTGCTATAGCTAGGAGAAGGACGAGGAGGGTTTAATCTTACCCTCCAAAAAAATGAGAACAATATCCACTTCTAAGAGGGGAAGTGGGGTTGTCCTTGCCCTTGGGAAAAATCATGTTCCCAATAAGACATGTCTGGAAACGAGTTAGTTGGAGCAACCAAAGCTTCGCAAGCAGTATGCCAATTCCATGTGGCATTATAACCCGACCTCTAAGAAGGAATCCACCACCGTGGAGGAAGAAACTTACGGTGGATGTGGTGATGTTTATGGATATTGTGATATGTAGTTTTCCTTGCTCCCTGTGGTTTCTCACTTTCTCCTCAAAGTGTCTTGAAAATAATAATAAAACAATTTAATTTCCTATCCTCTATTGGAAGCCTCCTTTAGGTTCCCCTTTGTTTTGAGAGATTGATCCACCACCCTAGAAACATCATTAACCAGAGGATGTTAACCTGGGACTTAATATCACACTTACATCAATCCTAGAAATATGTTTTCATAGTTATGTCATCCCATTACAACTATATATTATACCATATTTGGAATGTAAAGAAACCATAATAGTCCATCAAACACATACCCCACTAATTCAACTAAATGATTTCAAATGCTCTCTCCTATGTCAATGTCTCTAGGTAGAAGTTCTCTAAGAAATTCTCTAAAAGGTCCTTCTATACCACACAACCATCTTATACAATCTGAGACTCAACATACCACCTATGCTTCGCCAATCCCTCTTAAAAATAAGCATACAAGGATTCTTTAAATGGTCAAGTATAATCTGGATGGACTCAATCCATAACACTCTTGCCTCATCTCCATTCTCTCAGGTGAATGTCAGAGGGTTCTAAAAATAATACTCCCACATTAGGTTGAACATACTCTTCACTACCCAATCTGTGAATCTCTCCATAAATTTCATGAAGTGGAAAATGTTCTCATGGAAATTCTCTTCTGCTTGTTCACCTGGCACTATCACTATATGATGTTTCACTATTATAGGATCATATCTTATCCTGGCCTAATGTTGTCCTCTAAAGAACTCATCCTAGAGGAAAATCTATAAATTCCAAGCACACATCTCAGGAAACCGAACACAAATTTAAGACATTTAAAAATAGGGATTCAGAATATCCATAACGATTCATTCCCATACTTCCACACCACATAGTCAAAACAAAGGAACTATTACTAGCCTTTACCATCCAATATATAGGATATTGTTAAAAGGGGTTAAATACATTATCAATTTCATTTTTCTCATTAGAAAACCTTTTATTCAAATTTTTTCTCATTTTAAAATTATCAATTTCATATTAGGCACCTTTTTCATTTCAATTACAATTGGAAGTAAAAATAAATCAATTTGAAAAAGTTTCCCAAAAAATATTTTCTCATGCATTCATAAATTAATTCATTTCAAAAAATAATATAGAGTGCCTAGAATGTTGCATGCATACTAAAATCGTCTTAAAAAGAGAATACATAAGGTCTGAACCATCCCTCTTAGGTCTTCCATGGAGAGAAAACCATGTGCACCAATCTCATCCCTCCCCCTCCTATGATGGGGATTAGTAACGTGGTCTCAAATCATCCTCCTCCCTTTCCCCCACTTACAGTCCCACCTAATCTCCCCTCATTCCATTCCATTTTGCTCGACTCCAAGATTCCTTACTTTTATTAGGGTTTTCACAAGCTGCTGATTTCGATACAAAAATTCACATCAACATCATACCTTAATCGGGTCTCTCTAGTGGCTCATGTTGGTCAAAATCGACCATTTGTTGACTCCTTCAACCGATTCATTGTCGATTTATGGGATCTTCATCACCCTATTGTTGTAGGGATCTTGGATCCCCTATATATTCTCATTCAATTTGACAAAGAGGCTGACCTTATTTATGCCTATTCTAGTGGTTGAACATCCTTCAACAACATTATTTTCTTATTTTTTCACTAGTATTTCAACATTCACCTATGACAGGACCCTCTGACAGCTCCGATTTGGGTTAGTTTCATGATCCTTCCATTGCCTTTTTAGAACCCTACACTTCTTTCAATGCTTGGACACCGGGTAGGTATATTTGTGTGATTTGATTATATATATTGATCCCTTTTCTATCATATTAATCCCAAAATATGTGTATAAATAAAGGTTTCTAATCCTCTAACTGACTTTGTATGAATTTTGATCGAACATGAATACCAATTAAAAAGGAGGTGCAGTTTGAGTATTGGATAGATTTTTTATCCTCTTGCTATCGTCTGGGCCGCCTTCAAGAATTATAAAGGTGAGAATCATTCCCCCCAAAACTGGTTCATGATTTTGAGCATGCGGTTAGTGAGAAGATGAGACCTGACATGGCTATGGCGTCTCTACCCTCAAGGTTTAAGATCGGATCTTCAATTACCGACAGAGTTAAAAACCGTATTGTTTGTGAAGGGGATATGGGAACTCCAGGGGTTTCTTCATGTTTCAAGAACCCGAGTACAATTTCTCATGTTCACTCCGCAAGACATGGACATCGCTCTTCTAAGTCAAAGACACAAAATATGATTCCATCCCCATCAGATATCCAAATGGTCCTCCTAAAAAACTTGTTTTCCAATTTTAAAAATATATTGGTTGAGAGAGTGGAATAAGGGGGATAGAAAATGATGAGAAACTAGAAGACCAAGAAGTTGAGTCCATCCACCATAGAGAAATCTTCAGAAAATGAGGTATGTGATGTTGTAAGGACCCAAAAATTACATGTAATTTTTTTATTATATGGAAAATTACGAGTCCGTGAAAATTGACGACATGTGATTATGAGGCCTGGTGTGCCCAAAATAAATTTCTGAATTTTGGTTAGGTATGTTCAGTCAATGTGCGAGCGGTTTTTTGTAAATTTTGAACTGGTGCATGAAATTGAAATTGGAGGGCACCGTTGAACTCGTAGCGCCGATTTTCTCTTGAGGAGACCTTCACCTCGACCGTAGTAGGTCGAGGGTAGAATAATGTTTTTTAGTTTTTCGTGGAAGAAGAAAAATAAAATATTTAACATTTTATTTTTCTTTTGAAGTCCCTCCTTTTGAGTTATGGGGGTGGGGACCACCCGAACTAGAAAACCCCCATTTTGAATTCTAATGGTGGGGTCCACCTGAACCCCTATTTAATGTGGGGAAGTCCCTTGGAATCCTCCCATTTAATTGTGTCAACCCAATATAATTAATTATCCCATTTAATTATTCCAACACAATACAATTAATTATTCCATTTAATTGTGCCAACTTTAATTGTTCTAATGTAAATTAAATTGATAAAACTATATGAATTTGTTGGCTCCTCATTTCCTTGGGGAAATTGTTGGCGGAAGGGAGGCTTGGGGAGAAATTTTTATAAATTCCCTCTCCAACAAAGAACATTCTTCTGAATCAAGAACGAGGACGACGCACGAGCCCGACTTCAGAAGCGTTTTGTGGAAGCGATGATCATTGGCACCCTCGTCGCCTTCACTGACTTCTTCTCGTGACACCTCCAATGAAAAATCGAGGTAGGTATTGTTGTTTGTTTACCCCTTTTCCCGTTCTTGATGTTCATCTTGATTTATGAATATTTATATTCTTCTTAATTCAAGAAGAAATAAGCCGCTTGATACCATTCAAATGTGATGGGTACGGGACACACGAACACATCCCGACCTGTCCACAACCTTTGTGGGATTTTGATGGTCTTGAATCGACGACGACATTCTAGGTGAGTGTGAGAGTCTACAGAATGAAGAATGGGCCATCGGGTCATGCCCAATGAGCCGAGGAATGTCACCGGAAGGGCTCGAGAGTAGTGGCCGGAACCCTGGATGATCACTATGACGGCGGCGGCACAACCACGCCGGTAGGGAAGGACCGTGGCCCGTTGGCCGTGGCGACACAGGGGCGGCTGGCCACATGAAAGGGTGGCGATGGCATGCATCCACGCCGCTGGGTGTGCATGATCCATGACCTTGAGATGCGATGATGAAGTGATGGAGGCCAGATCGCAGCCGGCCGCTGGTGGTGGCACGACACGGGACCTCGCTGTGGAGTAGGTTCGACCGTCCAGCCAGTCCTGGGCCACGAACCACGGGCCACCCAGCGCGGGCTGCCCGTCGCAGGCCACACCATGGGTCACCCATTGCAGGCCATGCTGGCGGGCTTGAATGGACCCAGGGTCAGGTCGGACCCAGGGCTGAACCCAGGTTGTGCCAGGTTGACTCGAACCAGGTTGGGCCGGGTAGGTCTGACCGGGTCGGAGCAGACCCGGACCAACTTCGACCCTTTTTTCTCTTTCAGTCATAACTTGAGCTAGAGGTTTCCATTTGATGAACCGTCTATAGTGCCCTAAACCTTGAATCGAGACGGTCCTTTTGGTATACCCAACTTGAGTTTTGGATAAATTTGGGGTAGTCAAGGCACGGGCCCCGGGGGACGGTTCGTGAAAAATTGGTATCAGAGGAGTCAGTTCTACCCTAGAACATTGGACTCTGATATTTTTAAAGGAAATAGTGTTATGTTTAGTGAGTGTGGTTATCTATTTATGTAATCCATTTTTGGTGTGGCAACTGACGTATCCATACACTAGGACTCTGCCTTCTGATTACTGACTTAGTGCACGAAAACACTAATTGCATGTGTGTATTGAAAAGTTTTCTTTGTGATCTCTTTGAGTTAAATAACTAGGTATAACATAATGATTTTAGAAAACCTATTTATTTTGAGGATTCCCCCTCATAGACAACCAGGTAGGGTTCCGGGTATAGTACGCGAGGATAGCCCACCGAGAGACGAGGCCTCAGTGTAAGGCCCTTTATAAGTATGGGCACTAGTAGAGGCACCAGTGGTACCATTAACCGTCGGGCCACCGATGCTACCAGACCTATCAATATAGAGTGCATGCCTCTTGAGAACATTTCACGAGTTCCAATGCCATAGGTCACCCAGGTTCAGGGGTGAGACGGACCCACATGCATCTGAGGATTGGTTGGAGGCCGTGGTGAGAGTCTTCCGACTGGTATGGACACCAGCTAATACTATGGTGATCCTTGCCACCAATATTCTATATGAAGTAGTAGGAATATGGTGGATCTTGATGCTCCAGGTTCATGATGAGGTGACACTTCTCTAGGCAGACTTTGACAGCCTGTTTCGGGCAGAGTTTTTCCCTGCGACCCTTCACACAGTGTGCATTCAAGAGATTCTTCATCTACAGTAGGGAAACATGACTGTTGCTCTGTACTAAGTGAGGTTCACCGACCTCTCATGCTGCTCCACTAATACGGTGAATGACCCATTATTCAGGGCCCAGACCTTTGAGTAGGGACTCACTCGGGAGATCATTGATTCGATGATTTCTCCCAGCATCCCGACGTAGGCAGGGGTGTTAGAGTGAGCCCTATTAGTGGAGAGTTTTATTACTGAGCAGTCACCAACAACGAGAACCACCACCAGGCATCACATAGTGGAGTCTTCTATAGTTGGAAGCAGAAATATGTCACAGATGTCCAAGAGGAAGAAACCTACAGGTGGATGACCGTAGGATTCAGGGTCAGTTGTGTGGGGAACTTGAGACAAAGCTAGTCATGTGAGGAGCAGGCAGTGTTACACATGCAGCTGGTAGGTTCGCATGGCTCGTGACTACCAGACCCACTATACTGATGACCAGCAGACAATCAATGGACCACCCAGGTAGAGACAGAAGTTCGACCGAGGTGGTCCGCAGGGAGCTGGCAAATGTGGAAGAGGAGCTGGCTGTGCAGCTGGCGGTGGGCGACGATTTGAGGTGTTACCTCCACCACCACCATGTGGTCCACCCTGACCATAGGGAGTAGGTGTACATGGGCGAGCTCTGCTCCAGGCATCTGAGGACTACGATCACAGTGCTCTGGAAATGATACAAGGTATGATCTGTGTCTACTCCACCTTATCTACAGTACTTATAGACAGAGGTGTTGGTCATTATTTTATTTCCACTGCCCTCGTTTGGATCTCAGAGATTCTGGAGGAGTCGTTGGCTTGATCCTTATGTCTAGAGACTCCTACGGGAGAGGATTCGATTATTACACACTGGTTCCAACAGTGTGAGCTTACTCTAGGAGGCAATAGCTTCAATTGGGATCTCCTAGTAGCGGCATCGAGGCCTTACGACGTCATCTTGGGTATGGAATGGTTATCTACAGTCCATGGTCATATTTACTTTATTAGGCATAATGTTTGGTGGGTCCACATGGATGGGACTGGATTTACCTTTACCAGCGATAAGGGATCCATTTTAGTGTAGGATGAACTTACCTGGAGGAGGGTGCAGCCAATCACTCATCAATTAGCTAGACTTACCCTCAGAGCGGTTGATGTGGAGAGTCTAAGCTATCCTGTAGTGGTAGACCATTACATGGATGTCTTTCCTGATGATGTTCCAGGTCTACCTCCTCGCAGAGATGAAGACTTTGACATTGACTTATACCCCAGGACAACACCTATATCTACACCAGCGTATCGAATGGCTCCCACAGAGCTTTGTGAGATCAGATATAGCTAGAGGACTTACAGGGTAAGGGATTCATATGACCTAGTGTTTCTCCTTGGGAAGCCCTGATTTTGTTCTCCAAGAAGGCGGATGGGAGCTTGATACTTTGTGTTGACTATAGGCCCCTGAACCAGGTGACCGTGAAGAACAAGTTCCCACCCCCTAGGATTGACAACCTCTTTGATTAGCTGAAAGGAGAATGGTGGTTCTCGAAGATAGACCTAAGATCAGGCTATCACCATCTCAGAGTACGAGACGAGGATGTGAAGAAGAGGGCTTTCAGATGTCGATACATCCATTATGAATTTTTTTTTCATGTCGTTCGGCATGACCAACGCTCCAGTGGTGTTCGTGGGACTCATGAACAGGATCTTCCTGCCATGCCTTGATTTATTTGTAGTAGTCTTCATCGATGACATTATGATATACTCGGCTACTGAGGAGGAGAATTCCTATCATTTGAAGATAGTTATGGGCACACTCTGAGAGGACCGGCTTTATGGTAAGATCTTGAAGTGCCACTTCTAGATCTGAGAGGTTCACTTTCTGGGACATGTCATCTCAGAGGCTGGAGTTGCAGGGGATCCAACAAAGATTGTGGCGGTACTTTCTTGGGATCCACCCAAGAGTGTGACGGAGGTACGAGGTTTCTTGTGTTTGGCTGGATACTACCAGAGATTTTTACCAGATTTCTCCAGAGTTGCAGAACCTTTATCAGCCTTGACGAAGAAGGGTCAACCCTTCGTGAGGTCAGAGAGATGCTAGTGGATTTTTCAGGATCTGAGGTAGTGACTGACTAGTTCCCCCATCTTGAGGATTTTAGAGGAGGTATTTTGGTATGTAGTCTACTAAGACGCATCAGTGACCGATCTCAGATGTGTCCTCATGCCGGCGCGATCAGTTGTCACATATGGTTCTCGACAGCTGAGACAACATGAGCAGAACTATCCTACCCTTGACCTAGAGTTAACAGCAGTGATTTTCTCCTTGAAGATGTGGTGAACTTATTTGATGGGTGAACATTTTACAGTCTACTTGGATCACAAGAGTCTCAGGTATATCTTCTTGCATAAGAACCTAAACTTGAGACAACGACGTTGGCTTGAGTTTCTCCAGGACTATGAATTCAAGATTGTCTATACTCTTGGGAAGGGGAACGTTGTAGAAGATTCACCCAGTAGGAGATCTAGTATACAACTGCTAAGTGAGGTGATGGTGGAGCTAGCCACTTTACATATATCTTTTGTGGATTGAGATAGAGAATCCTTTCTCCAGTCTCATACAGTCACTCCACACTTCTTCAGCGAGTCAAGAAGGCGCAACATGGGGACACTGACTATGAGGCTAAACATGTTTAGATATCCTTAGGGTAGGAACCTAATGGATTTTCTGAAGGTGGGGACTACATGATCCTCTTTAGAGGATGTACCATGGTACTAGTGTCGCTTAGGGAGGAAGTGTTGAGGGAATTCCACACATCCCCTCTAGCGGTACATCCAGGAGTGCTGAAGATGTACCAGGATCTCTGACGACATCACCGGTGGCCGGGAATAAAGAAAGCAGTTCCAGAGTTTGTCTCTTGGTGCCTCACTTGTCAGCAAGTGAAGGTAGAGAATCAAGTACCAGTAGGCTTAGTTCAGCCTTTGGAGGTCCTAGAGTTGAAGTGGGATGGGATATCCATGGACTTCGTGACGGGACTTCCATGTACATCTAGGGGTCATGATTCTACCTGGGTGATTGATGATCAACTTAGCAAGTCGGCCCACTTCCTACCGATTGGAGAGCAGGGTTTAGTAGATATCTTTGGACGCCTCTATGTTCAATAAATTGTACAGCTACATAGAGTACCCTCGACGATTGTCTCTGATCGTGATGCACATTTCACTTCCCGACTATGGAAGGGGTTATAAGAGGATTTCAGGACGCATCTTCGTTTGAGCACCGCCTTCCATCCTCAGAAGGATGACCAGACTGAGCGGACCATTCAGACCCTTGAGGACATGCTGCGTTCTTGTGTCTTCAGCTTCGGTCACAGCTGGGAGGATCACTTTCCCTTGGTGGAGTTTTCATACAACAACTATCACTCCACCATTGGGATGGAACCTTTCTAGGCTTTGTACGACCAACCTTGTAGATCGCCTTTGTGCTGGACTGACCTACGGGAGTCAGCACTCATGGGAATAGATATGGTATGGTCTACCACAAAGAAGGTGAAAATCATCCTGGAGCATATGAAGACTACATAGATTAGGAATAATTCTTATGCTAATAGGAAACGAATACCTCTGGAGTTCAATGATGGTGACCATCTCTTCCTATGGGTCTCACCCCTATGAGGCTTGCGGAGATTCGGCGAGGGAGGCAAGTTATCTACAAGGAACATCAGACCATTTCAGGTTCTCAGTAGAGTTGGTGAGGTGGCTTACCGGTTAGCTCTTCCACCTCAGTTGCATCGGGTGCATGAGGTTTTCCATTTTTCCCATATGGGAAGATACAAGCATGACCCATATCACGTCATCGACCAGGATGAGCTGGACATCGACGATGGGGTGACGTTTACGAAGGTTCTGGTGGAGATTGAGGACCGACAGGAGTGGGTACTTTGTGGGAGGTCGATACCTTTAGTGCGTGTGAGTTTCAGCATGGGAACCTTAACGGGAGAACATGGGAGCGGGAGGCTCAGATACGTGCTCATTACCCCCACTTGTTTCCTTAGTTTGAGTTGTGGATTATGGGGACTCAAATCCTTGAGGTGGAAAGAATGTAAAGGCCTAGAAATTTCATGAAGTTATTATTATTATATAGAATATTACGAGTTTTTAAAAATTGACGGCGCGTGATTCCGAGGCCTGGTGTGCAAGGAATGAATTTCTGAACTTTTTTTATGTACGTTCAGCAAACGTGCGAGTGGGTTTTTGTAACTTTTGAATTGGTGCTTGGAATAGAAAGCTGAGGGCACTATTGAACTCGCAATGCCAATTTTTTCTTAAGGAGACCTTCACTTCGACCATAGTTGGTTTAGGGAAGAAGATAGTTTTTTATTTTTTTGTGGAAGAAGAAAAATAATATATTTAAATTTTTTTTGAAACCCCTCCTTTTGAATTATGAGGGTGGGGACCACACGAACTAGAAAACCCCCATTTTGAATTCTAGTGGTGGGGACCACCCAAACCCCACTTTAATGTGGGGAAGTCCCTTGGAATCCTCCCATTTAATTGTGTCAACACAATACAATTAATTGTGCCATCATAATACAATTAACTGTGCCATTTAATTATGCCAACATTAATTGTGGCAACAAAAATTAAATTGATAAACCTATTTTAATTTGTTGCCTCCTCATTTCCTTGGGGAAATAGTTGCTGAAAGGGAGTCTTGGGGAGAACTTTGGTGAAATTCCCTCTCTAACAAAGAACGCCCTCTATAACGAATAAAATTCTTCAGAATCAAGAACGAGGATGACGCATGAGCCCAACTTCTAAAGCGTGTTGCGGAAGAGACGATCGTTGGAACCCTCATCGCCTTCACTGACTTCTTCTCGCGACACCTCCAATAAGAAATTGAGGTTGGGATTGTTGTTTGTTTGTCCTTTTTCCCATTAGTGACATTAATCTTGATTTTGGAATATTTATATTCTTCTTGATTCAAGAACAAATAAGCCTCTTGCAACCATTCTAATGCGGAGGGTGCGGGCCGAATGAACATGACCTGAACTCTCTACAAACTTTGTTGGATTTTGATGGTCTTGATTAGACGGTGACATCTGAGGCGAGTGCAGGAGTCTACGGAATGAAGAATGGGCCACCAGGGTGCGCATGATGACCCGAGGAACGTTGCCGAAAGGGCTCAGGTGCGGCGACCGACACACCAGCTGGCCGTGACGATGAAGGCAGCGTGACCGCACCGCTGGAGAAGGGTCGCGGCTCGTTGGTCATGGTGGAGTAAGGGCAGCTGCTGATGCCCGACAAACCACGTGAAGGGGAGGTGGAGGCGTGCGTCCGCGCCGCCGGGCGTGCAGGTGCCGCGGCCTTGAGCCGTGGTGGCGAAGCGAGGGTGGCCGACTCACCACCAGCCACCAGTGGCGGTGTGGTGCGTGACCGCACTAAGGAGGACATCTCTCCATACGGCTAGCAGTGGGCTACGCTGGCAGGCCGGGCCGGACCCAATGGGTCTTGTCAGACCCAGGGCCAGACTCGTGCTGGCCGGGTCGGGCCGGGTCGGTCCGACCGGGGCAGAGCAGACTCGGACCAACTTTGACCCTTTTCGCTCTTTCAGTAATAACTTGAGCTACATGAGTCCGTTTGATAAACCATATACGGTGCCAGAAACCTTGGATTGATATTTTCCTTTCTGTATACCCCACATGTGTTTTGGATAATGTTGGGGTAGTCATGGCAAGGGCCCCGGGGGATGGGTCATGACAGATGAGACCCCCAATCACCATCAGAGTATGAGGAGGATGAGAAAATTAATTTCTTATCACATAATGGATTTTAAAAATGGAAGCGAAATATCATCGATGATTGAGAATATCTGGTGAATAATGGGAGAAAGAACAAGAATCAAAAATATTATTCTTACCCTTGAAAACCAATGACTACTCCATCAGCTGGCAATAATATTAATTTTAGGGAGCCTCTGAAGTCTCATGATCTACTAGAAACAGATTATGGTGAGATGGAGGTTTAATGTGGCAAGGAAAGGGAGAATAAAGGTGAAAGGATTGAATATATTAACCTGTTGTTTGATCAGATTGAATCAGATGGTGTCTAAGAAGAGGCAACGAATGATGCTGACATGAAACTTATCCTGCATTATGCGGAAGATATAATTAATTAAAATTTTTAAATTAATGTTTCAAATTTATAGGTTGATATAATTCATGGTAGACCAATTTGAATTTATGTTAATGATATGAATGTTGATTTGATCAACAAGAAAGATAATATTTTGGCTTATGGAATTAATGGAGAAAATAATTCTGGAATAATACATTCTGAACTAGGATAGGTTAGCTTACCATTTTGAGGACCTCATCAAATAAAATCTAGACATGATAGTAACATATCCATCCGAGAGATTACATAGTATGATTAATTAAAACGCATTAATACTTTTCAAAAATATTTTGGTAATTTCTTTTGAGGTTTGAACTTGGAATTCCTTGTAATCTTTTTTGGGTTACTCAATTTAACTCAAAACTAATTTCAGAAATAAAAATTTTAAATTGAAGAGGCATGCTCAACTCTTGGACCATTCTATTATACTAGTCAAATATTAAAAAAATCATAAAAAATTAGCACATCACACAATAAGTGCATCCCTAGATGTGAAATAGCATCTACAGTAACCACACACATAAAAAAACAATCTAACCCTGGGTACTTGGTTTTTACCCCATACATGGGTTAGCTAATCCCATGAACGAGCTATTAAAAAAGATTCGAATCATTATATTACCTGAACTACCATTCCCAAATAGTACTATAAAAGAAAAAAAATAATAATTCTTCTGATACCACTTTGTAACATCCCAACCCAGGTTCCACACACTAGTCCCCTGAGTCGGTCGATCACATGACCTCAGGAATTCCTCCCCATATGCTAAAGGTTGTTGTCTAGTTGTGAAGGTCAATATCGATCATGGGGATATTTTACTCTCTTTATCAAAGATTCATAAAATAATAAATAAATAAAATACCAAAATGACATAACTAAATAATCAGACAAAACTAGTATCACATGATGAATAAAATAGGAATATAATATCCATAATAAAAAAGTAGATATGTCATGACAAGTATATTCCATGTGTCAAAATAAAAAACCTAGAATAAATAAATTCACTAAAAACTCTCAAGTGGATCTTGAAACAATGTCTTGTTCCCTCCTTTTTTCTTCATCCCAACTCAGCCACCTAAAAATGGATCTTTACTTTATCCTATCCTACAACCATGAAATATATTTGAGTATCGATCTGGTAGTCCATGCAGGGTGTGAGTATAAGTTAGTAGGCCACCACCAATGATGTATAAAACAATATTCAGTCAATAACTGTCTATGAAGATTTATAAAGAAAGAGGTACAATTCAAAATTAAATAGTTATCATATTAAAATTATTTTTTATGTAAACCACATAAACCCACGGGTTCTTGAGGACATCCAAAATCAAGATACCTAATTTGGCCCATGATGGATTTAAAACCACATCATAATTTCATGGGTTTCATTCATCATCGCATTCGATCATATCACACCCACTTGGAACCATATTCCAATGCCAACGCATGGGTATTGAACATTGTGTCTAACATGTAGGGGAATTTGGAGCCTCAGTCTCTACCCCACACCTCAATGTCACATGGGTATTTGGACCCTCAGTCCCTGTCCCATACCTGTATCTCATATGGGTATTAGTAAAATCAATACATGTCCAACTTTCATATCTCATATGAGTATTTGGATCATAAATCCATATCCTACACCTCATTTATCCATCAATTCTTAACAATCATATTTGGTTGCAGCAGACCACATCCCAGAAACATTTAGTAATCAATTCACCATTATGGAATTTTGATACAGTAAACCATGTCTCACACATGTTTATAAATCATTAATATCACAATATTAGTTTAATAATAGTATCACATATATAAAATCAATCATGGTAAATTTACATTAACCCTCTTATCAAAATTTGATAAAAATAAATGTTTGACCAACAATCTCATAATTTCAATTGTAATTTAATTCATAAAAAAAGTTTAACTGATTACCCAATTTATTAATCAACTAAAAAATTAATTAATTCATTTTCAAATTTAAAAAAATCCATTAAACAATTCAACAATTAATTAATCTAATTCCATAATCACAATATCCCCTTAATTAATTCTAAAATTAATTAATCTAATTTGAAAATTTCATAATAAAAAAATAGATTTATTAATTCACAAATTAATTAATACAATTAAATGAAATTTAATAATCCCAATATACCATTAATTAGTTCAATAGTTAATTAGTTTAATTCCACAATTCATTTTCCTCAAATAACCTTAATCTTTAACACATGGAAATTGAAACAAATCAATTCAATTATCAAATGAAATTTCCCAACCATGGAAATGAAATTATCATAAAAAAAATACACATCATTTAATCAAGACTATGGGATTGGAATTTACACCATCTACTTAATGCTTTTTTATGAATGTTCTCAAATGAAAATCCCCAAACTGATGTGTAAAGATCATGGTCATGTCGTAGAACAAGATATAGATTCGAATCCAAAATCCAAGTTTAAGGGTAAAAGATCCAAAAAACCTAGATCTAAATACACCATTAATAGAAGATAAATACCAAATTTTAATCTATATAGGGTGACAAGAATAATAGAAACATAATCAGGAAGAAAATAGATACCTCTAGAGGTGTAAATCTGACAATCCAGCCTTCGATTCACCAAGAATTGTGGTCCGGAGCCCTTAGAATTTTTCTGGGAGCCTAAAAAATGAAAGAACACGATTTGGGTATAGTTGGGTCAAAATAGGATAAATTATTAGGGTTATAATATTTTAAAAACAAATTTTTTTAATTTTAAAAATAGAATTCATGGTTTCTTGGGCAGGGGCACACGGTCTGGAAAACTGTGCACCTTCACAGTGAGCCTCTTCTGTGGAGGCAGGGTGCACAGTTAATCCAAAAAGTATGAACAGTTTGAAAAACCATGCACAATCTATGAAAATACCCACTATTTTTGTTTTCATGGTCTTATGGGTTGAGCGCACAGTTTTGACAAACTGTGTGCCAAATGTGCACAACCTCCCCTCCCTCCAATTTTCTCTAATTTCACCCAAAAATCTCCCAAAGCTAAAACCCATAAAAAAGTAATCAAAAAAAGGAAAAATAATTCATGTAATTGATCTCATGACATCTCTTTAAAACTGATAGGATCTTACAAATAGATTATAATTGTGTACATAAGATGCGATAATCACATCATTAAGGCATTTTACAGCTAATTAAACATCTAATAGTTTGGGAGGTATTTTGATACCCTTAGAAAAATATTCATATATAAAAAGGTTGTAATATCCATATTCAAGTAAAAAATTATTAGTTCTAGTGTGGATGGTTTGTGTACCTGTCAAAAAGTTGTTATCACGACCCTCATCAACAATAGTGACCATAAGATTTTCTTTTTCCAATTGGATTAATATGTTCCTAAGATTGATCACTAGTATATCCTTAATATTTTATCATCGGTTAATATAATTCCCATATTCAATGATTTTGAAACATTGTAGTGTGCATGGTTCATTCTAATGATCTTTCACTCCAACGTTGGATAACTACGTATTCCCATAACTTCAATAATAGAATGATTAAAAACCTTCTTTTCCAAAATTAAAACACATTTCAATCCACTTCAGATAATTTCTATCATCATTACATCCACAAATTGAGAATAAATAAAAGATCATCATATTATCCTCACATTTTTTAGAATTCCATTTTAATTATGTCTTTCTATTCTTATCAAAATAATGATATTAATATGTAACACCAATTATGAATTTCCACCTAGGTAGCACATCGAAAAATTTCTTCATTGGTACTAAAGTATCTTTTTGTTGACACAATTTAGAGAATTGGTTTTAAGAAATTGAGAAATCAATCAACCTTACTTTTATGTCAGATAATAATACCAGAATCATACCTTAGAAGTCTTGTAAAAATTTCCTCATAGGTACTAATACCTTCATCATCATTCTATTTTAGCTTAATAAATTACTTCTCTAATTTAATATAAATAATAAAAGGAAAGCACTTATTGAAAAAAAAATCTTTTAAACTTATCCAACTCAATAGAGTCAATTTATTATAATTTCTACAAATTCTTGAAAAGAGTCCATTATTGAGATGATTCTACTGCAAACTGATAAACAAACTAGATAAATATTCGTGTTTTGAACATTGGATATGTAACAACCCGATATTTTATGATAAGTATTATTTTTAATTTATTTGATGTCAGGTGTTTTATGCTAAAACAATATTATCTTGTGCTATATGCCACACTGTATTAGCTTGAAGTATACACAACACTATTCTTAGATTGTATGACACACAATTTCAGTTTCGTTTTATAATAGTCATTCTACGCAACATTGAGTGTATATATATATATATTCAATGTATAAATGAAATATGGTTTGATTCTATTATACGAAATAATGAATAAGTCTTACACTACACGAAACCCAGACTTGGCTTGCATTACACGCAATCGCGACCTTCCTCGATAGCGTGTGTTGTATGCAATACCGGGTTTTACTAAACAACGATATATTATTATAATATTATTATGAACTATCCTTTATGAATAGTATTAACTAAAATTTGAATTTTATAACATTATTATTCATCTTACACATTTTCTAGAACATGGTATAAGAACAAAATAAATTTTTTGGGTAAAATAAGGATTTTTCAAAAAATGTAGTTTTGCCGCCTTTTGATGGCGCATCCACATTAAATCTAATTTTTGAAATGTTTATAAGTTCAATTTTACAAAATAAAATTATTATTTGGAATCAGGATATTAAATTTTACCTTGGATAATTTTTTCATATTATTCTGATGACTTTCATATTTTAATGAATAGTAAAAACACGCTATATTTTAATTAAAAACAACCTTTTTCATCATAATAACTTATGTGGTAAAGTTATAGTATTTAATGGTTTTAAATTATAAATAGAATATATTTTTACCATCTAATATAATGTATGTCATTAGCCTTGATTTTACATTGAATTCGTAGGTTAAATAAATTCAATCTTTTGCAATGTTTTAAACAAAAACCCGTTTTCTTTCGACAACAGGATTAATTTTAATTTAATTTCCGCAACTTCTTTGTATTTAATTTGGAAAAATGGATTCCATATTTGGAATCAGTGGGTCCAAATTATATTAATAGACTACTTTTTATTTTTGGGGATTATGAATAGAAACTACGGTAAATTTTATTTACCATAGTTAAAGGCAAATTGGGTAATTAAGGGTAAATATAAGATTATAAAATTACCCTAACACCTGCCAAAATCCTATTGGATAACTAAAAGTCGACCCATATCACCTTAGGGTCGGATTAGAATCATTTAATGGACTTTTGCCCCTGAAAATAACTTAATTATTATTAAAACCAAAGAAAGTGACAACATGTCACTCTCTTAAATATTATAAGTATATTAATTTTAATTTAGTGTTAAAATTCATGAAACTTCGAACATGAATAGTATACAGAAATATAAGGAAATTATCTACATCATATGAATTTTTTTAAAATTTTTTTGTATTAAATAATTATCATTAAGTTTGACACAATAGGGATGCAGAAATTATTTATTTAGTGAAAAATCAATAATATAGTTTTTATTGAAATATTAATACATATCAAAAGGCCCAAAAATCTGCAAAAAAACTTATTATTAGTGTATAAATAAACCTTAATCATCCACTGGCCAAATGTTTGACCATTTGGATCCTTATTAAGAAGATTATGACACTTATATTATTTTATTTTAAATGATGCCAAAGTTGTCACCTTCATAATTTAATAAATATAAAAATTAAAATATTGTGATTTTAAGATTATAAATTCGATTAAAAGTATTATTGTGAAATTTAATAGATTTTTCTTCATCATAGGATTTTATTTTTAATTTTTATGTAACAAATAAGTATATTAAATAATTATACAAAAATGTTGTAGTAATTATTTTATTAAGAGATAAACCAAATAAATGGTTTTAAAAATAAAAACTAAATATTATATGAACTATTAAATGTTCTCCACTAATTTTCTTGAAACATATGACATTTTATGAATCTATTAAAGCTTTCAGTTCGAACATATCTTCTGTATATATTTTATTTAAATTCAAATAAATGAATAGTGTCAAAATTGACACTATTGTTATTTTATAAAAATAATATATTATAAAAAATGTTTAAAAATCACAAAAATATTTAAAAATTATAAATTTAAATTTATATGGTATAAAATGTTATAATGTATCCAATTATGGACAATTCACAACAAATAAGTAATTATTTGTTATAATTTAAAATTTAGAATGTTATTACCATAAATAAAATTAAATTGATTAAATAAGGAAAAATCAAGTTGATAATGTTTAAAATAAATTCCTAACATGTCTAAATTTGATTGGATGATGGAATTACAACCCTATATCATATAATATTCGGATATGAGTCCTTTTGGGATGTTGTTAAGTGGAGTTAGATTTATTATAAATTAATATTTTTAAGAATTCCAAAGGTGCCCCTCTCCTCCCTTATAAAAGGGCACCTCCTCCCTCTCTTCCTCACACCACTTTGAGCCTTCAAAATCGGCCAACCCCTGCCAAATTCTCTTATACACATCCCTAGAAACATTTTAGAGGTCCTGGTCTTTTTCAAAGACCAATTTTAGTTCCCTAAGAGGAGGTCTCAAAGAGGCGCTTCAAAGAAGAGGTAATGTCCGTTACCGATTCTTTCAACTTTATTTTATTCTTCCACTTATTCTTCTTTAGTGGTTTCATTATTAAGTAATAACATCAGTATCATTCATATACTGGTATGTTATTATAAGTATGAAACAACCCTATTTCACCATATATCCATCCTATGGAAAATGAAATCACCCTGCGTGCGTACGTACAGAATACCGTCTTCACGCCGTGGCGTAATATATTTTCCACCACCACCTTACTTGGATGGGTATAATGGTGAAAATAAATAACTATATATGATTATTTTAAAGTGTTATTGATTCTGATATAGTATACATACACTCCACTACAATTCCACGATCATGGGAATGATATCATCGCTCGTGCGTACGTACAGAATACCGTCTCCACGATGTGATGCGACTCATTATACATGATATTCATTTCATAATAATTATACAAATGAATTGAATGAATGAATATGATATATATTTTACTAATAACATTCTGGAAATGAGGTATCTATAACCTAAAAAGAAGAATAAGAATTTATTCGACAAAACACGCATAAGAACAAAAAGTAATAAACACCCGAATAACAAGTAGCAATGTAATATTACTAATAAGAAGCTAAGAATATGAAAATATATGATATCATAACAATGAGTATGATTCTGGAATAATTCAATGACATTATTTAAATCATTATAAATGAGTTTCGGATCCATACGAAGCATATCGGACCTAAGGTAAGGGATAATTTTGCAAGTCTTATTTTTATCCGAGATTGCTTATTCGTAAGTATTTACTGGGGTTATTTATATCATCCATTTCCATGTTTTATAAAAGTGTTTTCATGTATGTTTAAAGTCATTTTTACCCATTTTTGAATTTTACTACATGGTATGTAAGGAATCTTTCTTTTGTTTACGTTACGAGGTACTTTTTTTACTTTTCCGACAAAAGTACGAGAAGAATGTTTTTTTAACCTATACGACATGAAAGGATTTTTACGGTTTTATAAAGACTTATTTTCATGAAGCTTCCTCCACAATATTTCATGACTATTTTCAACAAAATCCTTTTCTTTTAAAATTTCATGACATTTTGTGAAAAGAAAATGATTTTGAAGAAAAAAGGATATTTTCCTCAAGAATTATAGTGTTTTATCAAAACCATTTTCATCTAAGATGACATTATTTCACATGTGTATGTTTCAAGTATAATGTCTCTATGATTTACATGGTTTCACATTCCTTATTATGAAATGATATCCATTTCTTTTATATGGATTATGTAATGATGGGATGGTGTTTATGAAACCCTTTTTATTTATTGGGTTATTATGAATGATGTATGTTTATTTTGTGGCACAATTAAGAATGATTTCATTATGAGATTGGTGGGACCTATATCTCCCTCCAATGCATTGGGTAAAGATTTATATCTCATGAGATAGACATGGCTGGAACGGAAAGTTAAACAGGTTCAGTAATATTGGACTTGAACAAGGAGTGTACTCAATTCAGAAAGGGACTTTGTCCACTAAGATGGTCTTGGCAGCAATTCCTTGGCTAATATGGAAATAATATCATATGGTTAATGGTTTCCACAATTACATGTTTTACTCCCATTCTATTTTATCATGCTTAATGTTTCTTTATGATTTATTCCTTACGTACTTCCATGTTTTATGTCATTGCTCAAACTTTTGATCTTTATACATTATGTTCATGTTTTTAAGTTCAAGTGAATATGATTTGTTTTATTTTATCCATGATTACCCTTACTGAGAATTTGAGCTCACCCTTTATATGTTTTCTTTTCCCCAGTATATAAAGAAGGGTTTTAGTTAAGAAAACAAAAGGGGAAGATTGATATGGGAGATGTTGAAGATCTTTCAATAGGATTAGATGTTTATATTCTGTGTTTCCAAAGACACTAAACTATTACAGTCCTTGTGTGTCTGTTTTTGTTATGTGTTAAGTATTCCGCAAAACTAATGTAATGTCCATGTACGTCAAGCTTTGGGTCTCTACAGTTGGTATCAGAGGAAAGGTTTAGTCAACCTTTGGAAACTAAGATGCGAAAACGTTAGTGAGATCCCTAGAGATATTTCTAAGGTATGTCTAGGGATGTACCTAAGGATAAGTATACGTATAAGATATAGTCCTAGAGCTTCGGTAACGATCTTAGAATTTAACCTAAGATGTTAGATTTTGAGGGTGCTCCCCCTTTACTATGTTGTTTTCCCTAGCATGATTTTTTCCTCTCACACTATTCTTTTTGGGTTTTAGAAAATGGATGGAAACAGGAAGATTCATGATAATGGAGGATATGACGGACAATGGAATGATATTCTTCATGAGAAACCAAATGAAATGGGATTTGGAAGTCCAAACATCATTATTTTTCCTAATCAGAAATCTCATAATATAATCAATAATCTTAACTTTGGTAAGTTTCCTGACTCAGATAATAAGAGAAAGACGGAGTTTCATGATGATCATAGAGGAAAGAATGTTCAATTTCCCTCATGTAAATCATGTGGGGAGAGGCATCAGGGAGATTGTCTCAAAGGAACTGGAAGATGCTTTGGGTGTGGAAAAGAAGGACACAAAGCCAGTAAGTGCAAAGGAAAAGGTTCAGTTAACACCATGGACATGGATAATGGTATTGCTATGATATCAAAAATGGTTAAATGTTTTAAATGTGGAATGTACGAGCATTATGCAAACCAACACCCTAAGGGAAATTTTCATGAATAGAATCAGTACGGTCGTATGGGTAGTATTTATGTTGATGATGATAAAGAGACTACAAATGATATGTGAGATGAAAGAATTGTTGAAGCTCGGTTAATGGTTTAAGAAGGTAGTGGAATGATTACATGTTTCTCAAGTGTAATGTTTTATAAGTAATCTCATGGTACTATGGAATAAAGAGACATCTAAGGATTGTTTCACTGTTGTCTTTCCTTATGTTTTGAAAGTTTACGATGAATGGTACCGTTAACCATGAAAGGTTATTCAGATATTTTTGGAAAGTAGATGATATGCGCATAATGAAGGGATAAGGAGAAAATTAAATGTTTGATAGTATTCATGAGCTCATGACTGATATAAGGAGAAGGTTATATCATGGTTTCAGTATATAGAATTTTTAGATTTTGGTATGTGGAAAGAGTTAACTTTTGACATCATTCATGTTTTCACTAAGGTTTAATGGGTATTCATTTTTCAAGAGAATACATGATTAAGGTATTTACATGATTGGAATGTGACCAACAAGATATATGGGGGATAAATGATGGTTGGTTGATGAAATTTCAAGTAATCATTTTCTTTATACTATGATCTTGGACCGATGTATTTTAGATAAAGATTGGAATGTATTATGTTGGACATAAGTTAGTATTGTTTAAGGATAGAAGTTTTTTTCGATATTATTTATGGGATGTTATAGTAATGTAGTTTCAGAAAAAGGACAACCTGTAGGATGGGCGACAACCCATCGCGTCGGACAAGGCTGTGGGAATAGAACCCACAACCGAA
Organism: Viscum album; assembly: GCA_963277665.1. Classification (NCBI taxonomy): domain Eukaryota; kingdom Viridiplantae; phylum Streptophyta; class Magnoliopsida; order Santalales; family Viscaceae; genus Viscum; species Viscum album. Next base: position 903,920 of record CAUJRU010000312.1, on the reverse strand, counting down.
GTGCGACTGGCCTTTATCGCCTACCACTGGCCTACAGGAAGTCCCTGTTTAGTAGAAACTAGTTTTATTATATTAAGCAGTATGATATATGAAGTATAAGTCCATTTTAGGAACCATATATGATTAATCTCACTATAGATCGACTTATGTATATTTAATAACTTTTTCTAACCTTTTGTTTGAGATAGATGGAATGACCCATCATTCCATCACATGATCTTCTAACACTTCACGAATAACAAATTCAACTTCATTTCTTTAAGAGATTAAGTGGAAATTGTTCAAGGCACGAACAACAGTGAGATTGTACCAAAATAAAGTAAGTATTTATTCTAAATAAAATTCTTCAACTTTAGGGAAATGATCTTGAAAACCAAAAGTGTTGTCCTAGTGCCCTTATATCCGATGAATCTGTTGGTACCCTAGATCATCACAACTTTATAGCTTTGTGATTTTTGGCTTTTTCATAGCCATGTTCTCTACCACTCTCCATCAGAACTTGATGGTTAGATTTTTCTTCCATATCCATATTTTCACCTATGTTCTCCTATATGAAAACCCAGTGATGAGTTACTCTGGGTAATCGTTACATTTCATACTTTAGTTTTTAAAATTAAGTTTTAGTATTCCTTTTTACGATGTGGGATTCTATGAATAGTAAGCGATTTATAACCCCGACGAATTTCGAGGGTGAAATTCAATTTAACGGGGGTAAAATGTAACAACCCGATATTTTATGATAAATATTCTTTTTAATTTGTTTGATGTCATGTGTTTTATGCTACAAAAAGATTATCTTGTGCTATACGCCACACTGTATTAGCTTGAAGTATACACAACACTATTCTTAAATTGTGTTACACACAATTTCAGTTTCGTTTTATAATAGTCATTCTATGCAACATTGAGTGTATATATATATATATTCAATGTATAAATGAAATATGTTTGGATTCTGTTATACTAAATAATGAAGAAGTCTTGCACTACACGAAACCCTGACTTGGCTTACATTACACGCAATCGCAACCTTCCTCGATAGCGTGTGTTGTACGCAATACCGGGTTTTACTAAACAACGATATATTATTATAATATTATTTTGAACTAGCCGTTATGATTATTATTAACTAAAATTTGAATTTTATAACATTATTATTCATCTTACACATTTTCTAGAACACGGTATAAGAACAAAATAATTTTTTTGGGTAAAATAAGTATTTTTCAAAAAATGCAGTTTTGCCGCCTTTTGATGGCGCACCACTTTAAATATAGTTTTTGACATGTTTATAAGTTCAGTTTTACAAAATAAAATTACTATTTGGAATCAGGATATTAAATTTTACATTGGATAAAATTTTCATATTATTCTGATAACTTTCATATTTTAATGAATAGTAAAAACACGCTATATTTTAATTAAAAACAACTTTTTTCATCGTAATAACTTATGTGGTTAAATTATAATATTGAATGGTTTTAAAGTATAAATAGAATATATTTTTACCATTTAATATAATTTATGTCATTAGCCTTGATTTTACATTGAATTCATAGGTTAAATAAATTCAATCTTTTGCAATGTTTTAAACAAAAACCCATTTTCTTTCAACAAAGGGATTAATTTCAATTTAATATCTGCAACTTCTTTGTATTGAATTTGGAAAAATGGATTCCATATTTGAAATCAGTGGGTCCAAATTATATTTATTGACTACTTTTTATTTTTGGGCATTATGAATAGTAACTACGATAAATTTTATTTACCATAGTTAAAGGTAAATCCGGTAATTAAGGGTAAATATAGGATTATAAAATTAACCTAACACCTGCCAAAATCCTATTGGATAACTAAAAGTCAACCCATATCACCTAAGGGTCAGATTAGAATCAGTTAATGGACTTTTGTCCATGAAAATAACTTAATTATTATTAAAACCAAAGAATGTGACAATATGTCACTCTCTTAAATATTATAAGTATATTAATTGTAATTTAGTGTTAAAATTCATGAAAATTCAAACATTAATATTCTCCAGAAATATAATGAAATTATCTACATCATATGAATTTATTTAAATTTTTTGGGTATTAAATAATTATCATTAAGTTTGACACAATAGGGATGCAGAAATTATTTATTTAGTGAAAAATTAATAATATAGGTTTTATTGAAATATTAATACATATCAAAAGGCCCAAAAATCTGAAAAAAACTTATTATTAGTGTATATATAAACCTTAATCATCCACCGGCCGAAATTTTGACCATTTGGATCCTTATTAAGATGATTATGACACTTATATTATTTTATTTTAAATGATGCCAATGTTTTCACTTTCATAATTTAATAAATATAACAATTAAAATATTGTTATTTTAAGATGATAAATTTGATTAAAAGTATTATTGTGAAAGTTAATCTATTTATATCCATCATAGGATGTTATTTTTAATTGTTATGCAACAAATAAGTATATTAAATAATTATACAAAAATGTTGTAGTAATTATTTTATTAAGAGATATACCAAATAAATGGTTTTAAAAATAATAAAATAAATATTATATGAACTATTTAATGTTCTCCACTAATTTTATAGATACATATGACATTTTATGAATCTATTAAAGCTTTCATTTCGAACATATCTTCTATATATATTTTATTTAAATCCAAAAAAATTAATAGTGTCAAAATTGACACTATTGTTATTTTATAAAAATAATATATTATAAAATTGTTTAAAAATCACAAATATATTTACAAATTATAAATTTAAATTTATATGGTATAAAATGTTATAATGTATCCAATTATGGAAAATTCACAACAAATAAGTAATTATTTGTTATAATTTAAAATTTAGAATGTTATTACCACAAATAAATTTAAATTAATTAAATAAGGATAAATCAAGTTGATAATGTTTAAAATAAATTCCTAACATGTATAAATTTGATTGGATGATGATATTACAACCCTATCTCATATAATATTTGGATATGAGTCGTTTTAGGAGGTTCTTCAGTGGGTTTAGATTTATTATAAATTAATATTTTTAAGAATTCCAAAGGTGCCCCTCTCCTCCCTTATAAAAGGGAACCTCCTCCCTCTCTTCCACACACCACTTTGAGCCTTCAAACAAGGCCAAACCCTTCCAAATTCTCTTCTAAACTTCCCTAGAAATATCCTAGAGGTCCTGGTGTTCTTCAGAGACCAAGTTTATTGCACTAAGAGGAGGTCTCAAAGAGGCGCTTCAAAGAAGAGGTAATGTCCGTTACCGATTCTTTCAACTTTATTTCTTCTTCCACTTTCTTATTCAAATTCTTATTCATTAGTGGTTTCATTATGAAGCAATAACATCAGTATCACTAATATACTGGTATGTCATTATAAGTATGAAACAACCCTATTTCACCATCTATCCATCTTACGGAAAATGAAATCACCGCGCGTGCGTACGTACGGAATACAGTCTCCATGCCGTGGTGTAATCTATTTTCCACCACCACCTTACTTGGATGGGTATAATGGTGAAAATAAATAACTATATATGATTATTTTAAATTTTTATTGATTCCTAAATAGTATACATACACTCCAATACAATTCATGATCATGGGAACGATATCATGGCTCGTGCGTACGTACAGAATACCATCTCCACGATGTGATGCGACTCGTTATACATGATATTCATTGCATAATAATTATATAAATGAATTGAATGAATGAATATGATATATATTACACTAATAAAATTATTTAAATTAGGTATCTATAACCTAAAAATAAGAATAAGAATTTATTTGACAAAACACGCATAAGAAAAAAAGTAATAAACACCCGAATAACAAGTAGCAATGAAATATTACTAATAAGTAGCTAATAATATGACCATATATTATATCATAACAATGGGTATGATTCTGGAATAAGTCAATGAAATTATTTAAATAATTATACAGGAGTTTCGAATCCATTCGAAGCATATCAGACCTAAGGTAAGGTATAATTTTGCAAATCTCATTTTTATCCGAGATTACTTATTCGTAAGTATTTATTGGGGTTATTTATATCATTCATGTACATGTTTTATAAAAGTTTTTTCATGTATGTTTAAAGTCATTTTTACCCATTTTTGACTTTTACTACATGGTATGTAAGGAATCTTTCTTTTGTTTACGTTACAAGGTACTTTTTTGACTTTTTCGACAAAAGTACGAGAAGAATGTTTTTATTAACGTACACGGCATGAAAGGATTTTTACAGTTTTATAAAGCCTTATTTTCATGAATCTTACTCCAAAATATTTCATGACTATTTTCAACAAAATCCTTTTCTTTTAAAATTGCATGACATTTTGTGAAAAGAAAATTATTTTGAAGAAAAAAGGATATTTTCCTCAAGAATTCAAGTGTTTTATCAAAACCATTTTCATCTAAGATGACATTATTTCACATGTGTATGTTTCAAGTATAATGACTCCATGATTTACATGGTTTAACTTTCCTTATTATGAAATGATATCCATTTCTTTTATATAGATTATGTAATGATGGGATGATGTTTATGAAGCCCATTTTATTTATTTGGTTATTTTGAATGATGTATGTTTATTTTGTGGCACAAGTAAGAATGATTTCATTATGAGACGGGTGGGACCTATATCTCCCTCCAATGCATTGGGTAAAGATTTATATCTCATGATATAGACATGGCTGGAATGGCAAGTTAAATCGGTTCATTAATAAAGGACTGGAATGAGGAGTGAACTCGATTCAGAAAGGGAATTTGTCCACTAAGACGGTCTTGGAAGCTATTCCTTGGCTAATATGGAAATCATATCATGTGTTAATGGTTACCATTATTACATGTTTTACTACCATGCTATTTTATCATGCTTAATGTTTCTTTATGATTTATGCCTTACGTACTTCCATGTTTTATGTCATTGCTCAGGCTTTTGATCTTTAAACATTATGTTCATGTTTTTAAGTTCAAATGAATATGATTTGTTTTATTTTATCCATGATTACCCTTACTGAGCATTTGAGCTCACCCTTTATATGTTTTCTTTTCCCCAGGATATAAAGAAAGGTTTTAGGTAAAAAAACAAAAGGGGAAGATCGATATGGGAGATGTTGAAGATCTTTCAACAGGATTAGATGTTTATATTCCGAGTTTCCAAAGACACTAAACTATTACGGTCCTTGTGTGTCTGTTTTTGTTATGTATTAAGTATTCCACAAAAGTAATGTAATTTCCATGTACGTCAAGCTTCGGGTCTCTACAGGATAATGTATAATATATTTTTAATGTTAACTATCCATTTCTCAATAATTAATGGATCCAAATATATAATAAAATAAGGTGGATTCTGCTTAATGAATTATTAAATTGAATATTGTAGACTTATCTTTTCATTTGGATGTTGAAAATGATTTATAGTTTGAGAACGTTTCATAATCATAAGAACATGATTTTTTATTTCTGTTCCCATAAAATTTGGCCACACAAGTGGAAAATCTTATCATTTTCCACAACATTAAATATTAACAAGGTTACTCAACTTCTATCAATTTAATAAAAAAACAATTGTGTGTGAAAAAATAATCATATAGGGAGACCACATAATCATGAAACAAATAAATTATAATATGTTTAAATTATTAAAATGTATTTTCAATCCATGACACCTTATGTTTAACCTAGGTCATCCATGATCTTTATCTATTCAAATACATCCTAATACTTAATAATTAAAATGTGAATTAACCTAAGAGTATCCTCTAAGAGTGTAAAACTAGGTGCATTGTAAGGAAAAAATCAATATGAACCAGAATAATGGCCAACATATACTAAACCAACACTTTTTGGGGTTATTATCCATAATCACATCTATTCTAAAACCATGTCTACATATAAAATATAGATTGTGATTTTTTTCTAGGAAATCTATACTCCATTCTCTACCATAACATAGGATATACATAGTATTATCTTAATGGTTCTTAATTTTTTTTTTCATTATAGTTTCTTAATGTAACAAAACCTTTCTACTATAACAACTAAAGTTATCCACACTTTTTAGACATAATTATCTCATCTTATTAGATGAATATTAAATACATAACATTACGGTCCAAGCAAGAATCATATATATTTAATTTATTTGTAAACATTGATACATTAACAAATGGTTAATAAGTGAAATATGTCACCTCCAATTAACTTATTCATAAATAGAACCCTTCATTGACATATCATTTATAATAAATTTATTCAAAACTAGAGGAGAGGAAACATAAGAAAGGGTGGTATTTAATTATTAGTATGTGTAGAAAATGGAGATTTTAATAAATATATAAACACAACATGAGAATAACTGTATGATAAAATGATCATTACATTTGGAAACCATACCATGCATATCATAGATCATAATCTTGAGTCATGGAATAAAGCTTGATAGTTCCTAATATATAAATCATAAAGGAATTAAAGAAAATAAGCCATGATGGAATAACATTGGCATATGATATAAGTTTATGGAATACATATAAGAATAAAAAATAATTTCCTTAGTAGTGAAGGATTTATTCCAAGAAAATCATAGTGTATTCGGTTCACTACCCAAACCATATTATTTGTCAAGATTATTTTCCATTAATAAGATAGTGGATAGAGTCCCTTACTGAACTTACTTCACTCCCCATTCCAATCATCATTATCTCATGAGATATCCGTATTTACTAAATGCATTATAAGGATATATAATTATGGGACCACCCTTCACAAAAGGGAAACCTTACATATGTATGACATATGATCACAAATCAAACATAATGTCATATTACATTAAAATAAACGAGTTTCATAAACATTTCATCATTTCATATTTTAATTACCTATAGAAAATAAATGATATTCATAACATAATTAACCCTTAGAAAAGAAATGTGTTTCATAGAATAATCCTTAAATTATTATCGTCATCATCCATACAAATAATGAAAGTGGATGGTATCATTGGATCATATTTTTAGAAATGAATATGTAATTTCAATAGATGTCAACTCAGATAAAAATACCTTTAAAATATATCTAGAATATTTCTTAACTAAAACAACCGTTTTTTTAAATTCATTATTTAAAATCTAAAATTTTCAAAAAAATCAATGAAATTTTTTTATTTTAAAAGAATTTTGGAAACAAGTAAAGTATGTTTTAAATAATTGATTAGCCATGACAGTGGGAAGTTTCGTCCATGTTGTGTACATTAAAACAAATATTCATTTTAATTTTTTTTAAATGTTAAAAGAACCAAATTCAGAAAATTATAATAAGAGTTATTTTAAACCATTTTTTATAATACAAGGATTGGTAAAAATGACATTTTAAAAGAATAGAATAATGTTATAAAATTATAAAAAACATTTTAGTGAAAACATTGGAAAAGGAAAAAATATTTTATATATAAGTTATAAATAAAGTTGATTTTCAATAAAAACATTCTTTCAGTCACTTGAGTTATCAAAGAGAGGAAAATGAAGGGAAACCATTAATTATTTATAAATAGAAATAGGTGAAGAAAATTCATGATATTATAGAGATGTAGATCATAAAATTTCATCATCAATATCGTGATAAAAAATCTAAATAAAAATGATATTGTAACCTAAATCCATTACCTCAAGTTCCACTTACTTTTAATGAGATATAACATCCTCTTTTTGGTTTCCCTCCCTTTGATCATTTATTAATTACCATTGGAATGGTCTTTTAGGAAGGCAATCATAAAACATGTTTTGATACAAGATTTTAGAATATATTTGAGTATGGTTTTTTGATCCAGAAGGATCAATGAGGTTTCAACAGGAGAAATGAGGGGTGTCATTTTTAAATTAGGGGAGAGGAGACACTTGTAATTTATTAAAATAATAAAATATAATAAATTAATTATTAAAAGAAAATATTCCAGATGGATAGTGATTAAATGTTAGAAAAGGAAGAGGAAAATAAGATGTAGACAAGTTGAATTGGAAAACATACCCTTATATTTTTATTTAACCCATGGTAAGCATGCTTTTAGCATAATTTTGGTGACTATTTTTACTATTTTTACGATTAATTATGATAAAAATGAAAGTTGTATCATTTAAAAATTTGGAAATAATGATTCTATATATGAAATCTGTTTTATTAAATTACATATATAAAGTTCTTCAATTCCCTATTAAAATAAACGCACAAAAGACGTGGAATAAGGGTTTCATGAAAAAATGGTTTTATTAATTATATAATGTTTTTATACCAAAATTTATATAAAATTATTTTAAAATGGACATAAATTGATTATTTATAATATAAATGAAATAATTTAACTATTAAAACCATTTTTAAAGAAAAGTTAACTTTAAATATGCTTTAAAGGAAAATAAATGTTTTAATAAAAATCCATATTTTCATTATTCATCATTAAATTAATCTTTTAAGAAAATTCTCAACAATTCACTCTAATCTGACTTTAGTATGCTGATTTTAAAATTTTTATTCATTCTATCAAATTAATTTTCTATATTTTATAAAACTAATTATACTATTTACTTTTAAAAATTAATAAAAACCATTTTTGTGGAAATTTTTTTTGAAGCATATAAATACTTTACTAAAAATCGATTACTTATTTATCAATATATTTTTTATCTTAAACATTTACATATAACTTTGAAATATTGTTATTAATATTCATATGTCTAATTTAAAAGCATGATTATAATGATTTAAAATATAATATTTTATTTAGACTCAAGATTTTGTGTATTATAAGCTATCAATAAAATTACATTTATTTTAAAAAGAAATACATCATAAAATCACGAGGTTTTAAATAGGCCATATTTATTGAAATTTAGGATGATTAAACTCCAATCATGTAACACCTTATAATAGCAATAATAATCCAAATTTTATTATATGAAAATAACTTTTACTATGAAGGAATTTAACCTTTGGTTCCACTACATTGGTTCTTTATTCAATCCATAGAGGCCCACTTCTTCTTTGACACAAGATTTATGTACTATTTATCTAAAAAACTATAACCCCCATAGTTTTTACGGAATTTTTTATTACATGAATGAATTAATTTTCATTGATGTATTTCATCTCACTAAGTCATCCATTCCTTTCACGTGACACTGACTTGGATTACACTACATGAAACACCAACTTGGTGTACGTAACACGCAACACTGAGTTTCTACAAAACATCATTTTATTATTATAATTATTTAAATGAGATAGTCATAACCTATAAATTAAACATAGTGATATGAATAGTAATTAATAATTTTAAAATATTGTTTACACAAGTTTAAAAAAAATATAGTTTTTATTAAAAATATAATTATTGGTAAAGGTTTTATATGTTTTAAAACTCTATTTTCCTAAATGAATTGTTTTTTATGTCCTTCTATAAAAAAATAAAATTAAATATAATTTCATTGAAATTTAATTTGATAAGATAAAATTTATTTTTTAATTTATAATTAATTAATTATATTAGGGAGAAATTTTGGGACTTTTCTAAGGAACATCATTTTTTGGATGAACAGTGAAAATACTGAATTTTAATTCAAAACATCTTTTTCATTAAATTTATTTACAAGGATATATTATAATTTAAGTTTCATTAAAATTTTAATTCTCTCATTTTTTATCAATTAATCTAATTTAGGTCATTAGAATAAATTTCACTTTTAAATTGAGTATAAAAACTTACCAAACTTTTGGATTATTATACTTTAAAAACCCATATTGTCGTCCCACATACGAGATTAAATTTATATTAAATTCTACCACTTATGTGATTTTAATTTGGAAAAATGGATTCAATATTTTTAATTATAATAATTTATATTTTATAATAATTTTATCTTAGTTCTTGACCAAAAATATTTGTGAAATTAATTAAAATTAAATATTATGATTAAGGTAAAATTAAGATTAATAAGGGACTAAACCTTAATCTAAAGGGCACAAATGACCTATAAACTTGTAAAAGAGACATTTTATGGAGATATTTCGACCCAAAAATCCATGTTATCTATTTTCCCACATTACATGTTTAAAATATGGGTGGAATTATCACGCCTAAAAATTACAAGAGTGACACTCCACCTCCACTATTAAAAGGCCTCCTCTCCTCCCACTTCTTCGCAAATCTCAAGGTACATTGGCTTGACCAATTAATTCAAAAATATATCCTAAAAATACCTCAACACATCCTATAAGAATCCCCTTGTGAAGAAATACACCCAAGAAATCCCTTTGGTGCAAAGCTAATGGAGTTACACGAAAAAGAGGTGACATTATTCTTCAAGCTCTTTAGTTTTATTTCTTAATAAAACCTTTAATTTTTACATATTAAATACTTATATAAAAAAATAATCCTTACAATAATTATATATTTTTACAAAAATGTTTTTAACTACACTTATACACACTTCCATCTAAGGGGAAACAAACTTATAGTTTTTGTGAATGATGAACTACCGACTCACAAAACAATGATTATTTGTTCTCCCTTTTACCACCTCTAATATTGATAATTATGATGGAAAATCAGTTTATATATAATAAATATGACATTTATAAGGTCTTTATGCTTATTAATTTATTCTATAACACATAACTTTATACTTTTCATCTTGTGTAAATACAATAACATCATTTGTGGAAGTATGGACCACCACCTCCTTAAAATGATGTGATTCATTCAGAAGCTACATGGAATGTTTTAAGGATGGATTTAGTGAAATTATATGATATATATGATATAATAATGAAACTTGAAGAATTATATATATATATACACACATATATATTCCATTTACTTACTTTCTTTTAATATGAAAATAAAATGGAAACAATGTTTCTACATATCTATGACCCACCATCTCTATGAATGGTGTATTCCACTTCATACTTATATTTCATTAAAATTATTATAATACAAATATAATAAATATAAGTGATATTTTTATAATTTTTTAAATTATTTAATTCATTATATAATAATAAGGACCAAAAATATAGTAAATTAATACACATGTGAAAAACAAAGCGGATACTACCAGAAGCGTAACCATAAGATGGAACCGTTAAAAGTAGGGTAATAAAAATGTATAATACAATAATATATTGAATTAGATATAATAATATGGTTCTATAATAGATTTATAATAACCTTAAATTTATTATATAGGAGTCCTCTATGAATATGACAAGATTCAAGACATAATGTTAGGTAATTTCATCTCACCTTTTATTTTTGTGAGATACATACCTTCTTCACCACTCTGCTCTTTTGTGTAGAGTATATAATTCCACTGACTGTATTATATTAATATTATTATTAAATATATTTTTATTTACATATACATTTTATGAACTTTATTTCATGTGTCTTATGTTTCGAAATTTATGAAATATACAATATAGTTGTTATCATTTTTTCTTCTTTGAGGTAGACGTTTTATGATGCACCTACATTATTTTTTGAGGTGTATGTAATTAAATTTTAAATGATATATCATGAATAAACATATTTTAATGATATTTTAAGCTTTATTTAATTTTATTTTCTTACATGGGGAGTAGGTTTCAATGTTACAAAGTGATAAGAGCTTGTTGAAACAATTTCATTGCTTTTCGATATTGTTTGTGATTATGATTATTTTATTGAAATATTATGATCCATATCTCAATAAAACTCATGAATTATCATATAAAATTGTTTTATATTATATATTCATTTGTTATTATAATTTTTACACACTTTTGGTTCTTAAGATAACTAAGAAAATGTTTCTATGAATGTTCGACATTATTTATCCTTTCAGTTGGAAATCTGTGTTCATTAAAAACCGTGATCTCTAAAAATTTTTTAAAAAATGTTTTAATATTATCCAATGATGTTAATGGTAATTTTTAACCTTTTTTAGCCTTTTAAAAAATGGTTTTAAAAATTAATATTGATTTTATTTTCTGATCAAGACACTTTTCAAAAAATTTAAGGTACAAAAGGAATGTATATCAGGTACAGTTTTACCTGTCATCATGAATTTAATTTTCTTTATGCCTCCATTATAAGTTTAAAATGATATTTTTGATAAAAATATTTATTCTAATATTCAAGAATTTTTTTTAATTTAAATTTATTTTCAAATAAAAATGTTTTAAAAAATTTAGTATGTTCAAAAAGTGTTTCATGTGATGTTCAAAGATTGATTTGTATTTTTTTCAAAAGTGAATTTCTCAAAGAAAAGGATTTTGAATGATTTCAATATTTATTTATATGTTTTCAATGATATTTTATATGAAAAGTTTATAAAATTGTTATCAAATCTTCATTTATAATTTTTCAAGTTCATTTTCAAGAAATTTATTTTCAAAAGGTTTTATGTTTTAATGAAAAACATTCAAAGAAGAGAGGATATTTTCTTCAAGATATGTTTTTAAAAGAAAATAAAAAATTATTTTTCCTTTAAGACGACACTTTTTTGTGTTTCTTATGGATTTATAGTGATATTATCCAAGCACAAAAATCATATTATTTTTTGAGTGTTTTATGTTTCGGGGGAATAATGTTCATGACACCTTTTCTCTTCCATGTGTTATATGCTATTGAAAACCACTTCTTTTCCTTGGTTATGCTATGATATAATAACTATTTGACTTATAAAATTTTAATATGTAATGTTATGATGAATTTCTTATGACACCCATTTCATTTCATGGGTTATGATATAATGTTTATGAAACCCATATCTTTTTATGGTCATGATATGATGTAAGTTTTATCATTTTCTGGCATATGTATGTATGATTATATTATTTGATGGGTGTGGCCTACATCTCCCAAAAATTAATTGGGTAATGATAAATGGTATATAATCTCAAAAGGTACAGAAGTTTTATCCCAATTCAAAAAAACCAGAAGGTATATAGGTTGTTTCCCATGCCTGAAAGTAAGCAGGTGGATGGGTTGTAAACCAAGCCTAAAAATAAAAAGGTGCATGAGTTGTAGCCCAAGCCTGAAATTAATAGGGTAACCAGTTTGTAGTCCAATCCAAAAAATAATTAGGTTCATGGGTTTTAGCCAAATTCCAAAGTAAGTACCTGAGTCTTATCCTAAGCCTAATATGTTATGATGGTCTTGGTAGGTATCCTTGACATTGGGTTTTCTATATTTATATGTATTCTATAATTACATGTATTACTATTATGTTAGGATTTCATGGCCTATGATCCTGATCCCCTCACGATTCATGTCTTATGAAATGAACATCTTTAGGCCATGATTTAAATTTATGATCTTTGATATGCAGTGTATGATATTACTATGTTATGATCAAATTCTTATACCCTAATGTTCATGTTTATTCTTATATATCTCCCTTTTTTACTCTTACTGATCATCTGAGATCACCCATTTTTATATTTTCTTACCCAAGTTATAAAGATATATTTTATGAATTATATGTCTAAGAGGGGTGACAGTCTTGTAGAACCTAGTGGGAGATAATGTAGATCACCCATGTACCAATGTTTATGTTTCCATATTTCAAAAAGGTAAAAAACTAATACGGTCTTTAAGAATCTATTTGTGAATTTTTTATGTATTTTGAAATAGTTATGTATTATGTATGTTTGAAAAGTGAGGTTTTCAATATTTGGTATCAGAGTGAAGGTTTAGTCTACCATTTGAAACTAGGATGATAAAATGTTAGTGCAATCTCTATGAGTATTTCATTGGATATGTCCAGGGATATATCTAAGGATATGTATGAGGACGAGTAAATGTTTATGTAAATGTACTTGAATTTTTGTAAAGGATAGATTAGGGGTTTCCTAAAAAAATCACAATATGGATACTACATGTGGATGTGGCTCTGGGACATATGCATCTAGAGGAAAAAACTCTAACAATGTTTTCCAGGGCTAACTCTGTGTTACCCAGTACAAGAAAACAGGTCTTGTAGTACACCTAGTTTGACAATCCCGAGGGATATACTTTAAAAATTCATAAACACTATAAACTATCTTGAAGGATTTGAGTATAATATGACTATTAATAACATAGGTTAAACATAGGGTTTAATAGATTAAGAAAGGTTTCATAATTTAGACAACTTATGAGTGGTTTTTTATGATAATGTGATTCCCTAATAAGAAAAATGTTTCTTAGTCTATGCTTTTTCATTTTAGTCAATGGATAGAACCCAAAGGAACCACATTAATTGTGACTGTGATAGAAAATGAAATGATTTTACTCGTAAGTATATGAATGATTTCAGATATTGAATGAAAAACCATGTTTATTTTCTCACACATCATTCTCAAGCTATGAATCATAATGATATTATTGAAAAATAGAGGGAACAATGTTCTATTGAGTCATTTATGGGCCAATGTACACCTTCTTTGAGCGGGTATTCTGATCCAATTGTTTCTAAACACTAAATCTATGGAACTAAAAATATATTATACATTATTGAGTGTAGATCTTGAGAAATTCATTATAGTTATTTATTAGTTAGAAGTTGAATCACACTAGTGGTGGACTCTAATAAATAATACGAGGAAGAAAGATGAAAATTAATCCATGGATTGGGATGAGTTCAAGAACTTATTATTCAATAAGTGCTGACCTCATGTTCTTTTTATGAATATCTAAAAGTAGTGCCTTGAGTTTAATAAAAAGGATGATGAATCTGTCAGTACGTAAAATGATGATTTCACAAGACTTAAGTGCTATGCTTATGGAATTATCATCCAACAAGAAAGTAAAGTTGATAGGTTATTCAGTGTCTTAAAGTCAAGTCTTATAAGGTATTGTTTATAATAGACTTTAGTAGCTATGAATAGATTCTAATTTGGGAAATAAAAGTTGAAATGGATGATGGAGTTATGTATCAATATCATGGTATTAATAAGAAGCGAAAGATATAGTACAAAGGGAAATATAAAAACCATGGAGATAAGAAGATGTGGCTTCCTTTATGCTCTATGTGTGGAAATGAATAATGTAGGGAATTATCTTAATGATACTAGTAAATGTTTTAAGTAGGTAAATGAAAGATATGAAGTGGATGAATGCTAAAGCGATTGGAAAAAGTTATTTAATGATGTGAATATTGAGAAAAATTGATAGGATGCCCCTCCCACACATCAGTGTTTTAATTATAGAGAGTTTATGAATTTTTCCAAAAATTTCCCAAATCAAAGGATTAAAAATGGTGATCAGTGCTAAAAAACCTATAAAGAAAAATGAAAAAGTGAAAGAATATTCAATCACAATGAATGAAGTGAACCATGATAATTGGGGAAAACCATAGTGAGGAATTTAATGAAGGATTATTTTAAAATTAGATTTATGAAAATCTTGTTGTTCATCCTTTAGTGGAACTTCATATGAGTCTAATAATTGATTATATCTATCAACATTAATTTTGGATTATTCAAATAATATTTATTTTCTAGGCATACAAGGTTGAACCCAAGCTTAAAATTTTTTTTTTCAAAAAAACTAAGTTTATATTCACGGAATAAAGGGTGAATTATCTTTTGGAAGAATGTATGCTTTCAATAAGAATTTATGGAAATTATGTTCATTATCATGTTCTAATAGAATACTTGATGAAGGTATTTATAAGTTCAAAATGTGACAAAAAAGTGATAATTTGTAATATATGGGGGATCAACGTTTTGCTGATTTCATGACCTTCTTTTTAATTGATGAGGACGGAGGTCATCAAGACCCTCAAAATTACATTTATGACTCTTACACTAGTAAAATGGTGCATGGTCGATCCACAGATAAGACAGATGAGTGAATCTAAAGGTTTTAATTTTATTAAACTCCACTGTTGTTAGTAGAGAAGCCAGAGTGCATCTTTTTTGTTGTTTTTATTTTAAATTTTTTTAGTACTTTTCTTTAAGCAACAAGTAAGATAAAAGATAATGAAAAGAGGCTAAATCATTTACTAGTATACTAATAAACTAAGAACTACCATAAATCTAACATAAGAGAACAAAATAAAAACATAATGTCGTAAGGTCGAAGGAGCAGATCAAATGTAATACTCGAGAATTCCAAATCTACTGGTTAAAAGGATATATTCTTTACTAATATTCATTGAATCATACCTCAAGAGAAAAGGTGAAATGTCTCCCTCGCCAGAAACTCAACACACAGTAAACTGATTTTAGGAGTTCGCCACTCCAAATTCAGTTAAAATGCTTGAAAATTATAAAATGATAACATTTGGAAATAAAATCACCGTAAATTACCAATGTTAAATACATTAATGCTTTGAAAATGATTCATTCAAGAACAACCTCACCAGTGGATCTTGAATTTATGAATTTAGAAAACTATTGAGGTGTGAAGCAACTGAACAAGGATTCATTAATCAACCTCGCCGATTGATCATGAATCTGAAAAATGTAAAGTAAATGAAGATGTCTAAAATATTTACCAGCAAAATTGAATTCTCGAGATAAGAAAAATTATCCTTTGATCATCTTTATTTAAGCAATGAAATACAATCGATAACAAAGTATTGTAAAAATTATGTACAAGAAGGGAAAAGAATTCCTTAGTGATGCACTACTCTCGGGCTCCTCTGCATCCATATCTGCTCTCATGCTACTCATCGGCAGTCTTTGCTCTCAAAATGATGTGTTCATGGAAAGAATATCAGAGTGCCCCCTCAAATTCTACTGCTACTCTTCTTTAAGTACCCTTCTGTCATAAGCTGCATGTCACTGCTCGATTTCCACCGAATTGGAATGTCCTTCATGAGGGCACAACACACGTGTGCTTTTTCCGCGACTGGCACGTCGTGCGAGTTTTTCTCTCGTAACTAACTTTCTCTGAGTTAGTTTCATGAACCTGGACATACCTTCGACTTTGGTATGAACCTGCACAAATAAAATACAAATGAAAAGTAAATAAATGAGAACGCAAAGAAAGAAAAATAGTTATTTTTTAAGTTATGTGTTATATTACTCGTTATAAATTAATTAAAGTTAATTAATAAATATCTTAATTGATAATTATTATTTACTTTTATATTATTTATAAAAAGTACTCACTTAACAGTTCTATGGTAATACATAAATTTATCGAGAAGTTATTAATTAAATTAAGTTAATATTTATACTTACTATGTTATTAATTTTATCAATTTCAACTACATTTTTAAAGTTTAACATTATAATAAAATAAGTAATTAAAATAAAAAATTAGATAGTATTAGTAATTTTATTATCATTATTATTATTACTTTTAAATAAATTTAAATGTTCAATTATATTATTAATTAGTTTATTATAATTTAGTAATTAGAATTAATACTTTAGTTAAAAATATTTTTAAATTAGTTAGAATATTTAGTAGTTTATTTAAATATTATATAATTATACTATAAATAGTATATTAATTGGTTATTAACACTTATTATTAATTTAGTTTTATAATTTAATTTATGATTTATTTATTTATTAATATTATAATTGTTTTAAATTATAACTTTAACAAATTATATTATATTTATTTAATTAATTAAAGTGAACTTTTACTTTAACATTAATTTATTTTTTTACTTTAAATTTATATTACTTTTATTATTATATTTTTTATCTAATTTTTTTTTCTCTTCTTCCTCCCCCAAGTTTGGCGCACCGAGGGAGGATTTTTTTCGGGTTAGGGTTGCTGATCATCTCCTCCTGCTGCTTGGCGGCTTCTCTTCTACATCACGGCGCGACGGCTCCCTTGCTCCATCACGGACATCAATGACCTCCTCTAATTTAGCGGTGGACCAGCAGCGGCTTCAGCTCCTTGTAGTGGTGGATTTTTTAGGCTCCGATTCGATGTAGCGGAATAGTTCTCCTCGGATCGGCCCTCAATTGGGCTCCTACTCGGATTCCACAATGGTGGCTTCAGCTCCAATTGGCTCCAGTGCGGCGCAACGAACCTCATCTTCACTTATCACGACAACAGTGCGACAACGGCTTTGGTAGCAGATGGATCTGATCTCAAATTCCTAGATTTTTAATGTTTGATCAGAGTTTCAGAACTGGGATTTTACTTTGATTCTGTCTTTATAATCTGATTTGAATTTGTTTTTGGATTGGATGCATATTGCGGTGTCAATTTGGTTGTGATGCGGAGGAACAATGACAGAGAAAGGTTGGAAAAAAGAGGAATCGTTGTGTATAGTTGGCGGGTGCGTGATTGAGGGAGAGAGAAGGTACAATGGTCTATCAGTGAGGTGGGGAAACCACGGGCATGAAAAGCGAATTTCCATCGGTGAGGATTAAGGTAAGGTGAGTAACGGTGAATGAGAGGGGTGAAAGGGCCAACAATGAGGTGATCCGTAAACAATCCTAATGGTGAGGGATGAGAATGAAGTATAACAGTGAGGTATGAGGAACTAGTGAGGTAGAGGGTAACAGTGAGGAAAGGCAGCTGCACGAGGTTGTCCCCGGAAGGTTGTAAATTAAGGCTACCGATACACAAAAAATAAAATTACCAAAATACTTAAAAGAGAGATATCGGTAAGTTGAAAACAGTGAAATGTTCACCGATAAAATACTAACGGTGACCCTTGTAATAAAGAACCTAAAAATTAAAACGTAAACAAAACAAAAAATAATTGTTTAAAATAATTATTTAAAAGAAACTAAACATGATAAATTTAAAACATGATTTTTATTAAACATTAAAACATTAAAGTTATAATAAAGAGTATTAATTGATAATAATTAAATTAATAAACTTGATAATTGTAAATGCTAAATTAAAAAAAGACTTAAATTAAAATAACTATATAAATTAATTAGAGAGTAGCAGAAAATGAAAAAGTATAGCAATGGTGACCCAGAAAAATTACCAGTGAGGTTGGGGTTAAAAATTAGAGTTACCGGTAAGAAAGGATAACGGTGAAAAATGACACTGGTAAAAGAAAAGTCACCATTACATCTCAAAACTAGTTTTCTCTAGAGAAAAAGGAAAGTAGGTCATAGTTAGCCAGTAACGGTAACCTGGTTACCGCTAGTTATAGTCTACCTCACCAGTAGGATAAAACCAAAATAAAATGAATTAATAATTAAACTGCATACATAAAATAATATAATTAATGTTTAAAAACTCTTAATTTACTAATTAATTAGATAAATGAATACATAAAATCAAAAGAGAAATATTTAATTTAACCTAAAATACAAATTATTTACTTAAATAATTAGCAGTATGACAAAACCAATTAATAAATATTTCCTACCTATTCTAATGTAACTAAATTAAAAGATAAAATATTAAAATAAATACTAACTTAATTAAGTATAATTATGTTGATTAAATAATTGTTTAAAATATATATTAACTTTATAAAAGTTCAATAAGATTTAAATTAACCAAACTAAATAAGACATAATTAAATTTTATTATTTTAGTAAGATTAAAATTGTTATTTTGATGACAAAAAATAAATAAATAATTATAAAAATTGATTAATTAACGAAATTAATTATTAAAATAAAAAAGTAAAATTATTTTTTATAAAATTATTAAATAATTAATTAAATCATTAAAAATTAAGTAATAAGATGTGGAAAAACTATGTAAAAATAGAGCCACATCAAATTCTCCCACACATAAGCATTGTTTGTCCTAAGAAAATATCATGTTTTATTTTCTTTGAAAAACAAAAGTATGGTATTAATGATTTTTCTCAAAATGTAACATATCCAACACTCAAAATAGAGGTCAATACATAACAAAAAGCTTCTAAAAAATGAATTAATCATAATAATCTTGCTTATAACAAATACTCAAAGGTAATTAAGGAAGCTTTGAATAATCAAGCAATGAAGATTTCATGCCTCATATGTGATAGAACTTAGTGACTCATTTCAATCCGATCTTAGGTTCTAACTCCAAGAATGAAAAGAGGTAAAACATCAATGGAATTATGATCATAACCAAGGAACTTTGTACTTTGACTTTTTCTCCTAGGTTTCAAAAATAAATAATTTTTTTTGTGAATCACCTTAATGATACAACCTAAATGACACCCAAATATACCAATTTATCCCTTCTTCATATGTATTTCATCATTACCCTCACCTTAATGATCTCATTTTTGACCGTAGACACTTTATTTTATTTTTCCCAAGCCATGTATCATTCTGCTAAGTAATGTGCAATGCACTTCTTTCAAGTGAACAAAGGGATTATAGTTAAAAGAAGCACACCTAGAATCTAGGGTCTCAGAGACTCACCGTGGGATCCCAGATGCCCAAATTATTCCAGTTTCAAAATATTTATATCAAAAATTAATTTACATTGGCTCATTAAATAAATTACTTTTAATAATTAAAAGAAAATGAATAAGGCCCCTAGAACCAAAATCAAACTTCCAGTTCAAAGTTTTATGACCATATATGCACAAACATGTAACCCTAATCACTATCAAAAATAGAATCTAAATCAATATATCCATTCAATCACTAAGTAAAAACACTCAACAATCATCCATTATCATTAATTTCAGACTTTAAGAAGCTCTCAACTACCAGCAAGGAGCTTGTCCAAAGACAAGACCCAATTGAGTACAGTATAAAGCCTAGAATTTTGAATGAAAAATTTTAGCCATTTTTTACAAGAAATTTGAATTAAAATGGGAATTTATGGACTCTCATTAAATCACAGTTTATCCTAGTAAATAATTGAACCCCTCCCCCACACTTAAAACCCAACAATGTCCCTAAAGTTAACTTCTAAATATGGAGAAGAACAACTAATTAATTAATGTTCAAAATAGTTTTACAATTAAGTAGATATATAACATATATAAAGGGTCTCAACTAAGTTCAAAAAGATTGCTTTACATAATAAATAAATAATAATCAAGTTCATATGAAAGTATATGAATCAACATTTATGTCCCATGACAATGATCTTCCAGTAATGTTCAAACAAAGAAAGTAACTTGGAAGTGCATAATGAACTGGGTGTAAGCATTTTAAAATATTAAGTTCAATAATATACTGTGAAATTTTTTTTTTGTGTTGTGTTTTTGAGTTCTGTTTGAATTTTTGTGTGTGTTTGATCTAAAACATTTTAAAAAAATGGAACATTTTGAAGGCTCAAACTACTACACTGGACCTTATTGTGTGTGTTGTGGTGATTATTGACACAATGCCTGGAAGTGTGTCTATAATGAGCCATAACATGACTATTTCATTGAAGATGATGAATATCTTAAGCCCAGTCCTGACACCCTAGCTAAAATTAATCTAATTTATTATAAACTGGATGTTAGGGTGGAACTAATTAACAATTGGTTAACTCAAACCCATGAAATTCAACTTAGAGACTCTCAAGAGAGAGATAAAAGAATGAAAAGATTAGAAAACATGCTCATGGAATTAGAACAAAGGGTTAAAGAAAAAGAAGAATTTGAAGAAAAAGAAAAAGAAAATGTTTTTAAAATATTTAAAAATCAAGTGGAAGAGGAAAGTCATAGTGAAATTAGTCAACAAACCAATTGCCTTGAGGACTATGAATCTGTCGAATCAAATCTAAAAATAACCAACTCATTAAACAAAAAACACATTGCTAAAGACCCTAGAATCAACTTTAATGCTGTTGAGTTGGACAATTTTGAAGATAAATTGAAACAAATTGGAAGGGAATTTCCAGTTCTCTTCATAATTCCTACATTTGAGAAAAATCATTATTTTAAAATATTTTAGAATGAATTCATTTGGGTTAAAGAGATCCTTGAAACTAAAAATTTGAATGTTAAAAATTCTTCACCCAAAATTTCTGAAATTCTGAATATTGAGCCTGAATTTGATATTAGGTATAGTCTGGATGAGAACATTAAACTAGAAGTTAAAGAATCTGAAATATTTGAAATTAAAAATTAAATTTATTACTCCGACACTAGTATATCAGTGCAGGGTCGATCCACAGGGAAGGCATTTGAGAATTCTAGGTTTATTCAAAAGTAACTTCACTGTTGTCATCAGTAGAGTTAGTGAACATTGGGTAATCAACACATAAGACAAAGTTCGAGCTAAAATCCCAACCCAAAGTAGATTCAAAAGACCAACAACATGTACCCTCCACACATAATTTCATACAATGAAATATTATTTTAATATTTATCAATGAATTCAGATTTAAGCAAGAGGCACGTGAAAATTTTTTTAATTCAACTTAGTGACAAATAGCAGAATTTTTCAGCAACAAATAGAAGAATTTTTTTATGGAAGCATAATGGAGCAGAGAGATTAAATGGAATTCAACAGTATGTTAATTCCCTGACATAATGTTTTTTTCATCAATCCTCCATTATAAGAATTACACTCTTCCATGAAACTAACTACAAAAACCTAAAAACACAGAGCATAAAAAACAAGATCAATTAACCAGCAAGGACAAAGCAAACAGAAAACAACAAAGAATCACTTTATTCAACACTAAACCGTAAAAAAATGAAAACAAAGAAAGAGCATGGGTTGAACCCCTTGAAGAACTAATTTTAAAGTCTTCATTTAGATTTATTTAATTAAAAATTTGTTATTTATTAACATAACAAAAACAATGGGTTGCCTCCCATGCAGCTCTACATTTATAGTCCCCATCCAGACTCACCGAGAAACTAACCATAGTCACTGGGTGGATGTGGTTTCCTTAACAAGAACCACCACATGTGTTTGGCGCAATTATTTTTAACAGAAAGATGAGATTTGTGGGAAACAAGGCTCAAGTTGACTAAAGACAAACTCCAATTAACTGCATAAATCCTTAAAAATCACCCATTAGCAGTTATGGACATGGTTCTCTCAACCACCATAATTGTTTCAGATTTGAAAATATTAAAATTTTTAGGTAGTGTAAGTAATGTATTAAGTGCATCAAAGGTATGAAAATTTCCTCATTGCTATCTTCTTCAACTTCAACACTAATAGGTTCAGATTCAAGGGTGAAAATGGGTAAATCCTGATTAGTTAGTTCAAAAGGGGATTCATTAAAGTGATGAACAAAATCATGAACATTGGAACTCATGTGTGATTCCCCCTCTAGACCGTTATCAGTAACACAAGAAGGCTCTGCACCCTTCATAGTTGAGGATAAAAGTGACAAACAAGGAAGAGAATTTATTTGAACAACAATAGATTCAGGTTTAAAAATGTTGTAAATCTCTTCCAAAAGATCCTCATCAGTGAATGAACGTTCAACATCTACTGATTCTAACAAATTAGTTCTACCTAACTCAAGTGTGTGCTCAGTCTCGTTTTCATATTAAAATTCAAAAGGCTCACTTCCTAAAACCAAGTCATTTTAGTGTTGCGAAAAGATTAAATCAAGAGGAGTAATGTCTAACTCAGCATCAATAAATTCAGTTTCTGGAATGTTCAAATTAAGAAAATTCTCCCCAAGTTGGCCAACATTGATTTATATTTCATTGCACAATGATTCAAAAAAGTAATTACTATGAGAATAGGGAAATGAAAACTCATCAGACAGTTTTTCTTCAAATGTCATTCCCTCATCCTCATCATCCAACAACATTTCAGAAAATATTGGGTTTACAGTTTCAAAACACGGAAAAGAAGTTTTCAATTGTGGTTCAAATATTTTACATTCTTTAACTTAAAGTTTAATGTTCTCATCCAAACTATACCAAATATCAAGTTCATACTAATTGTTTACAAATTCATAAAAATTAGGTGACGATTTTTCAACATTCAGATTTTCAGTTTCAAGTGTATCTTCAACCAGAGTGACTTCCTTATCGAAACTTCTAAAATAGGGATTTTTCTCTAATGTAGGAATTATGAAATGAACTGGGCTATCTTTTTCAAAATGTTTTAATTCATCTTCTAAATTTTCCAACTCAACAACATTAAAGTTCCTTTTGGGATTTTCAATGTTGTTCTCTTGACTCAGTGAGTTGGTTATTTCTAGATTTAGTTCAACAGAATCATCTTTTTCAAAGAGAATGTTTTTTTCCAGTTTCACTATCACTCTATTCTTCCAATTGATTTTCAAATCTTTTAAAAACATTTTATTTTTCTTTTTCTTCAAATTCTTTTTGTTCTTTAACCTTTTGATGTAATTCGAAGATCATGTTTTCCAATATTTTCATTCTTCGATCTCTCTCTTGAGAATCTCTAAGTTGAATTTCATGGGTTTTAGTTAACCAATTGTTAATTAGTTCCAACCTAGCATCCAATTTAGAGTCAATTAATTTAATTTTAGCTAGGGTGTCAGGACTAGGTTCAATATATTTATCCTCTTCAATGGAAGAAGTCTGATGTGGCTGTTTATAGACACACTGCCAGACAGTATGTCCATAATATCTACAACAAACACTGTTAGGTCCAGTGTAGTAGTTTGAGCCATCAAAACATTCGATTTTTTTTTAAATTTTTAGATTAAACACAGAGAGTTTCACAATTGATGTAGAATTTTAATGGACAACTTAAGTAGTAGGTTCTAGTTCACATTTTTTTGAATTTTTTTGTAGATTTTTATATGATTTTTTATTTGTGTTTTTATGTTTTTTATTAAAACCTTATATTCTCAGTGCGTGCCTTCCCCGGAAATGGAGAAAAATTTTCATGAGGTTAGAGGTCTTCACGGCCCTCAAAATTACATTTATTACTCCTACACTAGTACAATGGGATAGGTTCGATCCACAGAGAAGGTAGATGAGTGAATCTGAAGGTTTTAATTTTATTAAACTCTACTGCTGTCAGCAGTGAAGCTAGAGTGCATCTTTTTAGATTTTTATGTTAATTTTTTTTTGTAATTTTCTTTAAGAAAGAATTAAGATAAAATATGATGAAAATAGACTATATAATTTTCTAGTATACTAATAAACTAAGAACTACCATAAATCTAACATAAGATAACAAAATAGAAACATAAAGTAGAAAGGCCGAAGGAGTAGATCAAATGTAATACTCAAGAATTTCAAATCTTATAGTTAAAAGTATATCTTCTTCACTACACTTCATTGAATCATACCTCAAGAGAAAAGGTGAAAAGTCTCCCTCTCTAGGAAACTCAACACATAGTAAATGGATTTTAGGTGTTTTCCACTCCAAATTCAGTTAAACTTCTTGAAAATTATAAAATGATAACATTTGGAAATAAACTCACCTTAAATTACCAATATTAAAGAAATTCACACTTCAAAAATGATGAATTAAAGAACAACCACACCATTTGATATTTAATTTATGAATTTAGAAAACAATTGAGGTGCGAAGCAACTGAACAGAGAGTCATTAATCAACCTTGCTGATTGATCATGATTCTGAGAAATGTAAAGGAAATGAAGAAGTCTAAAATATTTTCCATCAAAATTGAATTCTCGATCTAAGAAATTTTTTCCTTTGATCATCTTTATTTAAGTAGAGAAATGCAATCGATTACAGAGTATTGTAAAAATTAAGTACAAGAATGGAAAAGAACTCCCTCAGTGATGCTCTGATCTCAGGCTCCTCCGCATCCATATCTGCTCTCATGCTACTACCTGGGAGTCTTTCCTCTCAAAATGATGTGTTCATGGAATGAATATTAGAGTGTCTGCCTCAAATTCTGCTACTAGTCTTCTTTAAGTACCCTGCTGTCATAAGATGCATGTCACTGCTCAATTTCCACCGACTTGGAATGTCCTTCATGTGTGCAAGGCACACATGCACTTTTTCAGTGGCTGGCATGTTGCACGAGTTTTTCTCACGTAACTAACTTCCGCTGAGTTAGTTGCATGAACCTGGACATATCTTCGACTTTGGTATGAACCTGCACAAATAAAATAGAAAATAAAAGTAAATAAATGAGAACACAAAGAAAGAAAAATTGTAATTTTTTTAAGTTAAGTTTTATATTACTCATTACAAGTTAACTAATGTTAATTAATAAATATCTTAATTGATAATTATTATTTACTTTTATATTATTTAAAAAAACTATTCACTTAACAGTTCTATGGTAATACATAAATTTATCGAGAAGTTATTAATTAAATTAAGTTAATATTTATAGTTACTAAGTTATTAATTTTATCAATTTTAACAAAGTTTATAAAGTTTAACATCATAAGAAAATAAGTAATTAAAATAAAAATTTGAAAGTATTAGTAATTTTATTATAAATATTATTATAACTTTTTAATAAATTTAACTATTTGATTATTTTATTAATTAGTTTATTATAATTTAGTAATTATAATTAATACTTAAGTTTTAAATATTTTTAAATTTGTTAGAATATTTAGTAGTTTATTTAATTATTATATATTTATACTATAAACAGTATATTAAATTATTATTAAAACTTATTATTAATTTAGTTTTATATTTTAATTTATGATTTATTTATTAATATTGTAATTTTTTTAAATTATAACTTTAAAAATTTCTATTCTATTCATTTAATTAATTAAAGTAAACTTTTAATTTAACATTACTTTATTTGTTGGCTTTACTTTGATATTACTTTTATTATTATATTTTTTTATCTATTCTTTTATCTCTTCTTCCTCCCCAATTTCGGCGCACAGGGGGAGGATTTTTTCGGGTTAGGGTTGCTGATCATCTCCTCCTCCTGCTCGGCGGCTTCTCTTCTGCATCGTGGCGCAGCGGCTGCCTTGATCCAGCACGGATAACAATGGCCTCCTCTGATTCAGCGGTGGACCAGCAGCGACTTGAGCTCCTTGTTGTGGCATCTTCTTCAGACTCCTATTCGAAGTAGTAGAACAGTTCTCCTCGGCTCAGCCTTCAACTGGGATCCTACTCGGATTCCACAGCAATGAATTCAGCTCCCCTTGGCTCCAGTGTGGCGCGACGAACCTCCTCTTCACTTCCCATGAAAACAGTACGGTAATGGATTTGGTAGTAGATGGATCTAATCTCAAATTCCTAGATTCTTAATGTTTTATCATAGTTTCGGAACTGGGTTTTTACTTTGATTCTGTCATTATAATATGATTTGATTTTTTTTGTTGGATTGGATGTGTATTGAGGTGTCAATTTGGTTGTGATGTGGAGGAACAGTGACGAAGAAAGGATGGAGAAAAGAGGAATCACTGTGTATGGTTGGATGGTGCGTGATTGAGGGACGGAGATGGTACAATGGTCTATTAGTGAGGTGGGGAAACCACGAGCGTGAAAAGAGGATTTCCATCGGCGAGGATGAAGGTAAGGTGAGTAACAGTGAATGATGGGGGGAGAAAGGGCTAACAATGAGGTGATGTGTAAACAATCCTAACGGTGAGGGATGATAATGAAGTATAACAATGAGGTATGAGGAACCAGTGAGGTAGAGGGTAACTGTGAGGAAAGGCAGCAACGCGGGGTTGTCACCGGTAGGTTTTAAATTAAGGCCACCGGTACATAAAAAATAAAATTACCAAAATACTTAAAAGAGAGCTACTAGTAAGTTGCAAACTATGAAATGTTCACCGATAAAATACTAATGGTGACCCTTGTAATAAAGAACCTAAAAATTAAAACTTAAACAAAACAAAAAATAAAGATTTAAAATATTTAAATAAAATAAACTAAACATCATAAATTTAAAACATGCTTTTTTATTAAACTTTAAAACATTAAAGTTATAATAACGAGTATTAATTTATAATAATTAAATAAATAAACTTGATAATTGTTAATGCTAAATTAAGAAAATACTGAAATTAAAATAACTATATAAATTAATTAGAGAGTAGCAGAAAATGAAAAAGTATAGCAATGGTGACCTAGAAAAATTTACCAGTGAGGTTGGGGTTAAAAATTAGAGTTACCGGTAAGAAAGGATAATAGTGAAAAAGGTAACTGGTAAAAGAAAAGTCACCATTACATCTCAAAACTAGTTTCTGCTAGAGCAAAAAGAAAGCAGGCCACTGTTAGTCAGTAACGGTAACCTGGTTACCACTAGTCATAGTCTACCTTACTGGTAGGATAAAAACATAAGAAAATGAATTAATAATTAAACTTCATACATAAAATAATATAATTAATTTTTAAAAACTCTTAATTAATTAATTAATTAACTAAATGAATACATAAAATCAAAAGCGAACTATTTAATTTAACTTAAAAAAAATTATTTACTTAAATAATTAGCAGAATGACAAAACACATCAATAAATATTGTTAACCTATTCTAATGTAATTAAATTATAAGATACAATATTAAAATAGATAATAACTTAATTAAATATAATTTTATTGATTTAATAATTGTTTAAAATAGATATTAACTTATTAAAATATAGAGACCCAAATCTTAACATACATGGACATTACATTACTTTTGTGTAATACTCAATAAATAACAAAAATATACACACAAGGACCACAATAGTTTAGTGTCTTTAGAAACTCGGAATATAAACATCTAATCCTGTTGAAAGATCTTCAACATCTCCCATATCGATCTTACCCTTTTTTTCTTACCTAAAACCTTTATTTATATACTAGGGAAAAGAAAACATATAAAAGGTTATCTCAAATGCCCAGTAAGGGTAAGAATGGATAAAATAAAACAAATCATATTCATTTGAACTTAAAAACATGAACATAATGTTTAAAGATCAAAAGCTTGAGCAATGACATAAAACATGGAAGTACGTAAGGCATAGATCATAAAGAAACATTAATCATGATAAAATATCATGGTATTAAAACATGTAATTGAGGAAACCATTAAGAACAAGTAATGATTTCCATAGTATCCAAGGCATTTCTACCAAGACCATCTTAGTGGACAAAGTCCCTTTCTGAATCAAGTTCACTCCTCGTTCCAGTCCTGTAATACTGAACCGGATTAACTTACCGTTCCAGCCATGTCTATCTCATGAGATATAAATCTTTACCCAATGCATTGGAGGAATATATAGGTCTCACCCATCTCATAATGAAATCATTATTACTTGTGCCACAAAATAAACATATATCATTCATAATAACCCAATAAATAAAATGGGTTTCATAAACATCATCCCATCATCACATAATCCATATAAAAGAAATGGATATCATTTCATAATAATAAAAGTGAAACCATATAAATCATAAAGACATTATACTTGAAACATATGAAATAATGTCATCTTAGATGAAAAATGGTTTTGATAAAACACTTGAAATGAAATCTTGAGGAAAATATCCTTTCTTCTTCAAAATCAATTTCTTTTCACAAAATGTCATGAAATTTTAAAAGAAAAGGATTTTGTTGAAAATAGTCATGAAATATTTTGGATGAAGCTTCATGAAAATAAGGCTTTATAAAACCGTAAAAATCCTTTCATGTCGTATACGTTAAAAAAACGTTCTTCTCGTGCTTTTGTTGGAAAAGTCAAAAAGTACCTTGTAGGGTAAATAAAAGAAAGATTCCTTCCATACCATGGGGTAAAAGTCAAAATGGGTAAAAAGGAATTTAAACATACATGAATACACTTTTATAAAACATGGACATGAATGATAGCAATAACCCCAGTAAATACTTACGAATAAGAAATCTCGGATAAAAATCAGATTTGCAAAATTATCCCTTACCTTAGGTCCGATATGCTTCGTACGTATCCAAACCTCCTCTATAATGATTTAAATAATTTCATTGACTTATTACAGAATCATATTCATTGTTATTATATCATATATGGTTCACTTATGACTTTATATTACCCGTTCTTTTGTAAATTTATGTTAAAGTAGCGTTTTGGGTGAAATCGTTTCATTTTTCATTCGGGATTTAACTTGTAATTATTAACATGATTACTTAGATCATTATTACTTATATTCAGAATGTAAAACACGATTTATATATAATATATATTCATAATATACATATATATAATAGATCGATAAATGGAAAGAAAACACCGTTCATGGAGACGGTAGGCCGTACATACGCATGAACGCTGTTTTCGTTTCCTTATTGAATTGAATAGAATTAAGTATATGAAATACATATATATGTAAATAAATCCAGTATCATTATTATGTAATATATTTCATTATTACTTATTATATATACTGTATAATTATTGTTCAATTTTTAACATGGAAAATGAATCTCATCGCGTCGTGGAGACGGTAATCCGCACGTACGCATGAGCGATGATATCGTTCACATGGAATTGTATTGGAGTGTATGTATACTATTTGAGAATCAATATCACTTTAAAATAATCATATATAGTCATTATTTATACCATTATACCCATCCATGTAAGGTGGTGGTGGATAATAGATTACACCACGACGTGGAGACGATATTCTGTACGTACGCACGCGCGGTGATTTCATTTTTCGTAGGATGGATAGATGGTGAAATAGGGTTGTTTAATACTTATAATAACATATAATTATATTATTGATACTTATGTTATTTCTTAATAATGAAACAAAAAATGAATAATAAGTAGAAGAAGAAATAAAGTTGAAAGAATCGGTAACGGACATTACCTCTTCTTTGAAGCGCCTCTTTGAGACCTCCTCTTAGGGAACTAAAATTTGTCTTTGAAGAAGACCAAGACCTCTAGGATGTTTCTAGGGAAGTGGGGAAGTAAATTGGGCAGGGTTTTGCCGAGATTGAAGGCTCAAATTGGTGTGAGGAGGAGAGGAAGGAGGTACCTTTTTATAAGGGAGGAGAGGGGCACCTTTGGAAATCTCAAAAATATTAATTTATAATAAATATAACCCCACTTAAAAACCTCCAAAATGACTCATATACGAAGTTTATATGAGATAGGGTTTTAATCTCATCAACCAATAAAACTTAGACATGTTAGGAATTTATTTTAAACATTATCAACTTGATTTATCCTTATTTAATCAATTTAATTTTTATTGTGGTAATAACATTCTAAATTTTAAATTATAAAAAATTATTAATTATTTGTTGTAAATTGTCCATAATTGAATACTTTATAACATTGTAGATCATATAAATTTAAAATTATAATATTTAAATATTTTTGTGATTTTTAAACAATTTTATAATATGTTATCTTTATAAAATAACAATATTGTCAATTTTGACACAATTCATTTATTTGAATTTAAATAAAATATATAAAGAATATATGTTCTAAAAAAAGCTTTAATAGATTAATAAAAGGTCATATGTGTCTATAAAATTAAAGTATCACATTAAATAGTTCATATAATATTTATTTTATTATTTTTAAAACCATTTATTTGGTTTATCTCTTAAGAAAATAATTACTACAACATTTTTGTATAATTTTTTAATATACAATTTTGTTGCATAAAAATTAAAAATAAAATCCTATGATGAAGATAAATCTATTACCTTTCACAATAATACTTTTACTCGGATTTATCATCTTAAAATCACAATATGTAAATTGTTATATTTATTAAATTATGAAGTTAACAACTTTGGCATCATTTATAATAAAATAACATAAGTGTCATAATAGCCTTAATAAGGCTCCAAATGGTCACATATTCGACCATTGGATTATTATGGTTTACATTTACATGAAAAATAAGTTTTGGTTAGGTTTTTGTGCATTTTATGGTCACTATTAATTTAATAAAAACTATATTCTTGATTTTTCACTAGATAAACAATTTCTGCATCACTATTGTGTCATAATTAATGATAATTATTTAATCCCTAAAAATTATAAATAAATTCATATGATGTAGATAATTTTATTTGATTTCTGGAGACTACTCATGTTCAAAGTTTCATGAATTTTATCACTAAATTAAAATTATTATACTTATAAGATTTAAGAGAGTGACATGTTGTCACTTTCTTTGGTTTTAATAATAATCAAATTATTTTCATGGCCAAAAGTCCATTAAATGAATCTAATCCGTCCCTTAGGTGATATGGATCGACTTTTAGTCATCCAATAGAATTTTGTAATGTGTTAGGGTAATATTATAATATTATATTTACCCTTAATTACCCAATTTACCTTTAATTATGGTAAATAAAATTTATCGTAGTTACTATTCATAATTTACAAAAATAAAAAGTATCCTATTAACATAATTTGGACCCACTGATTCCAAATATGGAATCCATTTTTCAAAATTCAATACGAAAAAGTTTCATAAATTAAATTAAAATTAATCCCGTTGTCGAAAGAAAACGAGTTTTTGTTTAAAACATTGCAAAAGATTAAATTGATTTAACCTACGAATTGAAGGTAAAATAAATGATAATGACATAAATTATATTAAATGGTAAAAATATATTCTATTTATACTTTAAAACCATTAAATATTAGAAATTAACCATATAAATTATTACGATGAAAAAAGTTGTTTTTAATTAAAATATAACATGTTTTTACTATTCATTAAAATATGAAAGTTATCAGAAAAATATCAAAACTTTATCCAATGTAAATTTTTATATCCTGATTCAAAAGAAGAAGTTTATTTTGTAAAATTGAACTTATAAACATGTCAAAAACTGGATTTAAAGTGGGCGTGCCATCAAAAGGCGGCAAAAATGCATTTTTTGAAAAATACTTATTTTACCCGAAAAATTTATTTTGTTCACATACCATGTTCTAGAAAATGTGTAAGATGAAATAATAATGTTATAACATTCAAAATTTAGTTAATACTATTCAAAAAGGGTAGTTCGTAATTATATTATAACCATATATCATTGTTTAGTGAAACCTGATATTGCGTACAACACGTGCTATCGAGGAAAGTCGCGATTGCGTGTAATGCAAGACAAGTCAGGGTTTTGTGTTGTGAAAGAATACTTCATTGTTTCATATAACAGAATCCAAACATATTTCATTTATACATTGAATATATATATATATATATATACACTCAATGTTGTGTAGAATGAACATTATAAAACGAACTTGAAATTGTTGGTAACACAGTCTAAGAATAGTGTTGTGTATACTTCAAGATAATACAGTGTGGCGTATAGCACAAGATAATATTGTTTTAGCATAAAACACATGACATAAAATAAATTAAAAATAATACATATCATAAAATATCGGGTTGTTACATTCTAACCCCTTTAAAATGAATTTCACCCTCAAAATTCGTCGGGGTTATAAATGGTTTACTACACGAAAGTTTCTTTAATAGAAACCCACATCGTAAAAAGGAATACCAAAACATGGATTTAAAAACTAAAGTATGAAATGTAAAGGTTACCCAAATTAACTCATCACTGGGATTCCACGTAGGAGAACATAGGTGAAAATATGGATATGGAAGAAAAATATAACCATCAAGTTCTGATGGAGAGTGGTAGAGGACATGGCTATGAAAAATCCAACAATCACAAAGCCATAAATTTTTGATGATCTAAGGTACCATCTAATTCATCAGATATAAGAGCATTAGGACAACATTTTTGGTTTTCAATATCATTTCCCTAAAGTTGAAAATTTTGAATTAGAATAAATACTTTCTTGATTTTGGTACAATCTCACTGTTGTTCGTGCTTTGAAAAATTTACAATTCATCTCTTAAAGAAATGAAGTTGAATTTGTTATTCGTGTAGTGTTAACAGATCATGTGATAGAATGATGGTTCATTCCATCTGTTTCAAACAAAAGGTTAGCAAAAGGTATCAAGTATACATAAGTCCATATATGGTGAGATTAATCATATATGGTTCCTAAAATGGACTTATACTTCATATATCATACTGCTTAATATAATAAAACTAGTTTCTACTAAACAGGGACTTCCTGTAGGCCAGTTTTAGGCGATAAAGGCCAGTCGCACTTCGGTTGTGGGTTCGATTCCCACAGCCTTGTCCGACACGATGGGCTGTCGCCCGTCCTGCAGGTTGTATTTTTATTTTATAAAAAATACATTATTATAAGTTTCCAACAATAATATCGAAAAATTTCTAGCCTTAAACAATACTAACTTATGTCCAACATAATCCATTCCAATCTTTAGGCTTATCCAAAATACTACTTTCCAATCTCATATTCTAGTGAAAACGATTACCAGAGAGTTCATATAACAATCATGTTAATACCATCGTTAATCCCCAAATATCATAAGATATGTATTGTTGGTCACATTACAAACATTCTAAGGCCTTAATCAAGTATTCTATTGAAAAAAATGAATACCCATTGAACCTTAGTCAAAACAAGAATGCAGTTAAAAGTTAACACTTTCCACATACCAAAATCCCCAAAACTCTATATACTCAAACCACGATATCACTTAGTCCTTATATCAATCATGAGCTAATGAATACAATCAAACATCTCATTATCTTCTTATCCCTTTATTATGCGCATATCATCTACTTTACAAAAATATCTGAATAACCTTCCATGGTTGCTGGTACCATTCAACATATACTTCCAAATACATTAGTAAAAACAATAGTGAAACAATCCTTAGATGATTCTTTATTCCATAGTACCATACATTATTATTTATAAACATACAATCATTCCACTAACTTCTTAAACCATTGACCGAGCTTCAACAATTCTTTCATCTCATATATCATTTTCAGTCTCTTCATCATCATCAACATAAATACTACCCATACGACAATACTGATTCTCTTCATGAGACTTTCCCTTAGGGAATTGGTTTTCATAATGCCCATACGTTCCACATTTAAAACATTTAACCATTTTTGTTGTCATAGCAATACCATTATCCTTGTCCATGGTGTTAACTGAACCTTTTCCTTTGCACTTACTGGATTTGTGTCCTTCTTTTCCATACCCAAATCATCTTACAGTTCCTTTGAAACAATCTCTCCGATGCCTCTTCCCACTTGATTTACAAGAGTGAAATTGAACTTTCTTTCCTCTATGATCATAATGAAACTCCATCTTTCTATAATTATCTGAGTCGGGAAACTTACCAAAGATGAGATTATTGATCATGTTATGAGATTGCTGATTAGGCATAATAACGATGTTTGGACTTCCAAATCCCGTTTCATTTGGTTTCTCATGAAGAATATCATTCCATTGTCCGTCATATCCTCCATTATCGCGAATCTTTCTATTTCCATCCATTTTCTAAAACCCAAAAAGAATAGTGTGAAAGGAAAAAATCATGCTAGGGAAAACAACATAGTAAAGGGGTAGTACCCTCAATATCTAACATCTTAGGTTAAATTATAAGATCATTACCGTAGTTTTAGGACTATATCCTATACGTATACTTATCCTTAGGGACATCCCTAGACATACCTTATAAATATCTCTAGGGATCTCACTAACGTTTTCACATCCTAGTTTCCAATGGTTGACTAAACCTTTCCTCTTATACCAACTGTAGAGACCCGAAGCTTGATGTACATGGACATTACATTACTTTTTCGGAATACTTAATACATAACAAAAACAGACACACAAGGACCGTAATAGTTTAGTGTCTTTGGAAACTTGGAATATAAACATCTAATTCTGTTGAAAGATCTTCAACATCTCCCATATCGATCTTCCCCTTTTGTTTTCTTACCTAAAACCTTTCTTTATATCATGGGGAAAAGAAAACATATAAAGGGTGAGCTCAAATGCTTAGTAAGGGTAATCATGTATAAAATAAAATAAATCATATTCATTTGAACTTAAAAATATGAACATAATGTTTAAAGATCAAAATCTTGAGCAATGACATAAAACATGGAAGTACGTAAGGCATAGATCATAAAGAAACATTAAGAATGATAAAATAGCATGGGAGTAAAACATGTAATTGTAGAAACCATTAAGCACATGTAATGATTTCCAAGTAGCCAAGACATTTCGGCAAAGACCATCTTAGTGGACAAAGTCCCTTTCTGAATCGAGTTCACTCCTCGTTCTAGTTGTGTAATACTGAACCCGATTAACTTACCGTTCCAGCCATGTATATCTCATGAGATATAAATGTTTACCCAATGAATTGGAGGGAGATATAGGTCTCACCCATCTCATAATGAAATCATTCTTACTTATGCCACAAAATAAACATCATCATTCATAATAACCCCATAAATAAAATGGGTTTCATATACATCATCCCATCATCACATAATCCATATAGAAGAAATGGATATTATTTCATAAAAATAAAAGTGAAACCATGTAAATCATAGAGACATTATACTTGAAACATATGAAATAATGTCATCTTAGATGAAAAATGGTTTTGATAAAACACTTGAAATGAATTCCTGAGGAAAATATCCTTTCTTCTTCAAAATCAATTTCTTTTCACAAAATGTCATGCAATTTTAAAAGAAAATTATTTTGTTGAAAATATTTATGAAATATTTTGGATGAAGCTTCATGAAAATAAGGCTTTATAAAACTGTAAAAATCCTTTCTTGCCGTATACGTTAAAAAAAACATTCTTCTCGTACTTTTGTTGGAAAAGTCAAAAAGTACCTTGTAGGGTAAATAAAAGAAATATTCTTTCCATACCATGGGGTAAAAGTAAAAATGGGTAAAAAGGAATTTAAACATACATGAATACACTTTTATAAAACATGGACATGAATGATAGCAATAACCCCAGTAAATACTTATGAATAAGCAATCTCGGATAAAAATGAGATTTGCAAAATTATCCCTTACCATAGGTCCGATATGCTTCATACGTATCCAAACCTCCTGTATAATAATTTAAATAATGTCATTGACTTATTACAGAATCATATTCATTGTTATTATATCATATATGGTTCACTTATGACTTTATATTACCCGTTCTTTTGTAAATTCATGTTAAAGTAGCATTTTGGGTGAAATCGTTTCATTTTTCGTTCGTGTTTTAACTTTTAATTATTCATATGATTACTTAGATCATTATTAATTATATCAAGATTCTAAAACATGATTTATATATAATATATATTCATAATATACATATATATAATATATCGATAAATGGAAAGAAATACACCGTTCATGGAGACGGTAGGCCGTACGTACGCATGAACGCTGTTTTCGTTTCCTTATTGAATTGAATGGAATTAAGTATATGACATACATATATATTTACATAAATATAGTAGCATTATTATTTCATATATTTCATTATTACTTATTATATATACGTTATAATCATTCTTGAATTTTTAACATGGAAAATGAATCTCATCGCGTCGTGGAGACGGTAATCCGTACGTACGCACGAGCGATGATATCGTTCCCATGGAATTGTATAGGAGTGTATGTATACTATTTGATAATCAATATCACTTTACAATAATCATATTTAGTCATTATTTACACCATTATACCCATCCAAGTAAGGTGGTGGTGGAAAATAGATTACACCACGGCATGGAGACGGTATTCCGTACGTACGCACGCGCGGTGATTTCATTTTCCGTAGGATGGATAGATAGTGAAATAGGGTTGTTTCATACTTATAATAACATGTCATTATATGAGTGATACTGATTTTATTACTTCATAATGAAACAACAAAATAATAATAAGTAGAAGAAGAAATAAAGTTGAAAGAATCGGTAACGGACATTACCTCTTCTTTGAAGCGCCTCTTTGAGACCTCCTCTTAGGGCACTAAAATTGGTATTTTAAGAAGACCAAGACCTCTAGGATGTTTCTAGGGAAGTGGGTAAGTGAAATGGGCAGGTTTTGGCCGAGATTGATGGCTCAAATTGGTGTGAGGAGGAGAGGGAGGAGGTACCCTTTTATAAGGGATGAGAGGGGCATCTTTGGAAATCTTACAAATATTAATTTATAATAAATCTAACCCCTCTTAAAAACCTCCAAAATGACTCATATTCTAATATTAGATGATATAGGGTTGTAATATAATCAAACAATAAAATTTAGACATGTTAGGAATTTATTTTAAACATTATCAACTTGATTTATCCTTATTTAATCAATTTAATTTTATTTGTGGTAATAACATTCTAAATTTTAAATTATAAAACATAATTACTTATTTTTCTTGAATTGTCCATAATTGGATACTTTATAATATTTTAGACCATATAAATTTAAATTTTTAATTTTTAAATATTTTGGTGATTTTTAAACAATTTTATAATATGTTATTTTTATAAACTAACAATAGTGTCAATTTTGACACTATTCATTTAATTGAATTTAAATAAAATATATACAGAATATATGTTCGAACTAAAAGCTTTAATAGATTCATAAAAGGTCATATGTGTCTAGAAAATTAGTGTATCACATTAAATAGTTTGTATAATATTTATTT
Source organism: Viscum album (assembly GCA_963277665.1). Lineage (NCBI taxonomy): Eukaryota > Viridiplantae > Streptophyta > Magnoliopsida > Santalales > Viscaceae > Viscum > Viscum album. Next base: position 865,601 of record CAUJRU010000312.1, on the reverse strand, counting down.
TATTGTTTTTAAAACCATTTATTTGGTTTATCTCTTAATAAAATAATTACTACAACATTTTTGTATAATTATTTAATATACGTATTTGTTGCATAAAAATTAAAACTAAAATTCTATGATGAAGATAAATCTATCACCTTTCACAATAATACTTTTACTCAGATTTATCATATTAAAATCACAATATATAAATTGTTATATTTATTAAATTATGAAGTTGACAACTTTGGCATCATTTAAAATAAAATAATATAAGTTTCATAATAGCGTTAATAAGGATCAAAATGTTCAAATATTAGACCATTGGATGATTAAGGTTTACATTTACATGACCAATAAGTTTTGGTCGGGGTTTTGTGCATTTTATGGTCACTATTAGTTTAATAAAAACTATATTTTTGATTTTTCACTAGATAAACAATTTCTGCATCACTATTGTGTCAAAATTAATGATAATTATTTAATCCCTAAAAATTATAAATAAATTCATATGATGTAGATAATTTTATTAGATTTCGGGAGACTACTCATGTTCGAAGTATCATGAAGTTTATCACTAAATTAAAATTATTATACTTATAAGATTTAAGAGAGTGACATGTTGTCACTTTCTTTGGTTTTAATAATAATTAAATTATTTTCATGGAAAAAAGTCCATTAAATGAATCTAATCTGACCCTTAGGTAATATGGGTCTATTTTTAGTCATCCAATAGAATTTTGGCTTGTTTTAGGGTAATTTTATAATATTATATTTACCCTTAATTTCCCGATTTACCTTTAACTATGGTAAATAAAATTTACTATAGTTACTATTCACAATTTCGAAAAATAAAAAGTAGCATATTAACATAATTTGGCCCCACTGATTCCAAATATGGAATCCATTTTTCTAAATTCAATACAAAAAAGTTACAGAAATTAAATTAAAATCAATCCCGTTGTCGAAAGAAAACAGGTTTTTGTTTAAAACATTACAAAAGATTGAATTGATTTAACCTACAAATTCAAGGTAAAATAAATTCTAATTAAATATTATAATTTAACCATATAAATTATTACGATGAAAAAAGCTGTTTTTAATTAAAATATAGCGTGATTTTACTATTCATTAAAATATGAAAGTTATCAGAAAAATATCAAAACTTTATCCAATGTAAATTTTTATATCCTGATTCAAAATAAGATGTTTATTTTGTAAAATTGAACTTATAAACATGTCAAAAACTAGATTTAATGTAGGTGCGGCATCAAAAGGCGGCAAAAATGAATTTTTTGAAAAATACTTATTTTACCCGAAAAATTTATTTTGTTCACATAACATGTTCTAGAAAATGTGTAAGTTGAAATAATAATGTTATAACATTCAAAATTTAGTTAATACTATTCATAAAGGCTAGTTCGTAATAATATTATAACCATATATCATTGTTTAGTGAAACATGATATTGCGTACAACACACGCTATCGAGGAAAGTCGCGATTGCGTGTAATGCAAGCCAAGTCAGGGTTGTGTGTTGTGAAAGAATCCTTCGTTGTTTCATATAATATAATCCAACCATATTTCATTTATACATTGAATATATATATATATATATACACTCAATGTTGCATAGAATGACTATTATAAAACGAACTTGAAATTGTGTGTAACACAATCTAAGAATAGTGTTGTGTATACTTCAAGCTAATACAGTGTGGCGTATAGCACAAGATAATATTGTTGTAGCATAAAACACATGACATCAAATAAATTAAAAAGAATACTTATCATAAAATATCGGGTTGTTACATAAAAGGTAAGCAGATTTAAATTAACCAAACTAAATAAGACATAATTAAAGTTAATTAGTTTATTAAGATTAAAATTGTTATTTTGATGAAAAAAATACATAATTAATTATAAAATTTGATTAATTAACAAAATTACCTATAAAAATACAAAATTACAATTATTTAGTATAAAGTGATTAAATAATTAATTATATCATTAAAAATTCAGTAAAAAGATGTGGCAAAACTATGAAAAAATATATCCACATCACTAATGTTTTGGATTTTCATATTTTAAAAGAATTATAAGGTGATCCATTTATTAAATGTTAAAGTTAAACTTTGGTTGATATTTTTGAGATTATAGTATTATTTCACCACTTGGGGAATACGTTATATTGTATAACTTGTTATAACCATTTGGTTTTGATGGTAGCTCGAGACATATGGTATGAATTATCATAGAGCTCATAATATATTAATTCTTTAGGAATAGAAAAATGTACCCTAATTTTGTGGAATTAGAGTTGAATTAGAAATTTTATCAATTCATAACATAGGATAATGTTTTTCTGTAAACATGCAAGTATATATTTTCATTAAAATTCACGATCATTATAAAAATGATCTTGACACCAAAAATGTTATACCAATACATTCATTTCTAATGAATCAAATGTAAACTTAGATCATTGAGTATTTATGGGTTTTTGAGTTTTAACATTCTCCTAACCATGTATTCTATGACTCTCCATCAGAACATGATAGTTAGAATTCTCCTCCATATCTTTGTTTTCACTACGCACTAGTGTTCTCATTTGTGGAAACACAGTTATATGATAATTTGGGTAACCAATATGTTTCCAATGTTACATGTTCAAAGTAAGTTTTAGTATTCATTTTAGGATATGGTTTTATATGAAATGAATTTGAAAGTATTAATCCTTTAATATCGTAGATGAATTTCAAGGGTGAAATTTATTTTAAAGGAGTAGAATGCTACACCCTGAGTTTCTATGGATATTTTTTTCTCGAATTAAATAATTTTACAATTTTTTTGAATTTATATAATTCAAACATTCCTTCAACACCACACCGACTTGTATTTCACAACACATAATATAGACTTGGCATAAGTTACACGATACATTGAGTTTCTATGAAACATCATTTATTGTTATAATTATATGAATGAGATAGTTATAACCATGATGTTAAAATTAATAATATGAATTGTAATAAATATTTTTCAAATATTTTTTTCAATGTTTTTATATAAATAAAACAAATTGGTTATGAAAAATATAATTTTTAGTAAAGACTTTATATGTTTCAAAATACCATTTTTCTCAAATGAACTACTTTTCATATCCTTCTATGACCAAAAAAAATTAATTTTAGAAATTTATATATAAATATAATTTGATAAAATAAACTTCATTTTTTAATTTATAATTTCTAAATAATATTTGGGTGAAATTTTGGGTTTTTCAATGAAACTTCATTTTTTGATGAATATAGAAACTTTCTTAATTTTAATTCAAAATTGATTTTTCAACTAATTTATTTATAAGGATAAATCATATTTAAAATTTTTTTAAAGTGTAATTAGGTCATATTTGTAAAAAGTAATCCAATTTAGGTCATTGTAATAATTTTTGTTTGAAATTGTTTATGAAGACTTAGAAAACATTTGGACGTTTTCACTTTAAAAACCCAGATTGTTGTCCGGCCTGTAGGATTTGGTTTAAAATCAATTTTTTCCAGTTCGGTGATTGGAATTTGAAAAAATGGATTCCATATATTAAATAATCATAATTTATAATGTCTAATAGTGTCAAAATATTTTTTGATAAAAACTATCATTGAAATTAATTAAAATTAATTACAACAATTAAGGTAAAATTCAGCATATTAAGGAACTACACTTTAATCTTAAGGGGCCAAATGACCTATAAAATTATCCAAGAGACATTTTATGGAAGAAATTATACCATATGTTCCCTTTTATTTAAACTTGTTAATTATAGGATCCTATTTCCATGGAAAAAATGCGGGTGGAATTCCCTTTCCCAGAATTTACAAGAGTGCCACTCCTCCTCCACTATAAAAAGACTTCCTCTCCTCCCACTTCCTCACCCATATCAAGAGACTTTAAATATAAAAATATATTTTACAATATGTCATAAAATACATAAACCCATCCTATAATCCTACCCTTGGTCTTATATCCATCCCAAGAATCCCTTTGGTGAAAACAAAAAAGAGTAACCTGAAGAAGAAGGAACATTCTTCCTCAAACTCTTTCATTTTATTTCTTCATCCACACTTTAAATTAAACATATTAAGTGATTATATAACAAAAAAAGTATCATAAATATATTTAGTTTATTTATAAAAAAGGTTTTACCAACACTTAAACACACCTACATCTAATGGGTAATGAACTTACCATTTATGTGTACTGTGAACTATCGCCTCACGAAACCCCAATTTTTAGTTCTTCCTTTACTTCCTATCATTCTAGTAATTATGATAGAAAATATACTTATGACAACCCTACTTTTATTACAATGTTAAACATGATTTATTACATAAAACCTCACTTGATACAACAAAGAAGATAGAGAGGTTTACTGACTTTGGGGCTCAGGATCATTACATAAAACTTAAAACATGAAATACAACATCTTTATTGAAAACATCCTTTACATGACCACTATATTCCCTCGTACTTAGCATTGCATGGGATAACCTGAGGACATGCATAAGAAAAGGGTGAGCTATAAAGCCCATTAAGGGAGTACACATGGAATAACATGAGGAGTACAATAAATTTTAGACAATATGCATATCAATAGAGCATAAAAGAAACATAAACATAAAGGCATGATAAATCATGGTAATCATAACATGGAAATGTGGCAGCAACACTTAACATGGAATTAGCATGAGCCAAAGCTCATTGCACATAAAGCAAGAGTAAATCTTAATTGCACATGAAGAATGAGTAAACATTCATTGACATAGAATTAGCATGAGTAAACACTCATTGCACATGACGTATCATGATACTATTCTTTACCCAATGCATTGGAGTGTTATAAGGGCGCACCCTTCTTAAACATTTCATTTCATGTATAATTGTGCCACATGGATCATAAAACATGGATTCATAAAACATAATCATTTATTCGACGATAAAGTAATGTGGAATTCATACATGAAACTTTGTAATCAATAAGTAAATGTGCATAAAGGTGAATACCCTTGTGGGATAAATGGGCATGGTATTCACTACACAATGACATTGGCTTAGAAAATCGGTGTGATTTCGGCAGCGTAACAGCGTGACATAAGAATTCATAAAAATGGTTTATGAGAGAGAAAGGTATTCCTCATCATATTTAAATGTAATGTAAAGTAAGGAGGTCATATAGATACAGGTCCCAACAATTTTAATGGAATTTAGATTCATGATACAAAAGTATTGCTTGAATGTAAATGAGGAGAGAGAAGTTCCTTTCGGAATATCGGCATAGTAACGGGTGTACATGGGAGGCATTTAATGAGAGAGAAAGGGATATCCCATCATTCAAACAATAAGAGGGAAGTATGGGGGAGGTGATATACCATACCCCAACATTAATAATTGAAATTAAAAGGGCAATACAATTTAATGAAAATTGACAAAAATGAGAAAGGAAGAAAAACCCTTACTTGGAAGTGTGCTTCCAAAGGTTCAAGAGAGGCTTGTGAGAGGATTCTTGGGAGTTTGGGGCACCTTGGGAGGATTCTAGAGATATTAGGGCAGAGGTTTGACGAACTCCAAGGGCTTTGAGTGAGGAGGAAGTGGGAGCTTTGGTAGGTTTTTATAGGAAAGGTGAGGGAATTCATTATTATTTAGGTTTGAGACCCCTTATATTAAATTAATCCAAACCACAAACCATCCCATGGTTTTTGGAAAAGGGAAGAGGAAAACAATATTTTATAAGGCCAAAGTCCTAAATTCTAAAAATAATAAGGTTGCTTATGTGGAGGTGAGTCACACTCCCATGTAAATTAATTTAAAAAGGCAAAGTGTTGAATAAGTCTTGAGGGGTCCATTAATGCTTTGAAAAGTAAGTCAAACAAACCGAAAATCACATTATTTCAATTTTAAAACATATATTGGCCGAAAATAAAGATTATAGTATTTTATTACATCACTATTGGGTCATTATGATGTCATAAAACACATTATATATTTAAACAGTATTTAATTTTTACCCAAAAATTTGACTATCTCAGAAAATTATGAAAAATTAACTATTGGATAATTTCGACATCCTGATTCCAAAAATAACTTTTATTTTATCTAAATAATTTTCTAAATATGTGAATTTTTACTTTTAAAATAAAAACTGATATTTATCGAAAATTCACGGGTTTTGACAGAAATGGCTTTCAAACCTTAATACAAATTTCAATTGCATTCATAAAATTATAAGATCATTTATATTTAATAAAAATTAATTTAATAATAATATTATTATTTTAATAAAATATTATTTAATTCAAAAATCCCTTAATTTAATAAAATATATTTCTTAATTAAATAACAACTAAAAACAACATTTGTACTTTAAAAACTATTTACAATGTATCAAAAATGACTAGGAATTATATTCATTATTATATAAAAAATTAATGTACACGAACATAGTACTACTTATTTTTTACATAACCCCTTAAAACAACCGCATAAGACCTAAGGGTAAGGTGTGCGATGGTGACATACTCTTGGGGTGGCTCAGATAACATCGCTCGAGTGGTAATTTCAATCAACTTCCACTTTTCCCGTAGACGGTCACGTTCGAGCTTGACATGATGAAGCTCAGCTTGGGTTTGGTCAAGGGTGAAGCCCAAAGATGCCACCTCTTTTCCGAGCTCTGACAAATGGGCTTCGTATGGGGAAATTCTACTGGATGAGGTCATCGCTTCCTTTGTCTGAGTAAATTCGATTTGTTAAAGTCCAATATTTATACTAGTCACGTGATTACTGTTCAACGGCTATATTAGCAACGGTCAAAATTCTTTACATAAAACCAAAGAAGTTGACTTCTTATAAAAATATTTTTCATAAAGAGACATTTAGCTGGGTCAAGAGGGATTTTCCATTAATGAAACTTTGGGTCGTTACAATATCCCCCCCTTAAGAAATTTCGCCCTCAAAAGTTTCCTTTTCCCACACTAAAACAAATGTGGGTAACTCAGCTTCATCATATCCTCCGATTCCCAATTTGCTTCTTCAAACTTGTGGTTTCTCCACAACACCTTGACGAGGGGCATTGTCTTATTTCCTAGAAATATTTCTCTATAATCTAAGATCTTCAATAGTTTATCCTCATAAGAAAGATCTGTAGGACCCCGGGACACCCTGAGAGGGGAGGGGTGAATCAGGGTGTCAACTTTTTCTTCTTAAATTTGTGGATCTTGTTCCCACATTGGTAGGATCTACTTAAACATGTATGATGGACATGATCAGCAATGAAACATTCACATGCAAAGAGATAACACAACAATTTTACTTGGTTCACCACTAAGGGCTACGTCCAAGGAGCATACACCGACAAGTTTCCGGTCGTACCAAATTCCACTAATCTTCACTAGTTGTGGATTACAATGGTTCAGGAACAGTCACTCTGTCCCAGGCTCACTGCCTTTACAAAAGGTTTGGGGATAGCTCACTTCGTCCCTCGGGTCACTCCCGTTGACTCCCCCTGGCTCACTGCCATTGGTGAAGTCTCAGTCAGTTTATAGACGTGAAGGTCTCTTCAATAGATGTGCATTGAAGTTCTTTGTCTCCTGTTTAGCATGAGACTTTTCTTGCATCAGGGTTCAGAGTTGATTCCCTTTTTAGTTTAATCCTTCTTCTTCAATGCAATGAGTAAATGCACTAGATCTTCTTCTTCTCTTACTTTGATTCTCACTACTAACACCTGATTGTATTGATATATTCCCCTCTTTCTGTGCAGATCTGAGTTTAGTTGCACAGTCTGTTCTTCTTCTCTTCGCAAAGCACAATGAGGATGTTAAACACCAGTCATGTGTGTGCGGTACCACTTCTCTTCATAAAAACAAATGTTTTACTGTTCTTCCGTCTTCGCAAATCAGATTTGAGAGTGCTAAGCACCTGTCAAAGGCCTGCGGGACCGCAAAATTTTCACGCACCCTTCCCAGTGCCTTGCGCGTAAAATTTAAACCTTGCGCATAAAAATAACTTTTGGTGCGTAAAAGGCTTTTCGTGCAACTCTTATTTTTCACGCAAATCTTCCCTTTTTTGCGCAACACCTTCTTTCTCACGCACCACTCTATACCTTAGTTTTTTCGTGCATCAGAGCTTGAGATTTGTCTAAGTGTCGAGCCTCTCTGAATGAGATGGGTTCACCTCATATTTATAGGTGTTTTTGAGCCTGCGCGTGAACCCCCTTCCTGTACGTAAAACTGTCTCTCAGTTCTTTGAATTACGCGCACCTTCCTTTTATTCTCGCACACCGCCTTGGTTTTTCGCGCGTCTCATTACTTCTACATATTTCATCATTCTTAAGATGAATTCTCTCTTGCGCGTAAAACTTCAAACCCACATTTTGCGCACAACCAACTTTACGCGCAAAAGTTTGATTTTCCGCGCACATGGCGCGAACATCTCCGATTTTTTGCGCACCTCTTGCCTTTGTCGATTTTATGTATTTATGATTCGATACAATGCTTACGCAAAAAATTCACCTGGCTATTCTGCGCACAACATTTTTCATGCACATTCCCATTTTTCCGCGCACAACTCTGGTTTTTCGCGCAGCCCATGCCTTTACCATTTTTCAACGTTCTGATTCTGAAACACTGTTTGCGCGAAAAACTTCGCTCCACTTATTTCGCGCACCACACTGTTTTTTGCACCCAGCTCAAGTATTTCGCGCACAACCCTTATTTCCCGTGCAGCCCATGCCTTTGCCATTTTTCCCAAATCTGATTTTGAAACACTATTTGCGCGAAAAACCTCAATTCACTATTTCGCGCATCCCGCTATTTTCCTCACCCAACATGAGTATTTCGCACAAGCCTCTTATTTTCCACGCACCACTCTATACCTTAGTTTTTTGGCAAACACTGGGATATAGAGCCACCTTGTATCTACCCTTTTTGTACCACCTCCAGATCATCCATTCCTTTGTCGACGTTTTCTGACCAAACATGGATCATTAACCACATCCCTTGAACTCGACATACCACCATGGAATCTCCTTTGTCAAAAAATTTATATGTCATTTTTTTGTTTTGTCAACAAGAACGATCACCTCAAAAACACTTCTTCTCAGTGATCTGTATCCTACAGCAACTCTTCTTCTTTCATCACAAACTCCACTATCATGATATTTATTCCTTGAAGGAATAGCTTTAGCATCATCATCTTCTATAAAAATGTGATTTGCATGGCCATCTCAGAATTCCAATCACTTACACATTGTCTCCATTTCATTGGAGTACTTCTTGATATCCTTAATTTTTATTGTCATTGACAACTATTGACAACAAATATAACCTTATACACAAAGTGGTTCCAACAATATCCCCCTTTGTATTTTTTTGTCAATACCTTATACATCATCTGAAATAAATTTGTCAATGTCAAAATGATAATCTTCTCTTCAATCAGCTTTTCTTTTCAAAATTTCATTTCACTTTATCTCCCCCTTATTGACAAGAAATACAAAGCACCTGGTAGAGAGGGTATGAATCCATACTTAATTTTTTTTTCATTAATCATTTCACTCTATGTCTACTTGAGAAATGCTCGATGTAGAAAACAAGAGGATTTGATTAAGTCAACAAGGCTGTCCATTATTCACAGATCATGATACCAACATGAGATGAGAACTCATGTATTTTATCTTCAAGGGTTTAACACTTTTATTTAAGGTAGAAGAAAATAAAATGTGATAGGGAATAATCAACCTGAAACTCCTACACTCACATCAGCAAACAGATCAAAAACATTCAAGTGCAATCAGCATGATAAGTGACCTTGGGGAACATCCCTTCTTCTTATGTCACTAATCAATTCAGTTACTCCCCATTTATAGAATGATCTTTTATCGTAGTAAACAAGGGATAAATATTGATAAATGGAATACCTTCTCCATTGAAATGTTCTTCAATAAATTCACGGAGTAACTGCATTTGGGTCCAGTTGGATTTGATATTGATTGACACAGTGATTATGGAAGCTTCTTTATTTTTCTCCCCCTCAAGGGAAACACTCCTCATCATCTTCATCAAGAGTGATCCTTCATCATTATAATCATTGAATATCAATTGAAGTATCTACTAAAGATGGAAACTTCTTTATCTTGGCTATCAAGAGTTGATAGCATTCACTACTTCTTAGGTTCTCCCCCTGAGGGCATGCTTCTCCTTCAATTCCCTGCATTATTAGCACAAATACAAAACACAAATGAATAAGGGAATAAGGTGGTTCTTCCTTGATTCATCAAAATGAGCTACATGGTTAAGGTGTTTTTCTCAACCAAGTTCCTCTGTTCATTCCAGTCCACATGACTGAATATTTCAACATATGTTCTGATATGTGTTGATGTGGCATGGCTCTGTTCACATACACTTCTGCTTTGTGTGAAGGACTATTCTGCTTAATAGCCATCATGAATGATACATTCTTACTCCTCTTAAGGACTTCTTCTTGCTCTGGTATTAAGGTTAGGCAACCTTTTGCAATGTGACCAGATTTCTTGCATCTCTCACACAGAACTTCTTTGACATGTGTGTTTCTCTTTGTTGGCAATCTCTCATGCACTGTGTCTTCATCATGTGAAAGTTTTCATTTTCCTTTTTCACTAACCTTGTCCTTTTCATCTTCAAGTTTCCTCATTCTTTTCAAATCTTCTGGCCAGATGACCAATATGTCATTTAAAACTGTTGCAGCTGGTTTGGGTCTTCCACATGGGTTCATTCGAGTTGCATCTCACTCAGTGTTTCTTTTGGATGAATGAACCTTCAATTTCATGGTTCTCAAATCCTAGGTCTTCTCATCTTCCCTACTTGAGATCTTCTTGGGGAAATGTGTGTTCAAATTATTCTTATGATTTCTTCCCAAGGAATATTCTTCCTTCTTAGCTGGCTTGTGTGGCCTTCTGTTCTTATCTACTCTGGATATCTGTTGACATAGGCATGCACCATTCTTGTGACCACTGCCGCTGCATACATCGCAGATGTTGTCAAGAATTCCAAATCTGTTTGCTGTAAACAGATGCTTCTGGACCTGTGGATGTTGCTTCTTCTTCTCTGGATTCCTTCCATTTGATATAGGCTTTCCCTGTGCTTTTCCATGTAAGGGATTGTAAAAACAATCCAGTGCACAGTGCCCAAATCGGTTGCAGCACCAACATTGTCCCACAAATCTTTTCTTCTTTGTTTCTTCTGTATGAGTGTGTTGGGCCATCTTCTTAATCTTTTGTGCTCTATTTGAGGAACCAACATCCTTCTTTTTCTTCTCATCCACCCTAACCATGGTGGTAGGTTTATTCCACTCATCTTTCCTCATCCATACTTTCTTAGAACTTTTCTTCCAACCTGCACTGATTGTAGGAACGTATTTAGAAACATGAGTACAAGATGGTTTGGATGGTACCTTTACTTTCTCAGTTGCTTTTGATTGATCAATGAGTAAAGTCATGATCTTCTTATCACATGTTGGAGGTCTTTTGACAATAGAATCCTCCAGTGAGCATTGAGTACCAGCATCGACTGATTCTTGAGGTGGACACTCAAGATTTGTCATAATCTTCGTGTCACATGTTGGAGGTACTTCAGCTTTAGTAGCCTCCAATGAACATTAAGTACCAGAATCACTCATTTCATTCTTTTGTGAAGTATTAATATGTGTATTCTCAATCTTGGTCAACTGGGCTTCCAATTTTTGACCCTCAATATTGAGGATGATCTCCTGATCTTCAATCATGATCATCTTCTCTTTACAAGTCTTCTTCAATCTTTCAACCTCGTCTTCATGCATCTTAACTTTGTTTTGTAACAAAGAGTCAAGTTCCATGAATTTAATGGAAGTTTCTTCCAAACAAAAACTCTTGACTTCATTGCTCTTATTTAGCTCAGCTTCAAGTGCATGAATCTTTTCTTTTAGAGTCTTATTGACTTCATCTTTTTATTCAAAGACTTTCACCTGTTTGGTGAGCTTCATACTTTCCATAACTTTTCTTTCCAACCCCTTTTCCATATTGTCAGCTTCTATTTCTAGTCGAGTGATCTCAACCTACATAGATTTGAATTGGCTACAAATAATAGCAACCCTTTCTTCAATAATATCATGCAGATATGTTTTGAGTTTTTCCTGAAAGCTTGAATTAGGGGTGTCATCCTTTCTTCTAGAAGAATCCAGAACGACCTGCTTGATACTTTCTAAGCGTGATGTTTCTTCATTATTGGAATGGCATGGGGAACAAGACATGGTATCTTCTTTGGATATGAGGGACTTCTTCAGCTGCTTCTTCTCTTTCTTTTTCCTGTTTGTCATGGCCTTTCTAGATGTAGACTTCTGCTCAGAAATGATGGAATCTTCATCAAGACTGCTCTTCATTGTTGACTTTAGGAAAGAAACTAAAATCCTCTTCTCTATAGAATTACTAGAGAATATCCAACATACGTTAACCTCCCTATGATACCACTTGTAGGACCCCGGGACACCCTGAGAGAAGAGGGGTGAATCAGGGTGTCAACTTTTTCTTCTTAAAGTTGTGGATCTTGTTCCCACGTTGGTAGAGACTACTTAAACCTCTATGATGGACATGATCAGCAATGAAACATTCACATGCAAAGAGATAACACAAAAATTTTACTTGGTTCACCACTAAGGGCTATGTCGAAGGAGCATACGCCGACAAGCTGCCGGTCATACCAAATTCCACTAATCTTCACTAGTTGTGGATTATAATGGTTCGGGAACAGTCACTCTATCCCAGGCTCACTGCCTTTACAAAAGGTTCTGGGATAGCTCACTGGGTCCCTCGGGTCACTCCCGTTGACTCCCCCTGGCTCACTGCCGCTGGTGAAGTCTCACTCAGTTTATAGATGTGAAGGTCTCTTCAATAGATGTGCATTGAAGTTCTTTGTCTCCTGTTTAGCATGAGACTTTGCTTGCATCAGGGTTCAGAGTTGATGCCCTTTTTAGTTCATTCCTTCTTTTTTAGTGCAATGAATGAATGCACTAGATCTTCTTCTTCTCTTCCTTTGATTCTCACTACTAACACCTGGGTGTATTGATATATTCCCCTCTTTCTATTCAGATCTGAGTTTAGTTGCACGGTTCGTTCTTCTTCTCTTCAAAAAGCACAATGAGGATGTTAAACACCAGTCATGTGTGTGCGGTACCACTTCTCTTCATAAAACCAAATGGTTTATTGTTATTCCGTCTTTGCAAATCCGATTTGAGAGTGCTAAGCACCTGTCAAAGGCCTGCAGGACCCCAAAATTTTTGCGCACCATTCCCGGTTCTTTGCACGTAAAATTTAAACCTTGAGCGTAAAAATAACTTTTGGCGCGTAAAAGGATTTTCACGCAACTCTTCTTTTTCACGCAAATCTTCCCTTTTTCGTGCAACACCTTCTTTATCGTGCACCAATCTATACCTTAGTTTTTCTACATATCAGAGCTCAAGATTTTTCTAAGTGTTGAGCCTCTCTGAATGATATGGGTTCACCTCATATCTATTGGCGTTTTTGATCCTGCGTGTAAAACCCCTTCCTGCGCGTAAAACTGTCTCTCAGTTCTTTGAATTACATGCACCTTCCTTTTATTCTCGTGCACCGCCTTGGTTTTTAGTGCATCTCATTACATCTACATATTTAATCATAATTAACATGAATCCTCTCTTGCGCATAAAACATCAAACCCACATTTTGCGCACAACTAACTTTACGTGCATCAGTTTGATTTTCCGCGCACATGGCGCGAACATCTCCAATTTTTCACGTGCCTCTTGCCTTTGCTGATTTTTTGTATTTATGATTCGATACACTGCTTGCGCGAAAAATTCACCCGGCTATTCTGCGCACAACATTTTTCACGCACATTCCCATTTTTCCACGCACAACTCTGGTTTTTCGCGCAGCCCATGCCTTTACCATTTTTCAACGTTCTGATTCCGAAAAACTGTTTGCGCGAAAAACTTCGCTCCACTTATTTCGCGTACCACGCTATTTTTCATGCCCAGCTCAAGTATTTCGCGCAAAACCCTTATTTTCAGCGCAACCCATGCCTTTTCCATTTTTCCCAAATCTGATTTCGAAACACTATTTGCGTGAAAAACCTCGATTCACTATTTCGCACATCCTGTAGTTTTCCGCGCCCAACATGAGTATTTTTTGCAAGCCTATTATTTTCCGTACACCACATCCTCTTTGTGCGCACCTACTTTTGTAGACAATCCATGTTTTCATTTTCCGATTTTGAGGCCCAAAAATTTGGCAAACACTGGGAAATAGCGCCACCTTGTATCTGCCATTTTTGTACCACCTCCAGATCATCCATTCCTTTGTCGACGTTCTCTGACCAAACATGGATCATTAACCACATCCCTTGAACTCGACATACCACCATGGAATCTCCTTTGTCAACAAATTTGTATGTCATTTGTTTGTTTTGTCAACATGCACGATCACCTCAAAAACACTTCTTCTCAGTGATCTGTATCCTTCATCAACTCTTCTGCTTTCATTACAAACTCCACTATCGTGATATTTATTCCTTGAAGGAACATCTTTAGAATCATCATCTTCTATGACAATGTGACGTGCATGGCCATCTCAGAATTCCAATCACTTGCACATTGTCTCCATTTCATTGGAGTACTTCTTGATCTCCTTCATTTTGATCGTCATTGACAACTATTGACAACAAATACAACCTTATAAACAAAGTGGTTCCAACAAGATCGTATTCCAATTTTACCACCTCATAAGAGAGTACATGTGAAGTGTTTGGTATGTACTTCCTTAAGAGGGATATATAAAATACATCATGTACTTTGTCCATAGTAGGCGGAAGTGCTAGTCAATAGAACACAACCCCAACACGATCAAGAATATCGAAGGGGCTGATGTACCTTGGACTTAACTTCCCTTTCTTTCCAAACCTCATGACCTTCTTCCATGGAGATATGCATAGAAAAACCATGTCTCCAACTTTAAACTCAAGGTCTCATCGACGATTATCTGCATAACTCTTCTGTCGACTCTGGGCTGCCTTGATATGTTGCTGAATGGTTTTCACCTTCTCCACCATTTCTTTGACCATTTCTTGTCCAAGCATCTTACATTCACCGACCTCATCCCAACATGCTGGTGTTCTGCACATTTTCCCATACAGGGATTCATATGGTTCCATTTGGATGCTCGAGTGGAAACTGTTATTATAAGATAACTCAACCGGAGGAAGATGTTTATCCCATACTCCTTTAAATTCAATTGAGCATGCTCTCAACATGTCCTCAAGTGTTTGGATAGTCTTCTTGGATTGGCCATCAGTTTGAGGATGATAAGCCATACTGAAGTTCAGTTCAATATTCAGAGCATGTTGAAGACTCTTCAACAACTTAGAGGTGAATCTTGGATCTCGGTCAGACACAATAGATAGTGGTACTCAATGCAACAGTACCAATTCCCTTATATATATCTGTTCCAGTTGATCCAAATAGAAATCCTCCCGAATAGAAATGAAGTGTACAGTCTTTGTAGGGCGATCCACAACAACCCAGATTGTATTGTTGCCTTTGGATGTCCTCGGAAGTCTGGTGACAAAGTCCATGGTGATGTTCTCCCATTTATATTCTGGTATGGGCAATGGTTGCATCATCCCCTTAGACTTCTGCCTCTCTTCCTTCACTTGCTGACACACCAAGCATTTTGATGTATATTCAGTGATCTCCTTCTTCATATTATCCCACCAAAAGTTTTCTTAGAGATCTCGATACATCTTTGTTCTCCCTGGGTGAATAGAGAAATTTGAACTATGTGCATCATCCAAAAGTTCCTTCTTCAGCTCCAGACGTGATGGAACACATAGTCTTTTACAAAACCGCACAATTCCTTTTTCATTAACATTAAACTCCGAGGATTTCCCTTTTTCGATAGCTCCCACTTTTTATTGAATTCTCACATCATCCTTTTGAGCATCCTTTAACCTTTCCAAAAGAGACGGTTGATCAATCATTTGTGAAAGGATTAATGATGTTCCCTTCTTTATGATTCCCACGTCCATCTTCATCATGTCTAAGAAGATTGGATCCTTCTCAATTCTCATCATTGATAGAATTGCTGGGTCCTTTCTACTTAGGGCATCTTCCACCTTGTTCTCTTTCCCAGGGTGGTAATTGATTGAACATTCATAATCCTTGATGAGATATATCCATCTTCTCTGGCACATATTAATCTCTTTCTGTGTGAATATATATTTAAGACTCTTGTGGTCAATATATATCTCACATTTCTCTCCATAGAGATAATGCATCCAAGTTTTCAAGGCAAATATCACCGCCGCCAACTCCACATCAAGCGTTGGATAGTTTCGCTCATAGATTTTCAACTGCCTTGAGGCATAGGATATCACTTTATGATTCTGCATCAGCACACATCCTAAGCCCTTCTTCGAAGCATCACTAAATACAACAAAAAGCTCCCCACTTGTGGGTATAGTGAGCACGAGTGCAGTTATAAGCCTCTTTTTCAACTCCTTGAAGCTTTCTTCACATTCATCACTCCAAGTAAACTTTACTCCCTTTCAAGTTATCTTGGTACGAGGGTTGGAAAATCATAAGAAATTTCTCACAAATTGTTGATAATATCCAGATAACCCCAAGAAGCTATGGATATCTGTTACCGATGTTGGCCTCAACCATCCCTCAATTGCATCTGTTTTGGAGGTGGTCCATAGATATCCTATTGCTTATGATGATATGGCCCAAGAATGAGACCTCCTTAAACTAGAACTCACACTTTCTGTACTTTGCATAGAGCTTCTCCTTGCGCAAAGTCTCTAGTACAGTTTTCAAATGCTCCTCATGATCCTCCTTGGTTTTGGAGTATATTAGAATATCATCTATAAAGACTACCAAAAATTTGTCAAGGTAATCTCTAAAGACTCTATTCATCAAGTCCATGAATATTGCTGGAGCATTGGTGAGTCTGAAAGGCATTACTATGAATTCATAGTGCCCATACCTTGTATGAAAAGCAGTCTTGGGGACATCTTCCTTCTTCACACTTACTTGATAATATCCCGACTGGAAATCCACCTTGGAGAAGTATTGTGCTCCACGCAGCTGATCAAAAAAGTCATCAATTCTTGGGAGAGGATACTTGTTCTTTATCGTAATTTTTTTAAGTTCACGATAATCGATGCAAAGCTGCATTGACCCATCCTTCTTCTTGGAAAATAAGACTGGTGCACCCCATGGTGAAGCACTTGGGCGTATAAACCCTTTATCCATATTCTCCTGTAGTTGTTTATTCAGCTCTTCAAGCTCTACAACAGCCATTCTATATGGAGTTTTGGATATTGGTAAATCCACGAGTATAAGTTCAATTGAGAACTCAACATCTCTTCTATGAGGAAGACCAGGGAGTTCCTCGGGAAACACTTCTGTGAATTCCCTCATAATAGGAATTTCTTCAAAGAAGGTTTCTTCTTTGGACTCAATCATCTGAGCCAGATACGCGTGCTCATAGGGCAGTAATATCAATGCTTGAGATGATAGAGCTAAAGGAGATTCATCTTCCTCATGAAACTTGTAAAGAATAGGGGGTCGATTCTCCATATAGAGTGTAATTTCCCTCTCCCGACAATTTATGTTGGCTCTATATAAAGAAATCCAATCAATGCCAAGAATTTCATCAAATTCCACCAGAGGGAGTATGACGAGGTTTTCCGGGAAATTCAATCCACATATTATAATAGGGGAGGACTTATATTCATGGGATTCAATGATTTCCCCATTTTCCGTACTCACCGACATCTTTACTTCCATGATTCGTGGTGGTTCTAGGATTGTTCTACTAAACTTTTGAGATATAAAAGAATGCGTTGAACCTGAATCAGAAAGTACATTCACTATTCTTGAATTAATGACTAGCGTACCTATCACCACTTCGTTGTTGGGGTTCACTTCGACAGAAGTGATGCAAAAATCTCTTCCTTGCTATCTTGGAGGTTGTTGGTTGCCTCCGAAAACCCTTGGATTAGGGCACTGATTTGAAAAATGACCCGGTTCTTTGCATTTGTAGAATTGAACAACGCGTTGAGGTTCGAACGGAGCATTCCTCTCCTATGTCGCAGCCGTGGGTCTTTCTTGCCGACAGTTAACAAGTAGGTGCCCTTCTCTTCCACACCTGAAGCATTTTCTTGTCCCCTTAAGGAAATTTCCAGGGTGCTTCTTTCCGCACTTTTGGAAAGTGGGGTGCTGGATCTTCTTAGAACCGTTTGATTTATCCATCGGACCACCAGTATTGAAGTCCACCTTACACTTCTTGTCCCCATGATACCACTGTGATTCCCTGATCTCCATTTAGACCTTGAGGGCACATCGGACAATTTCCTCATAGCTGTCGAAGTCACGGATCACTAATGCTTTCCGCAAGCTAGGCTTCAGCCCACCAAAGATGCGGTAAACCTTGCATTCTAGGGTAACAACAAAGCCGGAAGCGTATCATCCAAGCCTTGTGAAGTTTTCCTTGTACGCCCCAACAGATTCTTCATCTTTTTTCTTGAGGGAAAGGAAGTCCCTTTCCATCTTAAGCCGGAGGGTGTGCGTAAAATATTTATCAAAAAACATCTTCCGGAAATCCTTCCATTCCAACACCTCAATCTCCTCCTCAGGCTTCGTATTTTTTGATCAACGTCCATCATTGATCAGCTTCACCATCTATACGATAAGCCGCTAGGAGAACCTTCTCTTTTTCAAAACATTGGAGGATGGAGAATATCTTTTCAATGGAGTTGGTCCATTGTTCAGCAATCATGGGATCGGATGATCCACTAAAAGTAGGAGGCATTTGTCTCATGAAGCTCGCGATGGTGACTTGTTCTTTCTTTAGGGGGGTTGAACGTTCCTCTTGATCTGTGTTTCTATTCAAAACATGAGTTAACTGAGAGAGAAGCGTGGCAAATTTCACGATTCCCGCTCCCATTGGATTTGGCATCTCATTAGTACAGTCATCACACTGATATTCACAACGGTTGTTAGCTCGAGTCCGCCTATTACCAGCCATTGGCTGGAATAAAAGGAAATTTAGCTGTAACACATAAAGGGTAATCCAAAGATAAAAGTTGATGACTCATAAATAAACTTTTATTTCCCTACTCAAGAGTCTATAGGCTTCAATCTATGATTTTCACGATATACTTTCTAACATATATTCATAGGGGCATTTTTTTAATTCCCTTAATAAGGGTTCATACTAAGCTTGTGAATTAACCAAAACATATCCCCTGGGAGTGTCGAAACCAAGAGTGCTGCAAGGCCCGTTGTCGTGCAGCAGTTCCCGTTCGAGTCTAGCTCAAAGCGGTGTTTTCGGGTTTTACCCCTAGGATACATCTGTTCCAGAGCCGCCTCTACCTGCTCGTATCCATACAAGGATGTATTTTTTTGATAAACCACTTGCACAATACTTACCAAAACTCAGGGATGTTTTTATTATACTTAGTATTGTATCTAAGTCCTTACTAGGGTTTCCTAATCCAAAAAATAACTAAACCTATCCTCTGATACCAACTATGACAACCCTGCTTTTATTACAATCTTAAACATGATTTATTACATAAAACTTCACTTGATAAAACAATGAAGATTGAGAGGTTTAGTGTTTTGGGGCTTAGGATCATTACATAAAACATAAAACATGAAATACAACATCTTTATTAAAAACTTCCATTACATGACCACTACATTCCCTCGTACTTAGCATTACATGGGATAACCTGAGGACATGCATAAGAAAAGGGTGATCTATAAAGC
This sequence comes from Viscum album, assembly GCA_963277665.1. NCBI lineage: Eukaryota > Viridiplantae > Streptophyta > Magnoliopsida > Santalales > Viscaceae > Viscum > Viscum album. Next base: position 845,753 of record CAUJRU010000312.1, on the reverse strand, counting down.
CCAGTAAGGGAGTACACATTGAATAACATGAGGAGAACAATACATGTTAGAAAATAGGAATATCAATAGAGAATAAAAGAAACATGAACATAAAGGCATGATAAAGCATGATAATCATAACATGGAAATGTGGCAACAACACTTAACATGGAATTAGCATGAGCCAAAGCTCATTGCACATAAAGCATGAGTAAATCCTCATTGCACTTGAAGCACGAGTAAACCCTCATTGCACTTGAATTAGAATGAGTCAACCCTCATTACACATGACATATCATGATACTATTCTTTACCCAATGCATTGGAGCGGTATAAGGGCACATCCTTCTTAAACATTTCATTTCGTGCATAAGTGTGCCACATGGATCATAAAACATGGATTCATAAAACATAATCATTTATTCTACGATAAAGGAAGTTGGAATTCATACATGAAACGTTGTAATAAATAAGTAAATTTGCAGAAAGGTGAATACCCTTGATGGAGAAATGGGCATGGTATTCACTACACAATGACATTGGCTTAGAAAATCGGTGCGATTTCGGCAGCGTAACAGCGTGACATAAGAATTCATAAAAATGGTTTATGAGAGAGAAAGGGGTTCCTCATCATATTTAAATGTAATGGACAGTAAGGTTGTCATATATATATATGCCCCAACAATTTTAATGGAATTTAGATTCGTGATACAAAATTATTCCTTGAATGTAAATGAGGAGAGAGAAGTTCCTTTCGAAATTTCAGCATAGTAACGGATGTACATGGGAGGCATTTAATGAATGTGAAAGGGGTCTCCCATCATTCAAACAATAAGAGGGAAGTATGGGGGAGGTGTGAAACCATACCCCAACATTCATAATTGAAATTAATAGGGAAATACAATTTAAAGAATATTGACAAAAATGAGAAAGGAAGAAAAACCCTTACATGGAAGTGTGCTTCCAAAGGCTAGAGAGAGGATTGTGAGAGGCTTCTTGGGTGCTTGCGGAACCTTGGGAGGATTCTAGAGAGTTTAGGGCAGAGGTTGGACGAACTCCAAGGGATTTTAGTGAGGAGGAAGTGGGAGCTTGGGTGGGTTTATATAGTAAATGTGAGGGAATTATTTATTGTTTAGGTTTGGGGCCCCTTATATTAAATTAAACCAAACCACAAACCATCCACTGGTTATTGGTCAGGGTTTTTGGAAAAGGGAAGAGGAAAACAATATTTTATACGGAAAAAGTCCGAACTTCTTAAAATAATAAGGTTGCTGATGAGGAGGTGAGTCACACTCCCATGGAAATTAATTTAAAAAGGTAAAGTGTTGAATAAGTCTTGAGGGGTCCATTAATGCTTTGAAAAGTAATTCAAACAAACCCAAAAATACATTAATTTAATATTAAAACATATATTGGCCGAAAATAAAGATTATTGTATTTTATTACATCACTATTGGGTCATTATGATGTCATAAAACACATTATATATTTAAACGGTATTAAATTTTTACCCAAAAATTTGACTGTCTCAGAAAATTATGAAAAATTCATCATTGGATAATTTTGACATAATGATTCCAAAAATAACATTTATTTTATCTAAATAATTTTCTAAATATGTTAATTTTTACTTTTAAAATAAAAACCGACATTTATCAAAAATTCACGGGTTTTGACAGAAATGGTATTCAATCCTTAATAAAAATTTTAATTGCATTCATAAAATTATAAGATCATCTATATTTAATAAAAATTAATTTAATAATAATAATATTATTTTATTAAAATATTATTTAATTCAAAAATCCCTTAATTTAATAAAATATATTTCTTAATTAAATAATAACAAAAAACACCATTTGTACTTTAAAAACTATTTACAATGTATCAAAAATAACTAGAAATTATATTCATTATTGTATACAAAAAATAATGTACATGAACATAGTACTACTTTTTTGTTACATAACCCCTTAAAACAGCCGCATAAGACCTAAGGGTAAGGTGTGTGATGGTGACAGACTCTTGGGGTGGCTCAGATAATATCGCTCGAGTTGTAATTTCAATCAACTTCCACTTTTCCCATAGATGGTCACGTTCGAGCTTGACATGATGAAGCTCAGCTTGGGATTCGTCAAGGGCAAAGCCCAAAGATACCACCTCTTTTCCGAGCTCCCACAAATGGGCTTCGTATGGGGTAATTCTACTAGATGAGGCCATCACTTCCTTTGTCTGAGTAAGTTGGACTTGTTAAAGTCCTATATTTATACTAATCATGTGATTACTGTTCAACGACTATATTAGCAACTGTCAAAATTCTTAACATAAAACCAATGAAGTTGACTTCTTATAAAAATATTTTTCATAAAGAGACATTTAGCTGGATCAAGAGGGATTTTCCATTAATGAAACTTTGGGTCATTACAATATTCCCCCCTTAAGAAATTTTGCCCTTGAAATTTTCCTTTTCCCACACTAAAACAAATGTGGGTAACTTAGCTTCATCATATCCTCCGATTCCCAAGTTGCTTCTTCAAACTTGTGGTTTCTCCACAACGCCTTGATGAGTGGCATTGTCTTATTTCGTAGAACTTTTTCTCTATGATCTAAGATATTCACTGGTTGCTCCTCATAAGAAAGATCGTCTTCCAATTTTACCACCTCAGAAAAGAGTACATGTGAAGGGTTTGGTATGTACTTACATAAGAGGGATACATGAAAGACATCATGTACTTTGGCCACAGTTGGCAGAAGTGCTATTCGATAGGCCACAGCCCCGACACGATCAAGAATCTCGAAGGGACTGATGTACCTTGGACATAACTTACCTTTCTTTCCAAACATCATGACCTTCTTCCACAGAGATATGCGTAGAAAACCCATTTCTCTAACTTTAAACTCAAGGTCTCATCGACGATTATCTGCGTAACTCTTCTGTCGACTCTGGGCTGCCTTGATATGCTGCTGAATGGTTTTCACCTTCTCCACCATTTCTTTGACCATTTCTGGTCCAACCATCTTACGTTCACCAACCTCATCCCAACATGCCGGTGTTCTGCACCTTTTCCAACACAGGGCTTCATATGGTTCCATTTGGATGCTCGAGTGGAAACTGTTATTATAAGAGAACTCAACCAGAGGAAGATGTTGATCCCATCCTCCTTTAAAGTACATTGAGCATGCTCTCAAAATTTTCTCAAGTGTTTTGATAGTCCGCTTGGATTGGCCATCAGTTTGAGGATGATACGTCGTACTGAAGTTCAGTTCAGTATTCAGAGCATGTTGAAGACTCTTCCACAACTTAGAGGTGAATCTTGGATCTCGGTCAGACACAATAGATAGTGGTACTCAATGCAACCATACCACTTCTCTGATATATATCTGTTCTAGTTGATCCAAAGAGAAATCCTCCCGGATAGCAATGAAGTGTGCAGTCTTTGTAAGACTATCTACAACAACCCAGATTGCATTGTTGCATTTGGATTTCCTTGGAAGTCTGGTGACAAAGTCCATGGTGATGTTCTCCTATTTCCATTCTGGTATGGGAAATGGTTGCATCATCCCCTTAGAATTCAGCCTCTCTGCCTTCACTTGCTGACACATAAAGATTTTTGATGTATATTCAGTGATGTCCTTCTTCATATTATCCCACCAAAAGTTTTCTCGGAGATCTCCTTACATCTTTGTGCTTCCTAGGTTAATAGAGAAATTTGAACTATGTGCATCATCCAAAAGTTCCTTCTTCAGCTCCGGACATGATGGAACACATAGCCTTTTCCAAAACCGCACAATTCCTTCTTCATTAACATTAAACTCCGAGGATTTACGTTTTTCGATAGCTACCACTTTTTCTGGAATTCCCACATCATCCTTTTAAGCATCCTTTAACCTTTCCAAAAGAGGAGGTTGAGCAATCATTTGTGAAAGGATTGATGATGTTCCTTTCTTTAAGATTCCCGCGTCCATCTTCATCAAGTCTAAGAAGATTGGATCCTTCTCAATTCTCATCATTGATAGAATTGTTGTGTCCTTTCTACTTAGGGTATCTGCCACCTTGTTCACATTTCCAGGGTGGTAATTGATTGAACAATCATAATCCTTGATGAGCTCTATCCATCTTCTCTGGCGCATATTAAGATCTTTCTGTGTGAATATATATTTAAGACCCTTGTGGTCAGTATATATCTCACATTTCTCTCCATAGAGATAATGCAGCCAGATTTTCAAGGCAAAGATCACCGCCGCCAACTCCATATCATGTGTTGGATAGTTTCACTCATGGATTTTCAACTGGCTTGAGGCATAGGATATCACATTATCATTCTACATCAGCACACATCCAAAGCCCTTCTTCAAAGCATCACTGAATACCACAAAAATCTCCCCACTTGTGGGTATAGTGAGAACCAGTGTAGTGATAATCCTCCTTTTCAACTCCTTGAAGCTTTTTTGCATTCATAACTCCAAGAAAACTTTACTCCCTTTCAAGTTATCTTGGTAATACGGTTGGACAATCGTGAGAAATTTCTCACAAATCGTTGATAATATCCAGCTAACCCCAAGAAGCTACGAATATCTATTACCGATGTTGGCCTCGACCATCCCTCAATTGCATCTATTTTGGAGGGGTCCACAGATATCCCATTTCTTGTGATGATATGGAAAAAGAATGAGACCTCCTTCAAACAGAACTCACAATTTCTGTACTCTGCATAGAGCTTCTCCTTGCGCAATGTCTCTAGTATAGTTTTCAAATGCTCCTCATGATCCTCATTGGTTTTGGATTATATTAGAATATCATCTATAAATACTACCACAAAGTTGTCAAGATAATCCCTAAAGACTCTATTCATCAAGTCTATGAATATTTTTGGAGCATTGGTGAGTCTAAAAGGCATTACTATGAATTCATAGTGCCCGTACCTTGTACGAAAAGCAGTCTTGGGGACATCTTCCTTCTTCATCCTTACTTGATAATATCCCGACCGCAAATCCACCTTGGAGAAGTATTGTGATCCACGCAGCTGATCAAACAAGTCATCGATTCTTGGGAGATGATACATGTTCTTTATTGTAATTTTGTTAATTTCCCAATAATCGATGCAAAGCCGCATTGACCCATCCTTCTTCTTGACAGAGAGGACTGGTTCACCCCATGGTGAAGCACTTGGGCGTATAAACCCTTTATCCAGATTCACCTGTAGTTGTTTCTTCAGCTCTTCATGATCTACAATAGCCATTCTATATGGAGTCTTGGATGTTGGTAAAGCCCGAGGTATAAGTTCAATTGAGAACTCAACATCTCTTCTAGGAGGAAGACCAGGCAGTTCCTCAGGAAACACTTCCGTGAATTCCCTCACAATAGGCATTTCTTCAAGGATGGTTTCTTCTTTGGACTCAATCATTTGAGCCAGATACGCATGCTCATAGGGCAGTAATATCCATGCTTGAGTTGATGAAGTTAAAAAAGATTCATCTTCCTCCTGAAACTTGTAAAGAATCAGGGGTCGATTCTCTATATGGAGTGTAATTTCCCTCTCCCGAAAATTAATGTTTTCTCTATATAAGGAAAGCCAATCCATGCCAAGAATTGCATCAAATTCCACCAGAGGGAGTATGACGAAGTTCGCTGGGAAATTCAATCCACAGATTATAATAGGGGAGGACTTATATTCATGGGATGCAATGATTTCCCCATTTTCCATACTCACAGACATCTTTACTTCCTTGATTTGTGGTGGTGCTGGGATTGTTCTACTAAACATTTGAGATATAAAAGAATGCGTAGAACCTGAATCAGAAAGTACGTTCACTATTCCTGAATGAATAACTAGCGTACCTGTCACCACTTTGTTGTCGGGGTTCACTTCGGCAGAAGTGATGGAAAAATATCTTCCTTGTTGTCTTGGAGGTTGTTGGTTGCCTCCGAAAACCCTTGGATTAGGGAACTAATTTTCAAAATGAACCGGTTCATTTAATTTGTAGCATTGAACAACACGTTGAGGTTCGAATGGAGCGTTCCTCTCCTCTGTCGCAGCCGTGGGTCTTTCTTACTGACAGTTAACATCTATGTGCCCTTCTCTTCCACACCAGAAGCATTTTCTCGTCCCCTTAAGATAATTTCCAGGGTTCTTCTTTCCGCACTTTTGGAATGTGGGGTGCTAGATCTTATTAGCACCATTGGATTTATCCATCGGACAACCAGTATTGAAGTCCACCTTACACCTTTTGTCCCCATGATACACCTGTGATTCCCCGATCTCCATTTCAACCTTGAGGGCACAACGAAAAATTTCCTCATAGCTGTCGAAGTCACGGATCGCTAATGCTTTCCGCAAGCTAGGCTTCACCCCACCAAAGAAGTGGTCAACCTTGCATTCGGGGGTAACGACAAAGCCTGAAGCGTATTGTGCAAGCCTTGTGAAGTTTTCCTCGTACGCCCTAACAGATTCTTCATCTTTTTTCTTGAGGGAAAGGAAGTCCCTTTCCATCTTAATCCGGAGGGTGCGCGGAAAATATTTATCGAAAAACATCTTCTGGAAATCCATCCTTTCCAACGCCTCAATCTCCTCCCCAGGCTTCGTATTTTTGATCAATGTCCACCATTGATCAGCTTCTCCCTCCATACGATAAGCCGCTAGGAGAACCTTCTCTTCTTCAGAATATTGGGGGATGGAGAATATCTTTTCAATGGAGTTGATCCATTGTTCAGCGATCGTGGGATCATATGATCCACTAAAAGTAGGAGGCCTTTGTCTCATGAAGCTCTCGATAGCGACTTGTTCTTTCTTTAGTGGGGGGGGGGGGGGGTTGAATGTTCCTCTTGACCCATGTTTCTATTCAAAACTTGATTTAGATTAGAGAGAATCATGACAAAGTTCGCGATTCCCGCTCCCATCGGATTTGGCATCTCATTAGTATAGTCATCACACTGATATTCACAACGGTTGTTAGCTCAAGTCCTCCTATTACCGACCATTGGCTGGAATAAAAGGAAAGTTAGGGGTAACAAATAAAGGGTAATCCAAAGACAAAAGTTGATGACTCATAAATAAACTTTTATTTCCATACTCAAGAGTCTATAAGCTTCAATCTAGGCTTTTCATGATCTACTTTCTAACATATATTCATAGGGGAATTTTTTTAATTCCCTTAATAAGGGTTCATAATAATCTTGTGAAATTACCAAAACATATCCCCCGGGAGTGTCGTAACCAAGAGTGAAGCAAGGCCCATTGCTGTGCAACAGTTCCTGTTCGATTCTAGCTCAAAGTGGTGTTTTCGGGTTTTACCCATAGGATACATCTGTGCTAGAGCCACCTCTACGTACTCGTATCCAAACATGGATGTATTTGTTCAATAAACCACTTACTCAGTTCTTAGAAAAACTTGGGGATGTTTTTATTATAGTTAGTCTTATATCTAAGGCTTTACTAGGGTTTCCTAATCCCAAAAATAACTAAACCTATCCTCTGATACCAACTATGACAACCCTTCTTTTATTACAATATTAAACATGATTTATTACATGAAATTTCAATTGATACCACAAAGAAGATCGAGAGGTTTAGTGTCTTTGGGGCTTAGGATAATTACATAAAACTTGAAACATGAAATACAACATCTTTTTTGAAATCTTCCTTTACAAGACCACTACATTCCCTCGTACTTAGCATTGCATGGGATAACCTGAAGACATGCATAAGAAAAGGGTTAGCTATAAAGCCCAGTAAGGGAGTACACATGGAATAACATGAGGAGTACAATACATGTTAGACAATAGGCATATCAATAGAGAATAAAATAAACATGAACATAAAGGCATGATAAATCATGATAATCATAACATGGAAATGTGGCAACAACACTTAACATGGAAATAGCCTGAGCCAAAGGTCATTGCACATAAAGCATGAGTAAATCCTCATTGCACATGAAGCACGAGTAAACCCTCATTTCACATGAATTAGTATGTGTCAATACTCATTGCACATGACGTATCCTGATACTATTCTTTACCCAATGCATTGGAGCGCTATAAGGGCGCAACCTTCTTAAACATTTCATTTCATGCATAAGTGTGCCACATGGATCATTAAACATGGATTCATAAAACATAATCATATATTACATGATAAAGGAATGTGGAATTATTACATGAAACTTTGTAATCAATAAGTAAATGTGCATAAAGGTGAATACCCTTGATGGAGAAATGGGCATGGTATTCACTACACAATGACATTGGCTTAGAAAATCGGTGCGATTTCGGCAGCGTAACAACGTGACATAAGAATTCATAAAAATGGTTTATGAGAGAGAAAGGGGTTCTTAATCATATTTAAATGTAATGTACAGTAAGTAGGTTACATAGATACATGTACCAACAATTTTAATGTAATTTATATTCATGATACAAAAGTATTGATTGAATGTAAATGAGGAGAGAGAAGTTCCTTTCGGAATTTCGGCATAGTAACAGGTGTACATGGGAGGTATTTAATGAGAGATAAAGGGGTCTCCCATAATTTAAACAATAAGAGGTAATAATGGGGGATGTGATAAACCATAACCCAATATTCATAATTTAAATTAATAGGGAAATACAATTTAAAGAAAATTGAAAAAAATGAGAAAGGAAGAAAAACACTTACTTGGAAGTGTGCTTCCAAAGGCTATAGAGAGGCTTGTGAGAGGCTTCTTGGGAGCTTGGGGCACCTTGGGAGGATTCTAGAGAGAGTAGGGAAGAGTTTGGATGAACTCCTAGGGCTTTGAGTGAGGAGGAAGTGGGAGCTTGGGTGGGTTTATATAGGAAAGGTGAGGGAATACTTTATTATTTAGGTTTGGGACCCCTTATATTAAATTAATCCAAAACACAAACCATCCCATGGTTTTTGCCCATGGTTTTTGGAAAAGGGAAGAGGAAAAAAATATTTTATAAATCCAAAGTCCGAACTTCTTAAAATAATAAGGTTCCTTCTGTGGAGGTGAGTCACACTCCCATGGAAATTAATTCAAAAAGGCAAAGTGTTGAATAAGTCTTGAGGGGTCCATTAATGATTTGAAAAGTAAGTCAAAAAAACCCAAAATTACATTATTTTAATGTTAAAACATATGTTTTTCTAACATAAAGATTATAGTATTTTATGACATCACTATTGGGTCATTATGATGTCATAAAACACATTATATATTTAAACGGTATTTAATTTTTACCCAAAAATTTTACTGTCCTAGAAAATTATGAAAAATTAATTGTTGGATAATTTCGAAATCCTAATTCAAAAAATAACATTTATTTTATCTAAATAATTTTCTAAATATGTGAATTTTTACTTTTAAAATAAAAACCTGAATTTATCGAAAATTCACGGGTTTTGACAGAAATGGCTTTCAAACCTTAATAAAAATTTTAATTGCATTCATAAAATTATAAGATCATTTATATTTAATAAAAATTAAGTTAATAATAATAATATTATTTTATTAAAATATTATTTAATTCAAAAATACCTTAATTTAATAAAATAGATTTCTTAATTAAATAATAACTAAAAACACCATTTGTACTTAAAAAACTATTTACAATGTATCAAAAATGACTAGAAATTATATTCATTATTATATAAAAAAAATAATGTACATGAACATAGTACTACTTATTTGTTACATAACCCCTTAAAACAGCCGCATAAGACCTAAGGGTAAGGTATGCGATGGTGACAGACTCTTGGGGTGGCTCAGATAACATCACTCGAGTGGTAATTTCAATCAACTTCCACATTTCCTGTATACGGTCACGTTTGAGCTTGACATGATGAAGCTCAACTTGGGCTTGGTCAAGGGAGAAGCCCAAAGATGCCACCTCTTTTCTGAGCTCTGACAAATGGGCTTCGTATGGGGCAATTCTACTGGATGAGGCCATCGCTTCGTTTGTCTGAGTAAATTGGATTTGTTAAAGTCCTATATTTATACTAATCACGTGATTACTGTTCAACGACTATATTTGCAACGGTCAAAATTCTTAACATAAAATCAATGAAGTTGACTTCTTATAAAAACATTTTTCATAAAGAGACATTTAGCTGGATCAAGAGGGATTTTCCATTAATGAAACTTTGGGTCGTTACAATACTTATATATAATATACATGATATTTTTAATGCCTTTATTATTTTTTAATTATATAATATCACATACCATTAAACATAATATCTCCTATAAATATGATAACATTATTTGTGGTAGTGTCGACTACCGCCTCCGTAAAGTGATGTGATTCATCACACTCTACATGGAATGAATTAAGGATGGTTTTAGTGAAATTATATGATATATATGATATTATAATTATAATTTAATAATGATATATATACATATTTATACATATATGTCATTTAATTTCTTTCTTTCAATATTAAAATAAAACAAAAACAATGTTCTTGCATGCATATGACCTACCGTCTCCCTAAATGGTGTATTCCACTTCATACATATATATCACACATATTATTATAATCCAAATATAATTAATATAAATGATAGTTACATCATGGTTTAAATTATATAAATCAGGATATAAACAAAAGGACCGAAGATATATCAAATTAACACACATACGAAAAACAAAGATGATATTACCCGAAGCATCACTTTAACATGTAAATGTTAATGAGTGGGTAATATAAAGTAATAATAAAATAATATATCAAATGTGATATAATAATATGGTTTTATAAAATTTTTATAATAAACATAAAATAATATTACAATTTTTTTTCAATACGACGAGAGTTCATACATAATGGAAGGGAATTTCATATCACTTGTTATTTCTGTGAGATACATGCCTTATTCACCACTCTATTATTTTGTGTCAGTTATATACTGATAATTAATGTGTTATTGTAATATTATAATTAAATTTACGGGTATTTACATATCCATTATATGATATTTCTTTCATGGGGTTTACGTTTTAAAATTTACCAAATTGGTAAGATAGTTTGGTGTCATCTTTTCTTCATTGAGGTACACATTTTTTTATTAAACAATGTTATTTTTTGAGGTGTATATAATTCCATTTTAAATTTTATATAATGAATATAATTATTTTCATGATATTTTTTGCTTCATGTAATTTCATTTTCTTACATGTGTAGTATGGTTCAAATTTTCCAAGTGATTATTGTTTATTGAAACAATCTCATCGATTTTTTAGATTTTTTATGATTATTCTTCCTTATTTGAAATATTACGGTCCATATATAAATAAAACTCATGAAATATATCCACCTATTGGTTTCCATGATATTTTTATATATTAGGACTATTTTTGTCACTATTTAGTATATAAAATAACTAAAAAAATGTTTTTATGAAAGTCCAACATTATTTCTATTTTCAGTGGAAAATTTATGTTCATTCAAAATTATTATCTCTAAAATTGTTTTTAATTTTTAACTATTATCCTATAATGATAAATTAAATATAAATCCATGTTTAACATTTTAAAAAATGGTTTTAAAAAGAATATTATTATTGTTATCTATTCAAGGAATTTTTCATAAATTTCAAGGTACAAGAAGAATGTTTAGCACGTAAGGATTAACATTTTCTACATCTAAAAATTTTACTATAATTTTTTGGCAAGTTCACAAAAAATTATTCATCACCATAAACTATAAATTATCACACTTAGAACTTATCCACAATCCCTCCCAACTCTTTGGAATCAAGGTGGATATAGGCGAGTGAATCATTGACTTTGTGATGGGAGAGTTCAACCTTTCTTCTTGACCAACAAACTTATAGAAGTTCATAATACAACAGAAAATATGTAATCATTTTTCTATATATTTATGGTTTATACAGTCAATAGGTCAGGGGGGTTAATTTACCAATTAAAATTTTAAATATACTTTTAATTATAGTTAATCTAAAATTTAAAAGCAAATGCTGTGGAAAATAAATAAGAAAAACTTTTAATTTTATAGTAGATTAGATAAAAAAGGATAATATATATACTCTTAAATTATTTATGCTCAAAGAGAGAATCAGTATCCCCTATAACATCAATTTGGAATTGAGTGAAAGAACTGTTAAAACCCATCCTTTAACTAGAATGTGACACAACCAGAACTCTTGTATTTTACACACCTAGAGATATGCCTCAACCGTTCTTGCCTTTTTCTTGGGATAAGAAACAAACTATATGATATTTATTCATGATCATGTTAGAATAACCAAGACAATTAATTTAAATAGAGGCCCAACCATGTCTAAAATATGAGTAAACTCAATAATCAACTATAAAATAGTGAATAATAAAGAACCCCAAAATATAAAATAGTAAAAATATTTAAAATAAAACATAGTTACTATATAAAAATAAATATCATTGATCCTTAAAGATTGATTTAGTATAGTTAGTTTTGGGTGATCCTATCATACTTTAGAAATCTGTCACAATAACGGATGAAATATTTAAGGTTTCTAACTTAGCGGCACCTTTATTTCTCAAATATAAATTCTCTACCTACGTATATCTATTTTCTTCTACTATATTTATAGTTGAATTATCAATGACTAATTCATTCACAAAATTGTCTATGATATTTTATTATGTGTTTTTTCCCAAATACACTTCACAACCAGAAACATTTAAAATAATAATAATAAGGGAATATAATCAGTAGATCATTTTAAAAAATAACGAAAATCTGTTAATATAATTCCATAACATATGAGGATTTAAAAAATATAATTAAAAACTATGTATCTTATATTAATTTTTTATCATAACATCTAATATTCTAGAATCAAATTTTCTAAATTATTTTTATTTCATATCAGTATGAAATATTAAATAATTGAAAATTTTCATAAGTTGGGATGCATTAGATTCATAGATGTATCACATAAGATCCATTATACACTTTGTAAGATCTATTCTAAAAAAATAAGGGTAATTGTAGACATGATAAGGGTTATATATGAAAACCATAAGAGTCATTCAACATATAGAAAAATTTCGAGAAAACACATTTTGCAATGGTCAATGAAAATAACATAATAATTAAATCAATATTTGTAATGGTTTTTAAATTACCTAAAAGCAGAACATATGGGTGTTTTCTAAAATCATAAGTGTAAATATGTAATATAATGGTCTATAGAATTTTTTTAGGGTCAATAATACAACTCCTTGTAAATATTAGTTTAACATAGTTTAAAAAAATTAAAAAAATTAAAGAGTCATAATCTCAAAAATATTAAAAACAGAAAATATTACAATTTGAAAAAATTTATAGTTAATATATTTGATATATAAGAATTTAATTTATATGTAAGTTATATAAATTTACATAAAATATAATATCTGACGTAATTTTTCATGGTAAAAACAAAACAAAATATAATCATATAGCCTTATTGTAATAAATATGATATTGTACTTAGAATAATCTTTAAAAATAAATATATATTCGATATTTTATCCAGTACGTAAGAAAAGAGATATCAAGTGTAATATATTATTAATCACCAAATGATAAATAATATCCGATAATTAAAAAAATACATTATAACATAATATAAAAAAATAAAATCCATCAGACTAAACATCATTCTAAAAATAGAATTAAATAATTATTAACACAAAAGAGAGAGTTTTTTAATAATAAAAATAAAAAGTTTAGAGTGTTAGAATATACTATAATAATCATCCCCATTTTTATAATTAAAAAAACAAATATAATAATCTAAAAACATGAAAATATTCTCCTACATTTTGTAATAATCAAAATTTTCAAACATAACATATTTTCAGGAAAATAAATCTAGTATTTAAAATAAAAAGCATGATAAAATATAAAAGAGGACTAAAAGATATACCTTTTTGAAAAAAAGTTATCAATTATGAAATTATATTAAGAAATAAAAATCCACCATTCTTAAACAAAAAATCATACAAGAAAACCAAAACATGCTTCAATTTATTATACCGAATGGAAAACATTTCTAGTAGAAAAGAAAAAAACAGGCAACATGGTTTAAAATATATATAAATTTTCTAAATTATTATAAAACATTAAAAAAAAATATAAAAAAATAAAACTTCTCCTTCTTAAAACCCGAATCATTAAAATAAATCAGCTATTATTGAATTAAAAAATAAAAACCCTAATTCTCCCCCATAATTCATATTTATTATTTTTCTAGAATGATAAAATTGGTTAGTGCATTGTTGTGTACACATCCCATTTAAAAGACATGAAAAAACTATAAGAAACCACAAAAAAGTTTAATGATATTCAATAAATCATTTAAATATATACATTGAATTAAAAATAATGGAAAGTTAGATATATTCTAATAAATAAGAAAATAAAATAATAATAACAACCTCACAGGGTAAAATGAACAACTTATAATATTCTGGTTATGATTGCATACTATATTAGTAAAATAATAAAGGGTGTCCATGATGACAAAAGAAATATTCTTACATGGAACTATTGACAAGATTATATCTAGTTTAATTTGTATAAAAGCCTTTAATAACTTTTTTTATAGAAGGGTCAGTCTCTTTAATCTTAAAATAAACTTTAGATAGAAAATCAATCACTATACCATGCGATTTTATAAATATCAATGAATAATCACAAACACACTAAACAAAAGAACTATATTTAAAATAGATTTTTTTAAATTCAATAATTTATATATATATAAAATCTATTTGTGTATATCTGAGACAAATTTAAAATATAACCAAAACCATAATTTTTTTGATCATTTTGTTATACAATAACTTGATTTAACAAAAGTTAAAAATTGTTTCTTTGTAAAATAAAGATGACATTTCCTTTAATCAATTTACTTTTGAGTAGCCTCTAATTATTCTATCACTTTTCTACTTAATCTAATGAAAATTTACTTGAATTTCACATTCTCTCCCTTAAAATTTTATTATTCCTCTTTAAACATCAAATAATTAGAATCAATATCATTATTTACTTTTAATACATTCTAGCGACCCTTATTTAATTTCATGTAAGCATATACAATAGAAATAATATTTTCTTACAACTCATAAAATTTCTTTTCAATCCCTTTATCATTAGTCTTAGAACACATATAATCAATTTTAGGATCAAAATCTAAATCAGAATTAGATATCTCATCTCTGATGACATTTAAAAAATATTTCTAGGTTTTTATAAATACTATCCAAGTTACCTGAAGAATTTAAGTAATCATGTTCAAAAGAAACATTATCATATATAGATATAAAAGTAAGATTAATATATTTATTTTACCTTCCATAATTAGTATATAAATACGATTCTTCAGAATTATAGAAAGAACCATGGATTTATTATCTTCTGTTATAAACTTTTTTTATTTTATTTTGTTATCCCATCTTGTAATTTTAGGTTTGATGTGACATTTTTTCCTATAAATATAACAAGTAGGATATGAATTTAAATTCAAACTTCCTTTATTATCATTATGAACAAATTAATTTTTCTAATAGAGATATTCTTATTGGTTTATTTTTATAATCCTTTCATGACCTTATCCAGCCTTTATTTACCATAAATTGAGAAACTTGAATCATTAGAATTACTATAAAAAGTAACTATTGTTTGAGAATCAATAAAATAATTCCTATCATTAGCTTTATTCTTAGAGTTTTTTAAACTCAATCTCATACTTATGTTGTGAACCAATTATTTCATCTAAAGTGTACTCTTAAGATATGTTGTCTTTATCAATATAAACCATCTTCAAATGGAATTTATTTGGTAGGTATATAATTAATCATTTAATAAGGATATTTTTTAAAAAAATAATAGAAAGTTAACCCATTATATTTATGATACTTTTGAATTTTTGGAACATCATATTACGAAATTCTTCTTCTCCTATCTTGAATTATTGATATTATATTCATAGTATTTCAAGTTATTTTTCTTTATAGTATCAATTCCATAATTGGTAACTTAAAAATTTATCCAGATATCATGTGAAGTCATGAATATTGATACATGAATAAACACACCTCAAATGATGGAATATCTTAAAAAATTCAAAACGTTATAATGAAACACATACTTTACAATATCATCACTAGTTAAGGAATTAATGTTAGACATAGATATTATGTATAGTTTTACCATGACAGTCTAATGATAAATATCCATGTGCTTAAGGTAATATTACATTATTACTTATGATTATATATAATCATGACCATCAATGTAGGGTGGTCTTAGTGGAATCAAACCATCATAAGAATTTAAAAATTAAATATGAACAATTATATTCCCCACAGATAGTTATGTCTATGACAAATTTTAGTAATAACATATTTGTAAAGATATCCAATGGTCTTATACAAATGTTTTGAATATATATAGATGGCTGATAAGGTTCCGAAGGGGGAGGGGTGTGTAGACCAATTTAAAATTTAAATAAAATTCAAATAAGAGTTAAAAAAATATGAATAATAAAGTATAAAGAAAAATAAAGAAACATCGCAAGGAAATATTAAAGTAGTTTATATAAAAAAGGATCTTATATCTACTATTTACTTCTCTCTACTTATTGAGAGAAATTATATACACTATTTCCTTTTTTTATGGGAGTAACGATTGTATTACAAACCTTCCTTTCAAAGGACCATGATATACCCATAACTCTTTTTTTTTTGAAAACATGGAGGAAAAATTCAAACATTACTACATTTTATAGGGACAATGACTAATATAAACCACTAAAAAACAAGAATTCAAGGGTTCTCAACTTGATCAACGCTAGAAATAAATAACTGATAAATGGTATCTTTTATTAAAACTTTTTTAGCACTCATAAAATGTACCCTTTATCAGTGAATTTTATGTAGCACTGATAAAAGGGTGACCTTTAACAGTGCCTTATTTTTGACACTAATAATGGGTTCCCTTTATCAGTACTTTATTTGTAGTGGTGATAAAGGGATTCATTATCAGTACTTTTTTAGGGAAGAAAAAGGTCCCAAATAAAATGAAATAATTAAATAAAAAATTGAGTTTTTTGAAAAATATTAAAATTTTATTAATTAAATAATTATTTATAAAAACAAATAAATTGATTATACTACATATATATTTTAAATAATAATAAATAGTATATATTAAGTATATAGATATATGTAAAATAAAAATTAAACAAATTAATATTATAATGAAGTCAAGAAAAATATTAAACATTTTATTAACTAAATAATTATTTATAATATTAATATATAGTTTATACTAAATATATATATATATATTTGAATGTATATAAAAATGATTTATCTAATACAAAATATTTATTCTTAATATTAAATAATCATTTATTTTTCAAACAATGGTGTATAATTAAGAATTTATATGAAGAAAAAATACTCACTAATTTGATCTAGTAATAGACATAATTGAATTTCATTTGATTTTTCAATTTAACATATATCAAACATTTTTTATATTTATTTCACATATATATGCGCAATTAATGTATTTTTATATGAAACACACACACACAAATATTTAGGTAATTAATAAAATCTTTTATAGGAACATTTACACATAATATTTACGTAATTAATTAAAATTTTAGTATTCATTTTTTAATTTTATTATGACATGATGCATTTAATATATCATGTCTTTAATCGATAAATTTTATTTATTTATTTTTTGTATTATTACAGTAAGGTATTATTTTATTTTTAATATTTTACATTTTTTTGGGAATTTAATCAAATTTTTATTATTTATATTAAATATTTATTTATAATGTTTTAATATTTTAAATATTTATTCATATTTATTTTAATATATACCCATATTTTTTTAAAATTTATATTTAATTAATAAGAAAAATTTATTTATTTTAAATATTTTTAGTGTACTCATTTTAATTATCCAATTTTACTAATTTTTAACTTGTATGCACTTGAAATTAAATATTCATCAATTATATTAAAAATATATTTGTAAATAAATATTCATAAATGTATATTTACTACATTTATATATTTATAATTATAAATAAACATATTTTTTAACATGTATTAATATATTTATAAATAAAAAATTTTATATAATTAAATAATTATAAAATTATAATAAATTTATTTAAGTAATGAATATATTTAATATAAAATAAAAAAAATTTATATAATGAATATATTGAGTATATTTATATTTATATACATTTATTACGTAAATATATTTAAATATATAAAATTATATAAATATGTCTACGAATTTTTTATTTATAATTATAATTATAAATACTTTATCATCACTTATTATTATAGTGTCGATAAAAGATATATTTATTATCAAATTTTTGGAAGCATGGATAAAAGTGTCCCGATTTATTTTAAAAACCCTAGCTAGTAACAAACCCATCACGAAATCTGTATCTGTGTATGGGAGCCACCTCTTGTTGGTTCTCCTCCTCATCAAACCAAAGCTCGAATCAAGGCTTGAATAATTTCAAGGCTTGAATCCAAGGCTTGAATGATTTAATGGTTGAACTAATCTAAGTAATATTATTTTCTCATCCTCCTCAATCATTGGTTTCTTGACTTGGTGAAATCTATTTTTTTTATCATCATTATTTTTTCCACCACCCCCAATTTCTCTTGGGTCACCCTTGATTTACACCACCCCTATACCCAAAATTTATGCCTCCCTGTTCTCGCCCAATTTTAGTAACTAGTGGTGCACCATTACCGTTCCTAGAGCTACATTGCCTCTTGAGTTGGCATGTGAGGTGTGCACCCTTTGGCATTCCTTAGTGAGGTCACACCGCCTCACCCGTGGTGATGCGAACCAGGTGCTCCTCACCTTTCCTCATTTCACAGCATGATGAATTTTTTGGTTTTGACAATAATTCCATAATCTAGTATAAGAATTTTTACCACAAAATGAAACTCATTCATAATACTTCTTCATAAAATTTCCACCCCCTTTATAGAAATATATATATGACTAAAACACAATACATATGATTTAGGTGTATTTATTAATGGGTGAAATGAAATACTTATCACAATGCATTGATTTATACTATAAGGTTTCATATATATATATATATATCATAGTGAGTAAACTCCAAGGGTTGTATCATTTAAATATCTAATTTATTAATTTAATTATTAACAACATCCCAATTCCAATTAGTAAAATATATCTTCCAACATTCTCTTATCATCATAAAAACATCTAAACCCACCATTTTAAGAAAGTTTTTATATGTCTCTGTATCTAATATGATCAATTTTTTTCGTACCAAAAATTAGTTTCCTCTTTCAAACAAAATTAACACAAAATTTTTCCAACCCAAAATTATAATATGGTTCGACTAGTTTTCTACCCCTTTGTAAAAATATATCCATTTTTGAAATGATAACCCACTCTTTAATACATCTTAAAAATCCATTTATTTCCTTCATCACACATATAATAAATAATATGTATGTTTTACCTTAATCCATCTAAAAAAGATCATTCCTGAACATTACCATTTATTTTTGAAATCTTTTAAATTCAAACAATTTATATTAAGAGATCCAACATTTCTAAAATAATAATCACCCATTGAACATGTAATTTTTTTAATTAAATAAATATACCTTTCATATATGGGATGAACAACCAATATCTAATATGAATGTATGCTTATTTTTTAAATCCTTTAGTGTGACGTTTATAATAAATTCATTTTACATTTTATTCATTTTTCATATAATACATTTCTAATTATTTCTTCACATTCATCTATGTTTTTAGAAAATATTGACAATCCTTCATACAGGGGATTATTTTTTCACAAATTCAATAGAGTTCATTTAATGGTTTAAAATCATCATCCAATTTTACTTATTAAGATTCAACTTAGTGAGAAACTACTTTTTAAGATTGGGTCATCTCCCCTTTAACTTAGAACCTCTATATCATCCATAATTAATATTAACTATCTAATTATGAATAAAAGTTTATAATTTGTGCCCAAAATCACCATAAACCCATAATGTCCAGGTAAATGCAAATTTTGTATAATCTTACTCTTTTTTTTCATTAAAATAATTCTTGTTTTCAACTTATCTAGTCAAAATTCTTAATTCATCTTATCATACAATAATTTCAAGATATTTAAATGCATTGTCATTATTGTCTATATTCTTTTACTATAATTATTTTTTTATATTCCTTATAAATTTTTAATTGTAATTGAAATTATAATTTTGAGATGTTTTCAAATATTTGATATACCATTAATATGAAATGTAATAATTCATTTTGTTTTCACATCTATAATGCCAAAAAATAGAATTGAGGTTATCAAATTCTATATATGTTGAAATAATTATTATAAATTATTTTTATGTATTCATAATTTTTGGTCTATATGTATTGGTTCCACCCTTGGGAATCTCTGATTAAAATCCATGTATACAAAATAACTATTTGTTTATTAAAATGTTTTATCAATACATTTTTATATTTTCTAGTTAATTGAATAAGAGTTTATTATTCTGGTTTATTATATTTGGGTTTCTTATTACTCATTACATACCTATATTATAATTTTATTTGTTTTGGGGATTTAATAAATACTTGATGGGAAATTTTAAAAGAGGATGTACTAGTCTTAGTTAGAGTATTGAAAGTATTAAAAGTGATATTTCTCTAAAAGATATAGAATTCATAGAGGCCCCAAGGATTAAAATATCATAACATGTCCCTACTAAGACCCCTTGAATCACATACAAGAAAGTGTATTCCCCAAAATCTCACATTAGATAGGAAAAAAGATAATAACTAGTTCCAATAGGGTAATTCACACAAATGGAAGGGATTACCACTTTTAAAAAACACAATGGAGTACAACTATCATCTTTACCAGCTTCATATCCCAAACTGTTGTTATTGAAAATTTTTTATTGAGAATAATACCCCATCTCATTAATGTTTCATTTACTACTATGAAGAGTAGTATCCAATGTATGAATACTACTTTGAGTATATCACGAAAAATTGGTGAGCATCCACAAGATATGGAGTGTGAGTTTCAAACAACAAAATGATATGAGAATTTTCTGAGAGATGAGTTGATGAGGATGACTGTTGTTAATAACTTTCACCTTTAGATGAATTCATAGGATAAAACCTACCATAATTTATTAATTATTTTATTAAATTAAATCGCTCATTTTCATCAAATAATTCCTAAATTCTATGAAGAAATTAAATACTGGGTGTCCCTTATTTGAATTATCAATAACATCCACCACTGATAATAAATATCTTATGTGTACATATTTGTTTATTTTAAAAAATTAATATGCTATAAACCCAATAGTATGGATACTAATAAAAAATGGATGCATGATAATCATTTGAAAAAAATATTATAAATATGTAGTTAAATATTTCATCAAGTTTATAATAGAGCATTCATATGACCCTTCTCAAATCTTTTTTCATTATTTAAATTATTGTTATTGATGAAAAATTAGTTCAAAAGACTTGGATGAACATTTGAGTCCTTATAGAATAGATCATAACTATAAATTTTGGAAAAACATGGGAAAAACTGAATGTGCAATCTAATTGGAAAGATACTACAGTTTATAGATCATTTGATATGAATACTAGTGTAAATGATGATAGAGATTTCTTAGAATAAATGTAAATGGAAATTAACCATGTCCTTCATTATTGTCCTAAGTTTATTGAGAATTTAAATAGACTTGATAAGAGACCTTTGTTTATTGGTTTTACTAATTAACGAACATTGTCACCTGCATTGTAGTTATATAATTTGAAAGATGGCAGTAAGTGGAGTGAAACCATCTTAACAGAACTACTTGGTCTCCTAAAGGATATGCTACCAAAAGAAAATAAACTGCCATGTAGAACAGTTAATAGTAAACAAATGCTATTTTTAATGATCATGATATCAAAAAATAAATACTTTTCTAATGGTTTCATATTGTTTCCCAAGGACCAGGAATCACTCAAAAAAATCTTTAAGTGTGGCGCATATCGATACAATAAAAATGAATCATTTTCTTCAAAATATGCATAGAAAATTCCAATAATTACATGGTTTGTAATACTATATAGATGTTAGGAAACTATGAGACAATTAACATGGAATGCAGATATAATAATAAAATATGGGAACCTACATCATCCAGAAAATTACTCTTAGTGGATGAAAATTTATTATAAGTATCCTAAATTTGGAAAAAATCCAAGGAACGTTCAACTTGAATTATTTATATATGGGATAAATCATTTTGGTGTACATATTAGTACTCATATGAAAAGGAATTTCATGTTGGTAAATTATAACTTTTCATCGTGGTTATCAATGAAATATAAATAAATTATGTTATCTCTGATTATATATCGACCAAAGAAACCTGGTAATGATATTGGCGTATATTTGAATCCATTGATCGAATATCTAAAATTGATGTGGTATATAAGTGTTACAATGTGTCGTGATCATAGAAGTGAAGAATTCACACTGATGGTTATGTAATATGGGATGATAAATGACTTCCCTACCTATGGAAATTTATCTGTCTATAACATTAATGGATTTTTGGGGTGTCTAATTTGTGAATAACACACAGACTCAGTTTGTTTGAAACATTCTTTGAAGGATGTGTTTTTAGGACATCATAAATTTTTAGCTCGAAGAAAGAAATACCAATCTTAGATGACAATATTCAGTGAGAATATTGATCAATGTACACCATCATCTCCAGTAATAGGTGATCAACTCTTTGATAATGTAAAAGATATTGAAACTATTTTTGGTAAACCATTTTCAAAAAAAATTATAAAATCATGTTGAAAGATGAGATAAATTTCCTTTGAATTAATGAAATGTAATTTTTTTTGTGTCCTAAATTTTATTGATGTCATTCATGTAGAGAAAATGTATTTTTTAGTATTATTTGTGTGTTACTATATGTTTCAGTCAAAATAAAATAGATAATTAAGGCTAGGTTGGACATGAATGACCTGGGGATAAGGGAAGAGTTGGAAATAGTGTGGGTAAAGGGTGAAATTTTCTTCCTCCATTAGCATACATACTATCCAGATGGGAAAATTTTCATTTTCTCGTTTTTATTAATATTATAAAAGTTACAGAGGGTTATTTATAAAATATCAAGAATATCATGTCAACAACTAATTCGATGTTTAATGAAATAAAATCACATGAATTTCATGTTTTGATGAAATATTTTATGCATGTTTCTTTCCATTTCATTCTTTCTCAAAATGTATGAAATACATTAACCAGACTCAACTTATGTTTCAAATCCATATATAGTAATGTTACAGACTTGATGAAGTTTTAAATCACGAATAAGGAGGTTTCAATCATATAATGTGAATTAGAGATGTTCTAACCACCATAATTCTATATTATAATGGTCCACACGATGGTTCACTTGGTTAGAGAGGTTCAAATATGTGTTCTTGTCTATCACAGATGGATGTTCCCCATTTATTGTTATATGAATATTTTGAAAGGATATATCCAGAATCGAATTCATATAGAAGGTTTTATTATAGAATGATATATTGAATAAGAAGTTGTAAATTTTTTTAGCGATTACCTATCATATGGTTGTAGTATCATTCTTCCAAATTCTTATCATAGTAGACACCTTATGGGCAGAGGGATTTCTATATGATAAGTTGTTACAATTACATCGATAGATCAGGATCATGGAAACTTTTTCATTTTACATAATAATGAAGATGTTTATCCATACGTTTAAGACTATAATGAAATTATTAGTGATTTAAATCACTCAAGGGATGAAGGATGGATATCAAATACACATAAGAAATAGTTTATAGAATGGTTACCAAATAAAATTTATAAGAAGTTATCTACAAATACAAATTCAATTATTGAATAACCTCAATGTCTAGCTAGGGGACTGAATGAAAATTTGATATCTTACATTGGTTTTTAATTAATGGTTATATGTTCTATAAAAAAGAATTATATGAAAGCAGTATGATGCAGAACAATATTGTTACGCTTATAGTAGAAGCGATTTAAAAATCTGGTTCTATGGATACAAATGAAAATTATTGAAATATGTCAAATTTTCACATTATCGAATAGATATTCAAGTTGTATTATACAACATTTCATGTGCGGTTTTTGCATTGGAAATGGGACGAAGATATGTGTGTAGTGAAAATTGATGACATGGGCTTCAAGAAGGTTAATTTCAGTGTGAATGTGGAAAAAGATGATTTGGGTCATAATAGAATCATAAGAAGTTGAAGTATTTTATGTCTTAAATATACAAAAAATAATTGTTGGATTATCCTTCTAGAGACTAAAACAAAATTCAGGTCAGATAAAAAATCAATCGAGGATGAACCTTTCATTGGTAGATCATAATTAGTTGTTATCGGTCCCAATATAGGTAAATTATTATACATTATAGGGGACCACAAAGACGGGATTTGGATTCTATATTGAGGAACAAAATCCATAAAACCATTAAAAATAGAGTTTATGGAGAAGGTAAAATGTTTTTCTAATATATGATTTTTCCCTCATAATATTATATTTTATATTCTACATTAGTTTAATCTAACTTAAATATTTGACTACTCATGCAGAAAATGTTTTTTTTACATTTTTATGTTACCAATCCGATAAAGGAATATAATATAATGAAGGGAACCCTTTAGGAATATGTAATGGTTATTTTACGATAAACATATCTATTTTACCAAAACATTATACAATGAAACAACAATTTTTTTCATTATTACTTGAAGAGTTTATTTATTTCAAAATATTTATATCCATATTTCACACTTTTCTACATAAAAACATCCACGTAATTATACTACCTCATAATATTTTCACCCCAACAGTGTTGATATTTATCAATTTCTATTAACTTCCCCCCACTTCCTTTGAAGGTTGAGAAACAACGCTATCTATGCCCAATCATCGATTCAATCTTGATGTTTTGATAGAAAAATAATTACCTGTAGAATTAATATATTGTTTCATATTTATGTTTAATATAATTATTTTTGGTAATACTCAAAAAATACTTTTCTTATTATATAGGTGGGTTATTTTGATCGATTTTGGGTGGTTTGTTTGAAACTCATCATACTCATGAGTGATTGTACATCAAGGTTAATACTAAGACAATGAAAAAAGTAAATGGATCCAGAATATATACAACCATCATGAATAGCTGAATTTTAACTAATTATTTAATTAATTTTATAATCTTTTTATCTAATATTTATAAGTTAAATTCCTTATCATTTTTATCTAATACTTATTTAGTTTTTTAACACATCTCTTTTGGAAAGGCATATCCTCATATTTCCTTTATTTTAGAATATTTGTATATATCTTTCTTGACTTTTTACACAAAAACATGTACATATTTCTACTCCATAAAAAACTTTTCACACCTACAATATTACCATTTATCATATTCATTCATGTTCCCTCCACTCCCATTGTAGGATGTGAAACAACACAACCTCTGATCAATCACATAAGTAATCCTGTTGTTTTATTAGTAATATCATTTTCCATATAACTACTTTATTTTTTAAAATGTATTATTAATTCTTTTATTTTTATTAATACTCATATAGTGAGTTTTTCCAAAACAGGTGCATTGTTGTAGAGGTAGGTTATTTTATCTAACAATTATTTAGTTTTTTTCATGGATATTTTGGGAAGTCATATTTTTCCTTGAAATATATGTAATAAATAAAAAATAGATAACATGTTCCATTATTCCAATGTTAACATGATTTCTATTGAAGTTCTTTGTTTAAATGTAACACGACATATTGAGTTGATTCCCTTTTCTGAAAAAAAAATGTTTTAAATAAGAAAATAAAATCAATATAGAGTGTTAGAAGTTCAATAAATAAATCTATTAGAGTGAAAATTGAAATTGGTACTTGGTATTTTTTAAGTTTTTGGGATGTGCAGAAATCATCTTCACCTCAATCTGAAACTCAGTGTGACCGGTGTGACCTCAAGTGCTTATTTTTATATAAATTTGACATTAATATTAGTAAAAAATAAGAAAAATAACATACTCAAAACCAATAAAAAATATTAGGATTATTTTGATTCTTTATAAAAATGATCCATATGTCTTTAGTGACATATAAGAATCAGCCACTTCTCAATCCCATAAACTATGTTCCTGGTATGAATCAAAGTGTTCGTTATTAGTTTAAAATTAATATTTTAATTCCTAATGTTTCATTCACTATAAAAAACAAAAAAAATGTATCATCTTGATAATTTAAGAAAATTATTCATATTTCATTTTTGATGTTTAGGAAATAGTCTCACATCAAACTGATACATTAAGTGACTGGTAGGACTCAAAGTGAATGTTTCCAGTTTAAAATGGAATTTTTGGAAAAAAGAAATGTGATGTACTAAAAAACATTAAAAAAGCTTTTGGATTATTTTTATACTTTAATAAAATTATCCACAAATTATTTAAGATGGTTAGAATTATCTATACCTCAGTATGATGCACTGGGTGACTCGTATGACTCCAAGTGTGTCTTTTTTATTGAAAATTGACAGTAATTTGAGTAAAAGAGACAAAAATGCATACTAAAAAAACAAGAAAAAACATTCTTATTATTTTTATACTTTAGACAAAAAATCCATATGTCATTTGTGACATATAGGATTCAACATCACCTTAATATGATACTCGATGTGCCTAGTATGACTCGATGTTTCTATTATCTGTTTGAAATTTATATTTTTGTTCATAAATATTCACTTACTGAAAAATTAGAAAAAACAATCAAATTATCTTTATAATTTATAAGAACAATTCATAAGTCATTTATGATGTATATTAATTAGTATCATGTAAAACCAACACATGATGGGACAAATATGACTCAAATTCCTTGTTTCCAATTTTAAATGACATTTTAGTAAAAAACACAAGTTACATACTCAAAACTAAGAAAATAGTTCAGATTGTTTTTATACTTTGCTAAAATGAATCATAATTCATTTGAGATGTGTAAAAATTAGCTGCACCTCAATCCAATGCACGGTGTGATCGGTTTGACTCCAAGTGCATCATTTTATTTAAAACTTACATTAATCATAGTAAAAAAAGAAAACTAAAAAACTCAAAACCAATAAAAAATCATATCATTTAGATAATTTATGAAAATGAACCATAAGTCATTTTTGACCCATATTAATCGTCGTTACCTAAATCTATTAAACTATGTGCCATATATAAATCAAAGTGTCCATTATCAGTTTAAAATTGACATCTTAATTAAAAAAAATTCCACTCACTGAAAATGGATAAAACTCACTCATATTGTCTTGATAATTTAGGATAATATTTTATAAGTAATTTTTTATATATAGGAATTGGTCTCACTAAAAAATGTTACATTATGTGACCTGTATGACTCAAAGCGTGTTTTTCAATTTTAGAATGACATTTTAGTAGAAAAGATAAGTGATGTAATAAAAACCAATAAAACACATTTATATTTCATTAAAAATTTATGAAAATGATCCACATGTAATTTTAAATGTTTTAGAATCATATTCCCTTAATCCAACACAATGTGTGACTGGTATGACTCAAACTGTGTATTTTTATTTAAAATTGATATTAATTATAGAAAAAATAACAACTAACATACTCAAAACTGAGCAGACAAAATAAATTTTTTCTATACTTTAGGAAAATAATCCATACTTCAATTTTGATGTGTATGATTCATACTCCCCTTAATCAAATACATGATGTTACTAGTATGAATCAAATTTTCTTAATCATTTTAAAATTTAGATTTATTTCAAAAAGTATCCCTAACAGAAAACTAGGAAAATGTTCTCAAATTCTCTTGATAAATTAGTTCAATGATTTAAATGTAATTTTTTATATATAAAAATCATAATCATGGAAACCGATAAATAATTTTAAAAATATCAATCAAAGTGAGTGTTTGTAGTTTAAAATGAAAATTTAGTAAAAAAGACAAGTGACATACTCCAAACTAAAAATCAGATTAGTATTGTTTCTATATATTATGAAAATAATCCTTACATCATTTGAGATGTTTAGGAATCAGCTGAACATATCTCTAATGCATGGTGTGACCGATATGACTCCATGAGAGTCTTTTTATTTAAAAATAACATTAGTTTTAGTAGAAAGGAAATTAAGATACTCAAAACCAAGAAAAAACTTTCATATTATTTATATACCTTATGAAAACGATCCATAAGTTATTTGTGACATGTATGAATCAACCACACATCAATTTGATAAATCAGGTTTTGTGTTTGACTCAAATTGTTTGTTATTGATTTAAAATCAATGTTTTAGTTCAAAAAGTTTTAATTAATAAAAACTAAGATAACATGCCTGGATTGTGTTATAATTAATGAGAATTATTCATAAGTCTTTTTTGACAGATAAGAAAGAGTCTCATTTAATATCGATACATGATGTGACTGATATGACTCAACGTTCATGCTTCCAGTTAAAAATGACATGTTAATAAAAATGACAAGTGATGTAGTCAAAAATGAGAAAACATATTTATATTGTTTTGAAAAAATTGTAAAACAATAAATAAGATATTTGAGATATGTAAGAGTCATACACACCTCAATCTGACACACGGTTTGTCCAGTATGAATGTATGTGTGTATTTTTATTTAAAAATGACATTAAATTTAGTAAAAAAACTACTAACATACTCAAAACTGAGAAAAAACATTAAAATTGTTTTGATAATTCTGGATAATGATTTATATGTCATTTTTGAGGTGTATGAACCAGCCTTATTTGAATCTCATACATGACGTGTCTGATATAACTCAAAGTGTTCGTTATCAGTTTAAAATTTCAATTTTAGTTAAAAAAGTACCACTCCTAGAAAAATGAGAAAACATGCTCATATTGTCTTGATAGTACAGTAAAAATTTTCATAAGTTATTTTAAATAAATAAGAATTAGTCTCTTATCAATCTGACACACTATGATACCGGTATATCTCAAAGTACCTATTTTGATATTAAAATTATATTTCAGTAATAAGGACAAGTGATGTATAGAAAATCAATAAAACACATTTGGATGGTTTTGATACATTATTAAAATGATCCATAATTCATTTGGTACATGTAAAAATTATCGGATCCTTAATATAATGCATTGTGTGACTGGTATGACTCAAAGTACATAGTTTTATTTAAAATTGACATCAATTTTTTAAAAAATACAAGTTACCTACCCATAATAGTGAAAATAAAATTTAGATTTTTTTGATACTTGAGAAAAATGATCCATAACTCATTTTTATGTGATGGTATTAACTACACCACAATCTGATACATGATGTTCCTAGTATGACTCAAAGATTCTATTATCAGTTTGAAATTGACACTTTAGTTAAAAACTTTTCACTCACTGAAACCAATGGAAAACATGCTCAGATTATGTTGATAAAGTATTAAAATGATTTATATGTCATTTCTGATGTGTATGAATCTGTCTCACATCAGTCTGACACACGATGTGGTCTGTATGACTCAAATTTCATGTTTCTGGTTTAAAATGACATTTTAGTAAAAAAACACAAGTGACCTACTTAAAAACTAGAAAACACATTCAAATTGTTTTCATACTTTAGTAAAATTACATGTAAGTCATTTGGGACATGTTAGATTTTACCATATCTTAATCAAATGCATGGTGTGACTAGTATGACTCCATGTGTGCATTTTCAATATATAGGTGTTATTTTCGTTTAAAACGCACATCACATTACCAAAACATAGAAAATGGGATAGATTGTTTTCTCATCATTATAACTTATTTTAGTAAATTAATTTTATCATTTTTATCTTATAATTAGTTAGTTAATTTTCATAGAGATAATTCTTGAAGATGAACAAGAAATGGATTGATGTGCATGAATCCACCGCAACTCAATTTGACACAAAAATGTTCCTGGTATGACTCAATGTTTACTTTAAAATCAAAAAATTATGAAAATTTATTTCTTTATATTATTCCTAAAATAATAATTGTTTACTTATACAGGTTCATTTTTTCTCTGGAATGAGTGGTTTATTTTTCAATAGCAACAGTCAGGGTCTGGGCTAAAATACAAAGGAAAATTTATGTTTTTTAATGTATATTATAACTTGTACTTACAAAATTTTATAAACCAATATTTAAAATTTTTATAATAAAGTTTATCATATTTGTGTTTTAAATATTGTTTCATTTATATTCTATATTGAAACTTGATTTTTCTGATTTTTAGTGGTGTTTCTGGGGATACAATGTTCTATTACAACACACTATTGAATGACCCTTTATTATTAATTTTAAAATCACTGATAATGGTACCCTTTATGAGAACTTTAACAAATGAAAATAAAGGTACCCATTATCATTTCTTCTAGACGAACTGATAACGGTCTCCTTTATTAACACTAAATAAAAGTGCTAATAAATTTTATACTTTATCATCACTTCTAAAATCAATAATAAAGGTCCTTGTCATTTATGCTATTTTAGTGCTGATAAAAGTCTATGGATTTTAATCTTTCTCTTATAGTCGGTACTTCCCTAGAGAAATTAAAGGAAAATTTTATCATGATAATTGGAAAATTTTATGGTAGTAATATACGAACTTTTTTTTATGTAAGAATAACAAAAAAATTTCTTATTATTGGAGGCATGGTTGTGTTTGAGTTCTTATTATATATTGATAATCAACTATACAATACATAACAATAAAAAACATAGAAATAAAAAACAGTTAAACCAATGAAATATGAAACTTGGTGTTTATATATAAATAAGTATCTTAAACATTTCTGTATTGGTGAAGTATAGTTTTTTTTGAGAAATAAAACAATTCCTTAAAGATGTAGTATAATAGTGAATGAAAAAAATCTATTTTTATAACTTAGAAATACTTATGTTTCAAGAATATTAAATCTTTATCTATGCCCACAAAGTTTCATTATACATATTTATGAATAAATTATAAATGACTAATTTCTGCATAAAAACTCTCCTTGAACTTTCTTCATCTAGGAGTTTCCTAAATTCTTCTCCCATCTTTTAATGGGCAGAATAATATAAAAGTGGAAATATGATCGTTACCTTAGTTTAAATATTTAACACATTCAATAAAAAAATTTCATTCTTTTGTTCCTATTGTGAACTATGATTAATAGATCTCTATTTTTGATTGAACCATTATTATAACTTCAAATACACTCAAATCACATTTTCCAAATTATTCGCATATCATATTTGTATCAGGTATGGAGTAACCAAAAACATTCTTAATTAAAAATAAGATATGTTCATAGTTTCATCACAAAAGTGTCATATTATACTATATAAGAGTTAGTTTAAATGTTGTAATGGTTACTCTGTATAGAGTAAGGGTCACAATAGAAAACCATAAGATTCATTCAACACAATGAAAAATGTAGACACAAAAAATTTCATAATGTTCAATTTAAATTTCA
Organism: Viscum album; assembly: GCA_963277665.1. Classification (NCBI taxonomy): domain Eukaryota; kingdom Viridiplantae; phylum Streptophyta; class Magnoliopsida; order Santalales; family Viscaceae; genus Viscum; species Viscum album. The sequence continues at coordinate 814,115 of CAUJRU010000312.1, read as the reverse complement.
TAAGGGTAAACTTTATATTTTTAAGTGTCTTTAATTTTAAAAAACAATAATCACACGGGTTTTTTATTAAATAATAAGTGTAAAAAAATTCTTTAATGGTCAATAGAATATTCATAAGGGTTACTTGTACTACTCTTTTTAAACAAATGAGTAATGTAATTTGAAAATAGTTTACAAAACAAGTGTAAAAATAAAAACATTGAGAAATGTAATATATCACACTTTGTAATATATATGTATTTAGATATGTAATATTTGATATGTTATATATTATTTTATATGTAAATATATTTAACAATACCATAAAATTGTAATGTAAAATAATTTTCAAGTCAAAATAATTACATAATATAATTATAAGGCTTAAATAAAACCCATAAGTTACTATAATTAGCCAAATTTTTGAGACACAACATGCATAAGATATTTAATATATTACATAATAAAATAAAAATCATAGATAATATATTCCTACCCATAAAAAGATATTTAACATTCTATACATATAAAATCCATTATATAAAATAAAAATATAGAAAATCCATTAGATACCAAATCATTCTAAAAAATATACTATTATAAACATATATGAATGGGTTTTATTACTATAAATGAAAAATGGTAATATGGAAAAGAAAAACTCCAAAAATACATATCTTAACCAAATAGGCCTCATAGTTCACCACTTCTTCCCAAATGATTGTAGAGAATGCTGTGTAAATCCTCATAATTCTCACATTATCAATTAATGTTTAATTTTTAATCTCAAAAACTATATTATGTTATTGAGTAGATTGTATTATTTTCTAAAAACATATGCAATTTGTTAAAAATACCTATAAAATTCCCTACATTTGAACTTCCCACCATTATCCATCCTTTGAAACTTTAGTTCGCATATGTTTTATTATCCCACCACATATCACTATCTTATAAAATTATGAGTACCACAAAATTTTATTGAGAAATAATTCCAATATCTTCTATGTCTCATTATAGATAAAGGTTACATAAAATAATGAACCTTTCTAAGAGAAATCTCAAGCTGACCCCCATACATCCATACAAACCACCACTAACTTTCAATTATTTACTATCTTACCTTACATTTAGAATGACCTAGTTCCCAACTCTATGTAGATATACTCATTATATTATTCATACTATATGATTTTCATCTTTAATATTCTATTAATAGCTAGGACATTCATCCCCATCTCACTCAGGTGACCTAGACATCCGTGCCATCTCTTTATAGAATTTATCTATCCTATATTTATTGCACCTTTTATAACTCTTGTGAGGAACCATATTCTGTTGTTTACTCTGTAGAGAACCTCTATGGATCTACATATTAATCTCTATGATCTATCTTAAAATGTCATCCAAAACCCTAAATCATCTAATTATCCTAACTAAATTATATTATTCATTAGTCCCCAAATGTGATGTATGACATAAAAATCCAACATAATTTCATTCATTATCTAGATATAAATATTACCGTTACCTACAACCTCAATAGATCCATAATATATAATATTAACCATGCTGAATCATTTATAAATATAAATCTTTATTAATAACCTCTTAGATATTGAGTGGAATAGTGCTTTAATTTATATAATAAAAAAATCAAGTAAGTTAGACACTCTCAATAGTAGAACTCTCATATCTTTCAATAAACGGTTTGAAGATTCACTTCCACAATCATACATTCCAAAAATTACCATTCACTCACTGAAAAATTTCTTAAGGTGATTGTCTTCCCATAATTACAACACACGAGACTACCTTCCATCGAGATACCCCTGATTGTATTTCTTATTTGATTACCTTCTCAATGAATCTTTGGAATAACAGACTCCATATTACTTCTGAACTATATAAAATTTTGAAATATGATCGAATCTTCTTTTCATTAAGTTATTTGTGAAAGATAGGATATCTTACATTCAAAAATTACATGCCTTACATTCCACTTCCGCTATTCACATTTTTCACCATAAAATCCCATAAATCCTACAGTCATGATAATAACCACAATACTCACTCAAGATTTACAATGTTCACCTTATCTGACTCCAACTAACTTTGTATCATTTTAATGTTATTTAGGTCTCTAGCCACATATGTTTCTTCTGAAATTATGATATTTTATAACCAGTACAAAAGAAAAATCTTATACATTTTGATCGACATCTCAAGAATGTTAGTGAGAGTATTTGTAATTTAAAAATAACTTTTTTACCTCATAGATGATATAAGCCATATTTTTGGATACTAGTATCATGATCAACCCCATTGCATTCGTATCCATGTTCTCTCTTTCTTCTTTTTTCACCGATTTGGGAATAGTACTCATCAATAGAATATAAATATCATCTTGAAGTAGAAACTTTTCTATGTACATTCTCAAGAATCCAAAATCCATTCCATAAAAACTCTCCACTCAAAACTTACGCTCAACTAATTCTATTACTTACATAAATTAGTGAACTCTTACTAAATTATGGTCACATATGAGTTATCAAGAATTAGTTCAACTAATTTATTTTTATAAGAATGAGGGTATAATAACACTATAACTAAATTACAAAAAACCTTGTATATGGTACTTTCATTCAAATCACCCTTACCAAATCTCTGATACGACTTGTTGGGTCTGATGAATCTTTTGATTTAAATATTATATGTTATGCCTCAACAACTTAAAACATGAAAAAATATACCATAATAAACCCAAATACAGGTTTCACCAGGACATAGAAGATATGTCACAACTAATTCACTATAGTATAATTCAAAAGTTTGGAAAAAACTAGACAAAAACATCGATAAGGAAATGATTAAAATAAATTATGGAAAAAATGATGTTTTACATGGTTTAGACTTGGTCCTACATTATAAGTGGGGTATTGAAATCTCTTTTATTCAATTAACTAGAAGATGATTAAAATGTTGAAGATAAATCAAAAAAATTATTTCAGAAAAATAAATATAACAGTTTTTAGTCAGTAAGACAAGTTTTCATATCCTTTGATATCTATGAATTAAATGTCCATCATAAACTAATTTTCACAATAATCCTTCCACTTGGTCAAAGTAACCATCATCATTTAATCCTCCTCCAGGTGAACATATCATGATTCCAAAACACTCATGATTTTACTAATATATTAGTATAAGTTATTATTAATTATCTATTTTCCACAAAATCATAAGAGGGATCAATCAATAATACCATTATTTATCCCCAGATTTACAGTTATAGAAGCCCTTTACACTATTACAATAACACCATTAGATAATTCCAAGGAAATAATATAGAAAAATTATTTTGATTATTATCATTTGGTTATCTTAAATATGGAATTTTATAAATTGTATCTACTAATCGACTATCTCTCTCTAGAAATAAAAATTTTTCTTCCAAAATTCATCTTTATGTTAGGATTAACAACTTATATGAAAATGATTTTCACATGGTTGAAACCTAATAACTTCTATAACACTAGTACCAGATATAAAATTTTCATAATGTTTCTAAAAACCCTTAATATATTATAGATAATTCCATTAAATAAAATTTATACCCTACTTCCAACTTTTTCATTTATGTTTCAAGGACCTTGACTAAAACACAAAAAATATATCTAATCATTATTGATAACATTTATTTTTCTAGTTTGACAATTTACCCACTTTTAATATAAACCAAAAACCAAAACCTATACATCACATTCATAGTTCAACTATCCTTAACACTTTTTGAATATAGGGGAAACAATTATAGAACTTATTCAAATAGTCAGAAAAATTACAACAATGTTTTTAAAATCAGTTCCATATCAATAAAAATCATTAAGTGAAACCTTTAGTTTCACAAATTCATTACATATCAAATCATATTGAATATAAAATTGTATAATGAATTCCCTTTGGTTATATTTTTTATAAATAACACAATTTAATCCTTATGTGAATACTTTATGTATCTCATAATAATATTGATTTGTTTTTATAACAAGAATATTACTTTATTTTTTTAGATGGTATTAATCTAAAAAATAGAATATTTCTTATTTTTAAAGAAAGATTATGAAGTTCTTATACTAGTCCATGAAATCAATTCTAATAAGAATTTATTTCTCAAAGCATGATCAAAAAGTAATGTTCAATTATGATGATGAAATTTATCTCAAATTAGATATTTTATCATCTTAGTATCATGTATTATATTTATTTAATATTTTTTTTAAATTTGTTCCCACTAAATTAATGAACCTTTTGATATAAAATCATATCTATTAGTGGAATAAGAACCATATTTAATCCTAACTAATTCCAGTTAACTATGTAAATAACTCAATATTATATTAGGTGTAAAATAATTTTATTTATATCAAATATGACTCACGGATAGTTGAATGGATAATTATATATAATAATCCATAAAACATATTATAAAATCCCATGACCAACACTCCCAAATCCTATATTAAAATCAATAACATTATATTCTATCTATGATGCTGATAATTGTGACCCAATTTATTTCCATCGAAACCTTAAAAAATAAAAAATAAAACATAGATCAATTTCATTCTATATGACCTTTTAGGATTATAGTTTTAGAGGATTAGAAAAAACTCACAGATAAAAAATTATCATGACCTTATATGAGTATTTCTTCCACTTATTCTAGTTTTTCATCATCACATTAATACATCATCATAATCCTTATGAAATTATTTATAGACATAACTCATTCAATATCATGTCATTAAAACCTTAAGAAAATGAAACATAATAATGGTGAGATCAAAAACTTCGTAAGGGAAACTATAAACATTAACAAATGAATTTCATCAACGAGAATGTGAGTGCATAGTAGTATAATGATATAATCAAATTACATGAGAGAATAATAAAGGAATTCATACCTATCAATCCATGGATAATAAAATATGAAAAAATAGAAATGGAAAAATTCATAAGAATTAATAATCATGATCCTTATTATATCATTATCGATAAATAGAAACATTATAAAACCATATAAATAATATATAAAACATATTGGTATCTTGGAACATCATCTCATTGAACCCATAAAGAACCATTAAAACACCCTTGAAAAAACCTTACAAATTGGAATAACCATACAACTAGTTCTAGTATAATTATCGAGAGAACAAAATCATTACCCAATGCACTAGATTCATATCTAGAAGCACTATCATTTAAGATACAACTGGCTTACCCAGTGCTATCTTGGAACACCCCTCATTTATAATGTCCAAGAACCACAATATGAATAAATAAAATTAATCAATTGTTTCATAAAAAACATTGAAAAACATTTATTAATTTTATAATATGATTGAACTGTATGAAGGAAACTGTTTGCATAAAAATATCTTTGAAACATGGTCAAATCTTTGAAAATAAACATATTATATAAATATATATTTGAAACACAATTAACCAATGGCAAAGAAATGGGTTCTATAACAATATCTTTGAAACATGATTAACCCATGGAAAAGAAATGGGTTCCATAAAAAAACCATTTGAAACATCATTAAACCATGGAAGAAAATGGTTTCTATAAAAATATAATTGAAACTAGATTAAACCATAGAAAATAAATGGTTTCCATGATAATATCTATAAAACATGATTAACCCATGGAAAATAAATAGGTTACATAACAAACTCTATGAAACACCATAAACCCATAGAAAAGAAAATGGGTTCCATAAAAATATCTTTGGGATATGAGTGTACGATTTAAAATAAATGAGTTAAATAACAATCAAATTGAAATAAGATTATCCCATGCAAAAGAAATGGGTTCGACAACAATCTCTTTGAAACATGATAAACCCATTGAATCGAAATGGATTCCTTAACAATATATTTGAAATAGTCATAATATATCAGAATAAATAATGATGATGGTATAAATGAAAAATATCCCCATTGAAGGATAATTAATAATAAGTTTTGTTTATTTGGATGCATGGAAATTTCATTAAAAATATCATTAAAAACATTCTTGAGGAAAATAATATTTATACATTCCAAAGTGTCCCATGCCATATTGAAACATTTGAATCAAAATCAACATGAATGTAATTACATTAAATGAACCGTATAATATTACTAGAATAAGGATATTCAAGATATAACATGTTAGAGAATCAGTATATACACCTCATAAAATAAAATAGTTGTATAACATAACAAACTTCATAAGGAAGGAAAATTGTGACAAAAAATCATTACCGCTTTGGTAAATTAGATATCATGATTCCCAAAAAAGAGAGATCATCAAAGGGATATGTAAATACCCATAAATTCAAGTATAATAATCATTCAATATATTCATGGTTTTTATATAAACCATATAAAAGTAATTTGGTTCATAATAACAAATTGGACTCAATGAAATGTAAATTAGATGAAACCCCTTACAATTGTGGTAAAATCTTAATTGGAAGACCCAAAAGTAATAAAAATCATATGAAAATTTTAAACACAATGATGAAAAAATAATTGAATATATAACATATCTAAATGGGTAGTATAGATACAAAAAAAAAATAAGTTATGAATATGACATTTATCTCAAAGATATATAAAGAGAGATGAAATTACCTTACAACTACGGTAACATCTGAATCATAATCCCAAAAAGTAACAATCATAAAATAAAAATTTTAAATAACATGAATATAAAACAATTCAGGAAAAAATTCATCGAAAGTTTAGTTATATACATCCAGAAAAATAATTAAGTGGTGAATAAGAAATTTATATCGCAAATGTAAAAAGTGAGATAAAAATCCCCTATAGAGATCATATTATTGGAGTGATAATAAATCAATGAAATAATTATGTGTAATAAATGTAAATTCATAAAATAAAATTGAAAATATAATATAAAATAAGAAAATTTCATCTCCACACATATTTTTAACATAACATCATCAATGAAATAGATGTTTAAATTAATGTATGGAAATTGAGTTAAGATATCCCTTACCTTGAATCTTATTTGCCATGATTTTAAACTATATTAATTAATAATAGACTTTTGTTAATTATTTACATGATTAATTATATTTTATATGTTTATTATTAACTTTATTTCACTTATAAAAAAGTTATATACAATTAACTAATTAATAATGTTTAAGTTGGATGTTTGGATCATTTTCATCTTATGTGTAAAAATTGAACTTGATAGGTCAAATAATGTTAAAGAGAACATTATTTAAACATATAAATAATAATAATCATGGAATAATAAAAAAAATTTACATAAATTTTACTTTTAACATATAATAGGAATGTTGGCTATAAAAAATGAAGCAACATTACTGTCATTGAGATGGTAGGTCGTACATACACATGAGTAACGATCTCATTTTTCAAAAATCATTATGGAAAGAAGTTAAGTATTGTTTATATTTTCATTGATACCATTATGTAAAAATACCTTATTATTTATTTATATACACTAAATTATATCATTATTTTGTTGTGGTGATGAAAAAGAAAGAATCACATTGTTTCAATGACGCGATAGTCATCAAATCCATGAATGAAGTTATCAATTTTTCAGTGTGTGAAATAGAAACAATAAAATTATATGCTATATATATAGATATATAATTATGTAAATAATATCATAAATATTTTGTTTTTATCATATATATTTATTAAATCCATCCTTTATACATTCCATGTAAAGTGTGAACGAATCACTTGGCTTTATGGAGGTGGTAGTCCACACGTCCATAATCGATGTTATCGTATTACCTCAAAATGGAAAAAATGATGGTATGATTTATATAATTACTACAAAAAATATAAATAAATCACAAATAAATAAATAAATATATATTATAATAATATTATCTCTATCATAATTACCCACCATTAGATGTGGTAAAGGAAAAACAAACGACATTGTTTCACGGGGAGGTAGTCCGCTGTACACACGAACTGTGATTTAATTACCCATTTGATGGAAGTGTGTATAAGTGTTGGTAGAACCCATAATATATATAGTCAGTAAATAAATATAATTTCATGGGTTGAGAAATAAATAATACAAAAGTGCTCATTGAAGAATTTTATATCTTCTTTGGGTAACTATTATTGGTTTGCAAGAAAAAAAATAATTTGTTTTATTTATGAACATATTGAGACTTATTTTATAATATGATGGATTTTAGGAGTTTATTTGGGAATGTTTTGGATGATCCAATTGTCTTGAGAGGTATGAAGAAAGAGGTATGTGTGGTGGCCTTTTATAACAGAGGGACATGACACACATGATATTATTAAAAAGGTTTGAGTGATCTCAAAATTTTAATTTCCCCCCAAGGGTCCATAGTGAACTATTATATAACCTTATAGGTTTAATGGACTAAAAATGGCCATAGATTAATTTCTATACAAATTTAGGTCTATATTAACACCTTAAATTCTAATTTTAACCATTATGTAAATTCATTTTTATCAAAATCACTATAATTAATTTTAAATGCATTCAATAATATTTTTGGTCAAAAAATATGTTGAAATTAGTATAAATTATAAATTATTATAATTAAAAATATGGAATCCATTTTTTAAAAATTCCAATCATAGAAGTGGTAGAATTTAATTTAAAACTGATTCTATAGATGGGACGAAACAAAGGATTTTTTGTTGTAGAAACTTCAAAAGTTGGAAATGTTTTTATATACTATTTTAATTTAAAATTGATTAAAATGAACTAACTCGGATTTATTGATGTATAATTTAACTAATTATACATTAAAAATAATTTAAAATATAATTTAAGAATGTAAATTAATTTTATGAAAAATTTGTTTTGAATTAAAATTTAGTGTCATTCAATATTCATAAAAATATGAAAGTTCTCTGATGAATACCAAAATTCATCAAAATTAAATTTGATATGATTCCTGGAAAAAATAGTTTTATTTTTAAAAAAAATTATAATTGTCAACATTTTTTTAAAACAATTCTTCCTTTAAAATGTAGAAAAAAACCTTTTAGAAAAACACTTCCTTTTATTCTTAAAATAGGATTTATAATTATTCAATTCCTATAAAACACATTGGGTGAATTGAAAAAAAAAATTAATATATAATATTTTAATTTAATTGATATTATTCCGTAATAGTGATTAATTTAAATTATTAAAAAAAATACTTTTTCTTAATAAAAATCATACCATCATAAAAACACATCCTTTATACTCAAATGGTTTCTATTTTCATTTATAATTATGTCGTCGCTAAATATTTCATATAATAAACATGTATAAACAATATTTTAATAATTTAATTATTCTTATTCAGTCCCACTATTCCAATAGCAAGGTGATGATTACCAATTTAAATAATAATATTAATAATATATTTTTGTCTGATAAAACCTGGTCTAGTGCGTAACACAAGTCATCAAATAAAATCTATGTTTTTGGAAGCATAGGATAAACATGGTGTTATGTGTGAAGAATCTAAAATATGTTTTGTGATTTATATAGTCTATTAGATAATTTAAATTAATTTAAATTAAGTTGTTTTATAAAATCTTGTGATGTCACAACCTACCCCCATAAAATGAATTTCTCCCTCAAAATTCATCTTGGATATCAAAGGATTAACATTTTTTGAATTCCTTTATTGAACCCCACTTAAATAACCTAGGAAATTATAAAATAATTTTTTTATTTTGGAATTAATAATTTAAATTCATTAGAATTTTATAATGAAATGATTGATATTTATATAAATTTAGAAATTTATTCATATGGTTTAGTTTTTTGACCTTAGGAATAGTAACGTGAACCTTAAGATTAATAATTTGGCCAACAAAATAATAAATTCACCTTTGAAATGATAAATAAAATTCATGTATCTTAAATGTAAAAATATCATATACTTATATCATGGAATACATAAATAAATGTTTTGAATGTGGAAAATTAACTATTGATATTTTTGTGAAACATACTTTTTTATTTATAATTTTTAATTAATTTAACGGTTTAAAAAAATTAATTTTATAAAATAGATTCATAAAATAATATTTTTTTATTATGACTATAAGATATTTTTATTAGACCTTGATTAAAATTATTAGGTGTTATAAAATTAGTTATAATTTTAAAATTTGTATTCTTTTGAATAAATGATGATTCTAATTAAAAATTAAATCTATCATATTAAGAAAATTAATATCATAAAATGGAGTTCATTCGTAAATTTTACACATTAAAAAAATGTTAGGGTGAATTTTTTCCATTTTTATAAAATATTTGAATTTTTGTAAATATTAAAATATAATAACTTATAGTATTTAACAAATACACAATTTGTTGAGTCATAGATGAGGTACGGATGATTAAATCCCATAATATCGGAATATCCTTTATTATGTAAATATATTTAGTTATAATTCTCAAACTTTTCAATTTCTTGATCAAAAATAATAAAATAATGAATATAATACTGAGAAAACACATCTATCATCCATTATAAATACCACCCCTCATCACCTCAAAGCTCAATTAAAATATTATGTTTAATTTCTTCCAACTACCTTCACAAGAATCTTCCCTATTACCTAGACCTTCCAATTTCAAAAAAATACCAAAACAAAGGGCCTTAAAGATTTTTTAAAAGAGGATAATTTAAGAGGTAAAATCCATATTTGTTTTCTTATAATATCTTAACCAAACATTATACAAGTTTTATGAGATCTCCAATATATTATATATACTTTAATTTTATCATGTTTATGGAAACATTCATCATTAATCATCTTTTCCTCTCCCTTTTATTCTAAAAATGTGAACATCATCCATGATGTGTTGATTTACCTTTATTGTTGATAATATACTTTTATTTTTCATTACCGCCTTCAAGGATAGCCATAAAACCATTATTATGGTTAAATAATATTTTATTATACATATTTTAAGTTGTTTGTCATTTTTTAATCAACTTATAAACATTATATTGAATAAAATGACATATGTTCATGATGATTGTAAAAACCAAAAAAATAAATTAAATAGTTTTCATTAATGTTTTGTCTAATGGTTAATCCAAATATCAGAAAAAAATGAATTTTGGTAGCATTTTACATTTTGAAAACATATTAACCCCATTTAATTCCACTTGGGGAGTTTTTATTCCATTCAACCTGAAATCCTTAATGAACTAACCATGGAAACCCTGAAATAAATGCTCTTGAAACAATGAAAATAAAAAATTTGTTAATAAATGGGTGTAAATATGTTATAATAATATCATATAATTAATTATATAAATTAATATATTTCTCTAATATATTAATAAAACTCTTTAAACCATTATACTTGAGGTTTTAACATGTTTTAATTAAGACGAACATGAGGTAAGGAAATTCTTAACCCAATTTTCATACTTTGGGTTAACCTTGTACTTCTTTAATTATGTCACACTAAGATTAGTTGTGAAAATAATTTTTTTCTATATTATGTATAATTATGTGGATTTATAGTGTATAAATATATTCCATTATTTTAATCAATTCTCATATAAAATATATGATATTTGTAAGGGATTTTTCTTTAAAAACCATCTTCTAAATTTCTATTTTTACAAAATTCAAAAGGAATGTTTGTATGATGCAAGAATTATTATTTTGTGATTATGTTCTGGTTATTGGAAATTTTTATAATTAAAGGTGATATTAATATCCACCACAAATTAAATGGGTATTATTATATTGTATGTATACCGAATGGTTGCTACAAGTGTACCTGCGATGGTTACACCATTAGGTAGTCGTGAGGGTTACACTGTAAGGTAGATGCGAGGGTTACATAGTAAGGTAATTGTGAGGATTAAAAATCATATGATATCCATGATGGTTACAATATTAATTAATTAATTCCCCAAGTCAATTTTATGGTATAATTTATGTTTTCTATGTATTATGGAAATCTCATTTTTCCCAATGCAACTGTATGATACTTATTGGGCTAGAAGGATGTTTGGATGAAAATAATTTTTTATATTTATGGGTATTCATGTAAAAATTATTTCTATCGTTCTTTTTATATCCCTTAAATATATTTTTGTACTCATCCAATGTTTTAAAATGTTTTTCACAAGGTTTAAGTATGTTCTAGAGAAAAGGAATAGCTGAGATGAATGTAGTGAATACATTTCATGAAATGATTTCAAGTTTTTATTTAATTTTTTTATTATGGAATAAATTGAATATATTTTAGTAGTACCCACTTTGTATTCTCATGGGATTATATGTATGAAATATGTTCTAATTTTCTAAAACTCTAAACCTAAAATATGTTTGGGAATGTATGTATATGAATTGAAAAGTAATTTAATATATTATGTAATATTTAAGCTCGAGTATTTATAGTTGGTATGAAAGTATAGTATAGATACCATTATGGGTTAGGATGATGTTAACAATATATAATAAATTATTTTTACCATATTTTTATATTTAAATGATACAACATTTGAAAATTACCATGTTGCTTCATCAAAGATATGTAATTTCAAAATGGATTTCTATAGAAGAAACAGGGAAGCTGATGTTGGAAGTCACCAAGAGGCTGATGTCATTGTGAATCTACAACTTGGAATAGTGGGTAATTGTATTGAACATTTTGTGATAGTAAAAGATTAGTTAAAGTAGGATATAAGAAACATTGGAATCTATGCAAGATAACAACCAGGGATACCACAAAGAAATGTGACTATAATAGGATATTTTATGAGGAAACACCCTCATTCATTTTTTGAATTTCCATACCTAGTGGCATCTAAAGGGTGGATTAAATCCATTGAAAAATATTTTATGTCATTGAGTGTTTAAAAAATCAAAAGTTTAGTCTTTTATTTATCATTTTATAGGTGAATCTGACCAACAGTTTTCTATGGTCAAGAATATCAGAGATAGTGAGTAGATTGATTCCAGGTAAAGTCATGAATTTAAAAATATTTTCATAGAAAATTATTTTCAAAAGTTCATTCTATATAGGATGGAAAATAAATTCTTAAATTGAAAAAAGGAGGAATACACAATGTTTTTTATGATTTAAACTTCACCTGATTGGAAAGGTGTCCTCTAAATATTATTTGATATCTTGATAGTAAAATCAACCAGTTTTACTCAGGACTAAAAACAAGATACCAAAAGGATTTAGCCTCGCATGCATTCCAAATTTATGAGAAACTGGTCCCATGTTCTAGGAGGATTAAAAAAAAGTTTACTGATAATCACATGCACTTTGACAACTATCAGAAAAATGGTCCAGATTATAGAAAATAGGTAAGAATCATTAAAATAAATCTAAAGGTAAGAAATTCCAATTTCTAATTTGTGAAATGTGTTGTAAAAAACTCCATGGGGAATGTCTTAACATAATTGTTAATAGTTTTCAATGAGGTATGGTTAGACATAATGCATGAGATTACAATGAAAATGATCATAATAATAATTCTGATAGGAAAACTATAAAGTGTTTTAAATTTGGTGAGATGGAGAAATATGAAAATACATGCCCAAATAATTAAATTAATAATAGAAAACAACCATATTATAAGAAAAAATAGTGTAGTGTGATCTTTTTGACAATTTCAGCAGATTTTGGGCAATCTAATGAAGTGGTATCGGGTATGTTGTCTGTGTACATATATTTTGAAAATTTCTTTTTTAATATGGAATCTACACATTTCTTTATTTCTAAAAAATATTCCGGTAAATTGTAAATTTGAAATCATGAAATGAGACTAGAACTTATGGTCAAAACACCAAGGGATGTATTGCAACAAAAATTCATTATAAGAATCATCATGTTGTTGTATATGGAAAGAAATTACATAAAAAACTTTTTTTTCACTTATTATAGTTTTATGGTATTCTAGGTATAGATTGACATTATAATTATCATGAAAAGATTTATTTTATAGATAGAGAAGTTTTTTTTCAGAAATATTTTTAGTTTGAATAAAATAATGAACCCATACCATTGATAACATATTAGGAAGATGAGAAACTATTAAAAGATGGAAATTAAATTTCTCTTGCTCATATTGATGAAAACAAGGGAACTACTTAGATAAATGATGTTTTAGTGGTAAATTAATACCCTGATGTTATTTCTGATGAGTTTCTTATTGTTATAAATTTATTTGAATAACATTACTGTTAAGAATAAATATGCATTACCTCATATCCATGACTTGTTTTATTATCTTGAGGGTGCTCAGTATTTTTCAATGATTATCTTTATATTTCAATACCATTAGATAAATATGAATAAGTATTTCATTCCAAAAATATATTTACGAACTGGATATGGGCATTATTAGTTTGTTGAAAAGCCTTTTGGTTTGATAAATTCCCCAACTGTATTCATAGATATTATAAATATAATCTTCCATGATTACTTGGATTTTTTTGTTTTTTATTAATGATACTTTTGTGTTTTCCAAAATTTATAAAGATCATGAAAACTATTTAAATATTTTCCTTAAAAATTTCAAAGAAATGAAGTTATTTAGAAAATTTAGTAAATTCAATTTTGGTTGCAACAAATTTCTTTTCTTAAGAACATTGTAAACAAGGATTTCATAAGAGTATATCCCACAAAAAAAAGTGATTGTTGAATGAAAAAGATCTAAAAAAGTAAAATATATTCATAGTTTTCTTGGATTAGTAGGTAATTACTGATGGTTTGTTAAAACATTTTCATAGTTATCTTTCACTCTAAAAATGTTAACATGAAAAGGGGTTAAATTTAATTAGATAGAAGACTGTATTTTTTTCATGAACTGAAAATAAGATTGGTGAATGCTCTATTTTGGGATATTAATTCTATAAATTGTGATTTTTTCATATATAGTGATGCCTCTTTGAATGGAATTGGTTGTGTTATCATGAAAAATGATTTGGTAATTACTTACGCTTCAAGAAAACTGAAAAATCATGAGTTAAATTTTCACATTTCTGATCTGGAATTAGAAGCTATGGTTTTTTATTTAATAATTTGATAGAATCATTTATATTGAGAAAAATGTGAAATATATACTGGCCATAAAATTTTTAAGTATATATTTACACTGATGGGACTGAACACGAGGCCAAGAAAATGTCTTGAAATGATAATTGATTATGATTTCATGATAAATTACCATTCTATAAAATCAAATAGAGTGGTGGATACCTTGATCTGAAAACATCTTGCTACATTAACCATGATACATTTATAACATGTCACCTTGATTAATGTTTTGATGAATTTTATCTTTGGTGTTTTTGGTGAAAGAAATTACTCTATTTTGTGTTAGGTTTCAGTGTAGTCCTGCTTGTCAGAAAGAATTAAGTAAGGGAAAAAAGAAGACCATGAGTTGTAGAAAAATGTAGAATTTGTTAAAGGGGAATTTTTACATAATTTAACATTGATAAAGATTGTGTTTTGAGATTTGGAGGAGATTATGTGTGCATTGTGATCCCTAACTAAATAAAGAATTTTTAAGTGAATCTCATAGCTATTCTTTTTTAGTTTATCATGATAGTACTAACATGTATATGTACCATTAGTAGTATTACTAGTGGGAAGGAATGAAAAGTGATATTTCTGATTTTACAATGACATGTTTTAGTTATCCACAGGTTAAAGGAGAGAGACAATGAAGAAAGAGGATTCTTCAACCTCTACCACTTCTGGAGTGGAAAATAGAAAAATATGTCCGTGGATATCATGGTGGGACTACCGAATAATTCTCAAGGAAATAACGAAATTTGGGTTATTGTTGATTGACAGATTAGATATACATATTTCTTTCCTATTCGAGACACTAATTATCTAGATCATATTTCTCGACTCTATGTCAAAGAGATTGTCAGGTTTCATTGACTTCCTCTATCCATTTTATTTGAATGTGATCTCATGTTCACTTATATCTTTGGGAAGAGACTGCAAAAGTTATTGGTAATTGAATTAAATTTTTTCATATCCTTTCATCCCTAATATGATCGATGTACAGAGTGAACAATTTAGAAAATGTAGGATATTCTTTGCACTTGTTCAATGGATTACTAGTTAAGTTAGGATCATCATATTTCTTTAGTTGAGTTTTCTTATAATATTAGGTTTAATTCTTGTATACATATGGTATATTTTGAGGAATTTTATAGAAATGGGTGTAAAATTCGTGAATATTGGGATAAAGTCAGGGAAATGAAGTTGATGGGACCATAATTAGTATAAGAGGTGGTAGAGAAAGTTAAGATGATCAATCAACACATGAGGACAACTTAGAGAAAAAATAAATGTTCTACAGATAATAGGAGGAAAGGCCTTTAATTTGAGGTAGGTGATCATGTTTTCCTTAAAATATCTCCTTGTAAAAGTGTTATGCATTTTGGTAATAAAGGAAAGATAAGTCCAAGGTTTATTTCACATTTTTAAATCCTTGATAAATTTGGGCTAGTTTCTTACCGGGTATCTTTGTCTTTGAGTTTATATTAGGTACACAATGTTTGTCATATTTTGATATTGAGAAAGTATGTTCCAGATTCATCTCACATTTTGAACGGGTAAGTAGTTTAGGTGGAAGAGAACCTCTCTTATGAAGATAAACCAATTCCGATTCCTAATCGTAGAGAGAATGTGTTGCAGAATAAAGTAATCCATTAGAATAAGTTTTTTTGTAAAAACCACATGGTTTAAGATGAAACATGGACATCTAAAAATTCTATGTGGGAATGGTATCCTAAATAATTTAATAATTGAGTCAAATTTATGAGAAAACAACATCTAAAATGGTGGTAGAACTTATAAAATATTTTTTCTTCATTCTGAAATTAAATATTTAAATTCATTATAAATTTATAATTAAATAATTTATATTTATTGAAATTATAAAATTTATACTGATGGATTAGTAAACTGAACATAGGAATAGTAACATGACCCTTAGGAATAGTAATTTGGCTAATAGAATAGTGGCCTCACCTATGAAACTATAAAAAAAATTTATGTATCATTATTATTAAAATATTACATATTTATATCATGGAATAAGTAAATAATTTTTTTGAAATTTATAAATTAAGTGTTTGTATTTTTGTAAAACATAAATGTTTATTTATAATTTTATAATTAATTTTATGATTTAAAAGAAAAATTGTTCTCATAAAATAGATTCATAAATTAATATTTTATTTTATATAATTATATATTAATTTTATGAGTCCTTAATTATTTTTTCAAGGTGTTATAAAATCAATTATAATGTCAAAATTAGTATATTTTAATTAAAAATTATGTTTATCATATTTAAAAAATTAATTTCATAATTTTTTTTATTTTTAATTATACATTTTGAACAAAATTTAGGTTGAATTTTTATCATTTTCCTAAAAGTGTGGAATTTTTGGTTAATAGTAAAATACAAAAATTTAATGTATTTAACAAATAAATGATTTATTGAGACATATATGACATATAAATGATGTAATACAATAATATCAAAATATCCTCTATTATTTTAACATATTTAGTGATAATGGTCAGACTATTCATAGTGTTGAACCAAAATAATAAACTAATTAATATAATAATTATAAAACACCACTCTACTTCACTATAAATACCACCCTCACCACCTCTTCTACTCACACATAAAATACTTTTATCTTGTATAATTTCTACACCATTCTATTCTAAATTATCTTACCCACGTCGAAGACCTACTAGTATCACAAAAAATTGAAAATCAGGGCCTTAATAAGGTTCTCAAGGAGGATAATTCAATAGGTAGAAATCCGATTTCATTTTTTTCTTTTAAATTCCTTTTATTTTATTATACAATCGTCACATCCCCTAATCCAAGTTGAATTAAAACTATATTATCTTTTATATACTATAAATTTATCATGTTTATGGATAAATTCATCATCAAACTTCTTATCATCCCCATTTTATTCAAAAAAATAAGTCATTTTCTGTGATGTGTTGATTTACCTCCATCACGGATGATATAATTTTATTTTTCAATACCACCTTCAAGGATGGTAATAAAACCATTATTATTAACAAATAGTAATTTATTGTATACATTTTAATTTATTTATTGTTCTAGAACCAATATATAAACATGATATTGAATAAAATGTTATAAGTTTGTGTTGATCATAAAACCCCCCAAAATAAATTAAATCATTCTCATTAATGTTTTATCTTATGATTCATCCTCATATAAAAAATGATATATTTTATAAATTAAAATTATGGAAACATAATGACAACATTTAATTCCACTTTTGCAATTTTTCTTCTATTTGACAAGAAAATCCATAATGAACCAGTCATGGGAACCATGGAATAAATGCACCCGAAAGAATTTAAATAAAAACTATTATTAATAAATTATTGAAAAGATGATATAGGAATATCATATATGTGATTATAAAAATAATATGGTTTTATAATATATTAATTACACTCTTT
The DNA here is from genome assembly GCA_963277665.1 of Viscum album. NCBI lineage: Eukaryota > Viridiplantae > Streptophyta > Magnoliopsida > Santalales > Viscaceae > Viscum > Viscum album. The sequence continues at coordinate 795,541 of CAUJRU010000312.1, read as the reverse complement.
AAACCATTATGATGGAGGTTTTAACACATTTTATGTAAGACAAAGTCGATGTAAAGGAAATATTAACCAAATATCCATTCTTTGGGTTAACCATCTACATCATTGATTATGTAGTACTAAAATTATATGTGAAATTAATTTTTATTATATTTTTTTATTACTTATATTTATAGTTCATACACATATTCTATTATTTTTATCAATTCTCAATTCTAATATATGATATTTATAGGGGAGTTTCCCTTAAAAATCATATTTTAAATTTTAAAATTTACAAAATTCAAGAGGAATGTGTTTTTTATGAAAGTATTATTATTTTATTATTATATTATAGTTCTTGAGAATTTTTTGTGATTAATTTTTTAACAAATATATACCTCCAATTCAATGGGATTTTTTATTTTGGAGGTCGACTGTGTGGTTGCAAAAAGTGAAACTGCGATGGTTATTCCATAAGGTACCTATGAAGGGAATATTGTAAGGTATCTATGAGAGTTACAAATATTATGTTATCTATGATGGTTATAATCATAACTATGTAATGAAAAAAGTTACCTTTTTTGTATAATTGTTTTAGGTTTTATGAAAATATCATGTTTTCACAAAGTAAATATATGATACTTATTGGGTGAGAAGAATGTATCTGTGAAAATTATAAATCTCCAACCTGAGTTGCCATGTGATCATGAATTATTTCATTACATTTTCATGATTACAATAAATTTGTATCCTGACAGACCAAGTGGATTAGTTGTTTTGTAAAACCATATACATACATATGTTTAATATTACAACCTGAAATGAAATACAACTTATAAGTTTTGTTGGGAGAATCCACAACTCTATGTTTATCCCTGCAGGTCATTAATAAAAAACTTCTTAATGTCCTAAGAAAATGAAACATAAGAAAGGGGTGATATCATATTACATGTAAGGTTAACAAATAAAGTAGAAGATATCATAAACATAAACATTAGACATGGTGAATAACTAAAACACACAACTTTAAAAATAAAATTGAACACATTATGGTAAGAATAAGAGATGAATAAATAATTCCATAATAAAGAATAATCCTGGGTATTATAATAGTAAAATAAGCACATGTATTTTTAATTACATGTTTGATAATCATGGAATGCATAATGTGGGACATCATAACCATATCGTCAAGGCCTCTTGCCAAGACCGTAACAATCCATTTTGTCAAGGCCTCGTGCCAAGACCATAGTTTGTCTCATTAGACATACCGATGCACATAGGGGATATAAAGGGCCCGACTAAAAATTAGTATGTCCAATTAATTCCTCTTATAAATGGGAATAAATATAATAAACATATATCTTCATATTGAAACTAACATATGAAATGTAAATAAGTTTCCTCATACATTAAATATAAAAACTAACCATTCGATGTAGATTGGTGAATGGTATCTAGATAGAAAATCCACATTAAAACTAATTAAAAACACTTAAACAAGATATTTTATTTGATATAATAACCATCTATTTAATAAAATATTTATCAATGGATGTTGACATAAATAAAGATACTTTTAAATGAGACTATTAATAAATTCTTTAGGAAATAATCCTTAGACATTACAAAGTGTCACATACCACAATGAAACATTCAAATCACAGTACCTTAGAATACCATGAGAATAAGGATACCCTTGATATGACATACCAAGAGGCATTACATACACCACATGCAGGCAATAAGTTTTTAAAAAGACAAATATCTCATAAAAGTTAAAATGAGGTGAGAAAAATCTATTTTAATTTCGAAAGAATTGTTTTTTTTTGGAAAATAATTCTTATTTTTTATAAATATAGTTTTAAAAATTTATATACTAGAAAATAGAAGGTAATATTATTGATATTAAATTCGAGGCATAAATGATGACCCATTGAAGTGAAATCAATTAAAAACCATTTTTAAAGAATCTTTAGAATTAAAAACATTTAGTGGGGTTTATATAATTCATTAAAGAAATTTTAAAGTTAAAAGGAATGATTTATTTCATATAAACATAAATTAAACGAAATATATTTTTCATGTCATAATTTTTTATTGTATAATGAAAAATATGAAATAAAACAGATTATAGAGTGAACTTCAAAATTGGTAAGAATTCGATATGTACATTGAACTAGGCTTGCATTTCTGAACAATTTTTGAAAGATTCTATTAAAACATGTAAATACCCATAAAATAAAGAATTATTATTATTGGTAAACATATATAGAAAATTATCATAGAATTTATGGTTAGTATATAGGAATAAATAATAATTTCATTGATGTGAGTAGAGAATAATACTAACACTAATGGAAATGGAGGTTCAAATAGAAAATACTTAAAACTTTGTAATCAATTGAATCGTATACCCCAAAATTAATAATAATAAAATGATAAATTTAATATCATAAAAATAAATACATTAGTTATATGAAGAATCAATGGTAATTATACATACACCATACACAAGTAGTAGTATTTAATATGGAATATCTCAGAAAAACAGAAGTGAGATGAATGGACCCTCACCATAAGTCCAAAGGTGTTCTTCACTTGATCCTAATAAATGGAATAATAAAATTTAGATTGATTAATTAATAATTACATAACCTCATATTCTGGTACTTGTTTTATTATAACCAATTTATTTTCCTTCATGTCTTTTCTGATGGGTTGATAGGTTCAATTTCATTGTTCAGGCCTGTTTGTTTCATGATCGGTATACATATATACATGAACAAAGAATCATGTAAAATGAGGATGGTTTTCATGAATTGAAGTTATATTTTATTATTTAACATATATAAGGTTACCTAGTTTTAAATTTCATTTGGTTACTTAGAGTGAAGATGAATCATTATATAAATTATTTAATGATAAATTTTTTGGTTAATTAGCGATTTTTGAACACAATGGAGTTATTTTTCTTTATAAATAAAAACCATGTTTACAAAAAGATTTAAAAACCATATAAGAGAAATAATACATATATTATAGTGTTTTTCAACCATAATAATGGTTTCATTATCATAATTGAAGACGGTAATAGAAATTGAAAACCCATCGTCCTTGAATGTGGTAAATTAGCACATTTCATATGGTGTTTTTACTACTAGCATAAAAAAGTGTAAATGAGAGATGATAATAAATTATTAAATAATAATAATAAAATTAAATTACATTTAAGGTACTAGAGTTTTCCTAACATTTGTATTATGGGAGGTGATCATAGAAAAGAAAACAAACGAACATGAAAAGAAAGTAAAAGAATTGAAAAAGGAATTTACCTCTTGAATTAGTATTCCTTGAGAGCCTCTTAAGGGGATAATATTTGGTATATTTATGAGACCAATGCTAGATGGATGTAGGACAGTATCTTGGGAGGATATTTGGGAACAATTTATCCAAGGAAAAAGGCTTGAGAGGAGTGAAGATAAGAGGTTAGGAGGGGTTGTATTTATAGTGGAGGATAGAAGGCGTTTCTCATTATTTTAAGCATTAGTTTAATATTTTTGCTCAAGACTATGAATAGACTTTATTTGTGTGAAAAAACCATAATAAGTGCTTGTGAGTTATATCCAAGTGTTCTTACATCATCCATACATCACCTATGACTCAATAAACCATGTATTTATAATTTATCATAAATCATCGTATTTTACTATTTATAAAAAAACTCATGTATTTTAAAAAAATACCAAAATATCATGTTAACAATTTTTTGTGCATAGAATCAAAAAATGGTCTCCATTTTATCAAAATAAATTTCTAGATATGTAAAATTTAATTTTTAAATAAAACCATTATTAACTTGAAAAATAAAGATTTTATATTTAAAACTGCTTTAATAATACTTTCAAAAATTAACTATGGTCTCATAAAATTATCCAAATATCATAGGACAAAAAATATTTATTTAGGAACCCTTTTTATGAAAATTAAATAATTTATTAATTTTAAAATTTAATTAAATATTTATCACACGAAAATATATGAATACTTAATTAATAATTTATAAAATATTATACTTTATTTATAAGGAGCCTAAATTTTATTTATAATTTCAAGGGTGATGTTACTATTCATAAGTCTCATATTACTATTCATAAGGGCGAAATTAATATTCATAAGTGTATATTACTATTCATAAGGGCATGTTACTATTCTTAATGGTAGGTTACTATTCACAGAAATTAAGTTTGTTCTATCAGACTCCAAATATCACCCTAAATGCTACCGTGTATGTCATATTTTTAAATTTCAAATCACAGAAGTGGAAAAATTATGTTTACTAGATCAGTTATAACAAAGTGGTGTTTTTAGGGAATTAGTAGTTCATTAATTCAACATTAAATTTATTCATACATCCTTCAGGTGTTACATTATCCTCTCCTTACAAAAACTTTGTCCTCAAAATTTTGAAATTTAATTTCCAAAGTTAATGGATGATACTTTAAAATTACCTTTGGAGAAACCCAAATCATAAATATGGATAAAATATCCTATTAATAAGTGGGAAAGAGAAATGAAATGGTTACAAAAAAACTACACATTCTAATTGGATAACAAGTTCATGGAAGAATAATCAAATCATCTTGTTCTGATGGAAAGTGATAGAGAACATTCTCAGATGAAAGATCATTACCACAGAACCATAAACTATAGTTATGAAGAAAAATATAATAGTTATTGTTTTTTGTTTAAATCTATTTTCCTAGAGCTGAGGAATTATTCCACTCTATAAGATCATAAATTTACTTTTCAATTTCATAAACACAATCTCATCCTTTGTCTATGCCTTAAGCTATCTATACTTCATCTCTTAGCACAGGTGGCATCATATGGTTACATTAAACTCTAAATAATCATAGAATGATCAACTTAAACCATTTAATAAATGGTTTACTTTACAAATGATAACGATACAACACTTTAGAATCATTCACATACCCATCCTTACTAGATCCATGCACACAAGGTCATTTTCAATCCTCGTTTTGTTTAAAACTCCATGATCCATCCTTCTCAATGAATCTGCTACATAATTTTCCTTTTACTAACATGAGTCATCCCAAAATTTTCACATTCTAAACATGTTAATATCTTCATCATGTATCCTCTTGAAATATGGAAATAACTCCAATTAAAAAAAACCTTATTGGAAACAAGAAATCATCCTTACACATGCAATTAGATATACTCCTTATATCTGTAAATGTTGTAAACTCCATCAATGATATCATGGACCACTTGTAGAAAAGTCAATAATTATTTTTGAGGTAGTGAGTACATATCCAAAACAATTATTTCTTCATCATTATCTTAATCATCCGAAATAAATTTAGGGGTTTCTTTACATCATCCATATACCTTACCAAGATATTAACTTCTTACTGATTTACTAATCCTTGGTACAATTCATCATACAACCTCAAATTGTTAATGAAATAGTACTACAATATAATCCTCATAAATTATATAATTATTATAACTATTAAATTGGTGATAAAATATTCAAATGATATTATTTGTAATAAAGAATATTAATCCTTCCACACCATCTGGAGCTGTATCAAGACTTGATAATTATCCAATAACATTATTTGGGACATATTCATTGGAAACTTGGGACACATATTTATATAGTGTCTCATCTCCCTACACTTGAAGCAATGTATAATTGAAACCTTTTTCTTACCCTTTCAATCATAAAATTGGTTTCAATTTTCTCCAAACTTATAAAATACTCCCATACCTTTCAAACATTTATTGAGATTATTCTTTCCACAGTTATTACATGTGGGAAACCCCTTTTTTCCTTTCTTCTCTTTATCCATATTTTTCTCTACCATCTTCTTCATTTATTGAACATATTCAAATCCACAAGACTCATTGAATTATTTACATATCTTTTTAGCACATTATATTATTTCCTCATTTGTTGAGGAAACTTGGGAGACTATATTTCTTATAAAACACAGCTAAATACCATGAGAGATATGATCATTCTTACTATTTTCATCATGTTCATTGGTGAAGTTATCATTTATTATACTAAGTACTATTTCTATATAACATCATACAATATATTAGGTTATGCACCATAATGTATAATGTCAAGATAAAAAAATATTTAGCATAAATTGAAATCTTATGTATAGTTAATATCATAATAGAAAACACGTTTCATTGGGAAAAATTTACATTTAAATCCTTCCTAATGAATTTCAAGTAAAATGTGAATTATTCTACACATATCCCCTAGGAGTGTCAAAATCAATGCACAGTAAGTCCCCTTGTCATGTAACAGGTTACCCCAGGTCATGCCCGAATCTCTTTGTCAGAGTTGTTACTCTTATGTACATTTGGGCTAGAACTACATCCACTTGTAATATTTAGACATGGTTGTATTTGATAGAAAGATCTATATAATCCATTACTTACCAAAATTCTAGGAATTATCTTGTATGTGTATTCTCAAATACTGTATTATGGTTTTGTTTCATAATATACGTTTTCTAAATCTAGTTTACACATTTTTTACAAAACTTACTCTAATACCTACTACCACACCCAGACCATAGTTTCCTGGTACCGGTGTATTATTTCATTACATTGGCATGCTTATAAGAAATTAATATCCTTAAAGAACTATTAGTTTATTAGTTTTGGAAAACTAGGTACATACATAGGTTCAAAATTATAATTTGAAATAGAATACAAAATATAATTTCTATTGGGAACATAAAAAACTCTATGTTTATTTCTATAGGTTATTCATAATAAAAATCTTCAGGTCTTGAAAAAATAAATCATATGAAAGGTGTGAGCTTAGATGCTTAGTAAGGGAAAAACAATACCGCAAAAGATATCATAAACATAAACATTAGGCATTTTTAAAAACTAAAAACACATGCCTTTAAAAATTAACATGAACACATTACGGTAAGAATAAGAGTTGAATAAAAAATTCCATAATAAATCATAATATTGGGTATTCTACTAGTGAAATAACCAAATTTTATTTGAATTATTAGTTTAATAATGAGGGAATTCATAATGTGGGTCATCATAACTATACAGTTAAGGATTCATGTCAAGACCATAAAAATCTATTTTGTCAAGGCCTCATGCCATGACCATAGTTTGTCTCATGATACATACCAATACACTGAGGGGTTATAGAAGGCCCCAACAAGTCTAATTAATTCCTTTTATGAATAGGGAAAAATATAAACATCATATACATTCATATTGGAACCAATATATGAAATTTAAATGACTTTCCCTATATATTAAACATAAACAATAACCATTCGAAGTATATTGGTGAATGACATCAAGATAGAACATAAAAATTCAAAAAAAAAACCCTTAAACAAAATATTTTATATATTACCGTAAAACTATTTTTAATACATGATTCATCAAAGGATTTTTACATAAATACATATAATTTTAAATGATTCCAGTAAAGAATTCATGAGGAAATAATCCTTAAACATTTAAAAGTGTCCCATACCACCTTGAATCATTCAAATCATAATATGTTAGAAAACCATGAGAATAAGGAGACACTTTATATGATACAATAAGGGGTAGAACAAAAATCAATTGAAAGTAATAATTGGATAAAAGGAATATATCCCATAAAAGTTAATATGAGGTGAAAAAAAATCCATTGTACGTTAGAAAGAAGAGTTATTTTGGAAAAACATTTTAAATTTTATAAAATATGGTTTTAAACATGTATATCCCATAAAATAAAGGGTAATTACATTTAGAATAAATTTAAGGCATACATTATTTCCCACTGAAGTGAAATCATATAAAATTTGTTTTTAAAGAAGCTTTAGAATTAAGGCATTTTGGTGTGGTTTAAGGAATTCATTAATGTGATCTTAAAGAGAAAAGACATGCTTTATTTATTTGAACCATAAAATAACCAAAATATATTTTTAATGTAAAATTTTTTGATTTTAAAAAGATAAATATAGCATAAAATAGATTATAGAGTGAACTTCAAAATATGGGATAATTTGAGATGTTTCTTGAACTGAGCTTGTATTTCAGAATATTTTTTGAATTATTAGACTAAAACATGTAAATAACCATAAAATAAAGAGGGTCATGATTTTTAAATATATATATATAATTTTAAAAAAATATTAGGAGTAATTAGTAATAAATAATAATTTCATTGAGGTGAGTAAAGAATAAGAGAAACCCAAATGAAAATGGAGGTTTGAGTAAAAAATTAATAAAACTTTGTAATCAATAGAATCATATGAACTAAAATTAATAATCATAAAATTATACATTAAATATAATGAAAATATAAACATTAATGATATGAAATATCAATGTATATTATACATACACCATACACAAGTAGTAGTAGTGAATACATAATATCTCACAAAAATGGAAGTGAGATGAAAGAACCCTAACCATAAGCCTGAAGGTGTTCCCCACATGACATTAATGTCATAAATAATAAAATTTAGGTTTGTAAATTAATAATTATAGAACCTAATCTTCATGTAATTGATTTATTATAACCTTATTAAGTTCATTCATTGCCTTTTTGAAGGGTCAATTAGTTCAATTTCATTGTTCGGGTCCATTTGTTTCATGAACGGTATACTTATATACAAGAATAAAGAGTCATGTAAAATGAGTATGATTATACAGAATTGAATTTATATGTTGTTATTTAACATCAATAAGGTTACATGGTTTTTAATTTCATTTTGTTACTTGGAGTGAAGATTAATCATTATATAAATTATTTAAGGATAAATGTTTGTTAAAATTAGCAGTTTTTGAACATGACGAACTCATTTTTATTTATAAATAAAATCCATGTGTAAAAAAAGATTCCACAACCATATATGTCACATAATACATATATTATAGTCTGGTTCAACCATAATAATGGTTTCATGAACTGAATTTAAGATGGTAATAGAAATTGAAAACCCATCATTCTTGAATGGGGTAAATTAGCACATCTTGGATGGTGTTTTTTACTACTATCATAACATATGGGTAAATGAGACATGATAATAAATTATTCCATCACCATAAAAATTTTATATTACATGTAAGGTATTGTATTTTTCATAACATTTGGATAAATTTAGGTGAGTATATAAAATAAAAAAAAGGAACTTGAAAATAAATTAAAATAATTAAAAAGACTAATTTACCTCTTGAATTAATCTTCCTTGAGATCCTCTTTATGGGGGAGGATTTGGTATTTTTATAAGACCAAGGTATTATGTATGTGGGGGAGGATTTTGAGAGGAAATTTGGGTAGAATTTATACAAGGTACCAGACTTTAGTGGAGCGAAGAGAAGAGGTAAGAAGGGGTGGTATTTGTAGTGGAGGAGAGGAGGGGTTTCTCACTATTTAAATCATTAGTTTAATATTTTTTTCTCATGAATATGAATATTCTTGATTCATGTCACAAAAAATAGTAATAAGTTCATGTCAGTTCTAAAAACGTGTTCCTACATCATCCTTACATCACTTATGTCTAGATAAACCACATATTTATCATTTATCTTAAATTATCATATTTTAATATCTATAAAAAACTCATGTATTTTAGAAAAATCTAAAAAATTAACCCTAAACATTTTTTTACATGTATAATAAAATAATATACTCCATTTTGTCGAAATAATTTTATAAATATGTGATATTTAATTTTTTAAATTAAATCATTATTTAATTTAAAAATACAAATTTCATATTTAAAACTACTTTTATAATACTTTCAAAAATTAACTATGGTCTCATAAAATTATCATAAAACTATAGGAAAACTAAAGATTTATTTAGGAACCCATTTTATAAAAGTGAAAAAATTTATTATTTTAAAATTGTAATTAAATATTTATCACTCACAAAAATAGGAATACTTAATTAATAATTTATAAAATATTCTACATCATTTATGTGGTGCCTAAATTTTATTTATACATTAATGGGTGGGGATAATATTTATAGGGGTTTTATTAATATTCATAATGGTAAAATTAGTATTCATAAGGGTATATAACTATTCATAATGGTTGGTTTCTATTCATAAGGGTAGGTTAAAATTTACTAAATATTATGTTTGTTCAATCAGAATCAAAAAATCACCATAAATTCAACAGTGTATGTTAGATTTTAAAAATTCAAATCATAGAATTGAAAAAATTATGTTTTTTGGATCGTTTATTAAAAAGTGTTGATTTTAGAGAGTCATTGTTTCATGCATTGAATATTAATTTTTTTTGAAAATCCAAGGGGTTTTACAAAAATGATTTCATATATTTTTATTACTCATGGACTAATTCTTTCACTCCTTCTTTTTACATATCTTACTTATTTTTTTGTGCTCATCCCATATTTTAATATGTTTTTCATAGGGTTTTAGGATCGGTATGAGAAACATAGAATCCATGATGAATTATGTGAAGATTTTTCAGGAAATGGTTTCATGTTTTTATAAAAATAATTATTATGGAAGAAATGGATACAATTATAGTAGTAACCACTCTCTATTCTTGTGGGTTCCTATGTATGAAATATTTCCTAATATTCTGAAAATAAATACTAAAAATAACTTTGGTAATGTAAGGATTAAAATTCTACTAGAATATATTATATTATGTAATGTTTATGTTTGTGTCCTTATACCAACATTATACAAAATGGTTATTAAAACAACCTCTTTAAAAGGGAATGTGGGAAATATAAAGTTAATTGAAAGTTAGGAATAACTAGGTTTCCACATGGGAAAACATAGTTGGGAAATTAAATGATTTATTTAGAAGGATAAAATAATTCCCATAGACTAATAGACACTGATAGAGAACATGATTAAGAGGAATTCAATTACAATAAAAATAAATACCAAATAGGTGTGGAAAAGGTCATTGATCTCATAAAAAAATATGGCAATAAGAAAAAATTTAATTTTAATATCATTTTCTTACGATTTAAGGATTTATTCCACCATATATAATGAAACATGGGGAAATATACTTACATGACAAGTGATTTTAATCCTTTAGCCAATTTCTACCTCAATATCATATTTTGTCTTGATGATGAGTACTCAGAATGAATTTTACTATTCCTAATGCACAGAAATCAATTTTTAAAGAGAAAATAAACATAAAAGGGATATTCCTGCTATTCCACATGTATTTATCCTTTTACTAAAAATCATATGTATTTAATATGGTAATATAAATCCAAAAATGTGTATACCTTCAAATGATACATTAATAATCAAAAGTAATACAAAAAAATGAAACTAATTTATTTCATAAATATCCTTAAAATTCTCCAAACATTTATTGGCTATGTTGGAAAACAAATATTCAAAGAATTTTATCATATATTCTTCCAATATAACTCAATCATTATTCTTCAAATAAAATCCCTATTTTTTTTAAAAAAATTATCTTAACTTGAAAAAATGTTCATATTTACAAGGTCACTATAGAGGCAAGTGGTATGTACTATGACCTTGTCACCATTTGGTTGTGGGTTCAAGCCCCATGACCTTTCTAGATGTGATAGTTTTTCACATTGAAAACTGGATATCCCCTTTTTATTAATACTAAAAAAAGAAAACATATATAAAAACAATTCATATTTATCCTAGGGGTTATAAACACCTCATCCCAAATAAGATCTCCAAAAATTTATTTAATCACTTTAATATATCATCGCTTAAAACCTAAAAGGGGTGTTTAATACATTAAACTTAGGCTAATTTTTAATCTTATTCTCCTACGAAGGTCTAGAAAACTCATAATATAGCCACACATGAAATAATCTAAATCACAGTAGTTATATAAACCAACCTTTTATACCATCTATAAGTGCCAAGGACTTGCACTCCTAGATCCAGTAATGAAATCCATGACTTTAAATTTCTTTCTATGATGTCGAAAATTGGGACCCATTTTTTTCCAACAAAACCCTACAACATTAAAAAGAAAACATGGACCACTTATATTCAGGAGTACCTTTAAGGTTTATAGTTTTATAGAATTAGTAAAAACTCATACATAAACAATTTACATGAATTTAATGATAATTTCATCCAGTTAAACCAGATTTTATTTTTCAAATTTATACATCATAAACATATCTATGAAATCCCATATAGACAATACTTGTTGAACATCATTTCATTAAAATAAGATAAAAATGAAACATAATATGGGTGAGATTAAATTCTAAAAAAATGAAATCATAAACCTCAACAAATTAATTCCATTACTAAGAATAAAAGTGCCTAAGGGTATGATGACATAATCAAAGTGCATGATAGAATCATAAAGAAACTCATACCCATAAATACATGGATCATCAAAAACAAAAAAAATCAATATAAAATAGACATCAAAATTAATAATCATTATCTATGTGATATAAATACCTATCATGAGAAACATTATAAAACCATATAAAGCATAAGGAAAACATATTGGTATCTTGGGAAACCATCTCATTGAAACCTTATATAACCCTTGAAAAAACCTTACATATTCCAATAAATATATGGACAACTTATAATAAGATTATTTGGAGATCATATTACTTACCCAATTCATTGGATTTTTATTTTGGTTCACCCATAAATTAAGTTATAACGGGATAAATCGATGCTATTTGGGTTCACCGATCATTTAAAATATTTAAGAACCATAATAAGAATAAATCACATAAAGAAATTATTTCAATAAAAATCATTGAAAATTCCATTATTATTTTTATAATATGATTGAACCAGGGATAGGAAATGGGTTTCACAATAATATATTTAAAACATGGTTAGCCCATGGAAAATAAATGGGTTCTACCACAATCTCTTTGACACACGATTAACCTATGGAAGAAATGGGCTCTGCAACAATCTATTTAAATCACGATAAACACATAGAAAAAAATGGGTTCTGTAACAAACTATTTGAAACATTATTAACCCACGGAAAATAAATGGGATTCATAAAAATCTATTTTAATTATGATAATCCCATGGAAAAGAAATGGTTTCCTTAAAAGTTTATTTGAAACATGATTAAATCATTTAAAAGAAATGGGTTCCATAAAAAACTCTTTAAAACATGATTAAACCATGTAAAATACATGGGTTCCATAAAAATTCCATTGAATCACAATTAACCCATGGAAAATAAATGGGATCCATAAAAATCTGGTTAAAACATTATTAAACCATGTAAAATAAATGGGTTCCATAAAAATCTCTTTGAAACATGATTAACCCATGGAAAAGAAATGAGTTCATTAACAATATATTTTAAACAATCACAATCCATCAAAATAAGGAAATAGGATGATATCAATGAAAAATATCCTCAATTGAGTATAATAAATGACAAGGGTAGTTGACATTTATGAATGGAAATGCAATTACAAATATCATTAAAAACATTCTTGAAGAAAATAATTTTTAAACATTCCATAGTGTCCCATACCACAATGATGTATTTGAATCACAATCCCCATGAATAGATTAACATTAAATGAAACATATAACATCGTGATAATAAGGATATTCATGATATAATATGTAAAAGTTAATGTATTTAAAACTCATAAAAATAAAATATGTGTATAACATAACAAACATCAAAAGGAAGGAAAATTATGACCAAAATCCCTTATCACTTTTGTAACCTTGGAGACATAAACCCAAAGAAAAAGAGATCATAAAATGGATATTTAAATCCCTATAAATTCATGTATAATAATCATGTAATAAATTAATGATTATTTTATGCACCATATTAATGTAATTAGGTTTATAATAATAAATAAGTCTCGATGGAATGTGTAACAACCCGAGATTTTATGAGAATTATTCTTTTTAATTTCATTGAAGTCTTGTGTTGTACAATACACCAAAATTAACTTGTGCTATACGCAACACTGTATTATCTTGCAGTATACGCAACACTATTCTTGGCTCGTGTTACACACAATTTCAAGTTCGTTTTGTAGAAATTATTCTACGCCACATTATGTATAGATTTTTTTTAATGTATAAATGAAATAAGTTTTTATTATGTTATACACAACAACAAAGGGAGATTTCACTACACACAACCTTGACTTGGCTTACATTACACGCAATCACAACCTTTCTCGATAGCGTGTGTAGTATGAAATACCGTGTTTCACTAAAAAACTATATATTGTTATAATATAATTATGGACTAGAATTTATTAATAGTATTAACTAAATTTTTAATTTTATAAAATTATTATTCATCTTACACATTTTCTAAAACATGGTATGCGATCAAAATAAAATTTTCGGGTAAAATAAGTATTTTTAAAAAAATGCAGTTTTGCCACCTTTTGATGGTGCACCACATTAAATCTAGTTTTTTATAGGTTTATAAGTTCAATTTTACGAAATAAAATTCTTATTTGGAATTATTATATAAAATTTTACTTTGGATAAAATTTTCATATTATTCTGATAACTTTCATATTTTAATGAATAGTAAAAACACGCTATATTTTAATTAAAAACAACTTTTTTCATTGAAATAATTTATATGGTTAAATTATAATATTTAATAGTTTAGAAGTATAAATAGAATATATTTTTACCATTTAATATAATTTACGTCATTACCATTAATTTTATATTGAATTCATAGGTAAAAATATTTCAATCTTTGGCAATGTTTTAACTTTTATAACTCGTTTTCTTAACAACAGGATAAATTTTAAATTAATTACTCCAACTTATGTGTTTTTAATTTTTAATAATGGATTCCATATTTGAATTCAGTGGGTCTAAATTATGTTAATAGGTTAATTTTATTTTTCTATATTATGAATAGTAACTGCGGTAATTTTTATTTACTGCAGTTAAAGGTATATCGGGTAATTAAGGTTACAAATAAGATTATAAAATTATCCTAACACCTACCAAAATTCTATTCCATGACTAAAAGTATACCCATATCACCTAAGGGTCGGAATAGATAAATTGTATGGACTTTTGACCATGAAAATAATTTAATTATTATTAAAACCAATGAAAGTGACGACATGTCACTCTCTTTAATCTTATAAATATAATAATTTTAATTTAGTGATAAACTTCATGAAACATCACAAATGAATAGTATTCAGAAATATAATATAATTATCTACATCATGTGAATTTATTGAGAATTTTTAGGGATTAAATAATTATCATTAAAGGTGACACCATAGTGATGTTGAAATTATATTATTGATTGAAATATCAAATAAATGGTTTTAAAAATATTAAAATAAATATTATATGAACTATTTAATGTGCTCCAATAATTTTTAAGATACATATGGAATGTTATGAATCTATTAAAGCTTTTTGTTAGGACATATCTTATGTGGTTATTTTTATTTAAATTCAAATAAATTTATAGTGTCGTAATTGACACTATTGTTATTTTATAAAAATAACATAATATAAAATTGTTTAAAAATTACAAAAAATATTTAAAAATTATAAATTAAAATTTATATGGTATAAAATTTCAGAAATAATCCAATTATGGACAATTCACTACACATAAGTAATTATTTATAACAATTTAAAATTTAGAATCTTCAGACCACAAATACAATTAAATTTATTAAATAAGTATAAATCAAGTTGATAATGTTTAAAATAAATTACCAACAAGTATAAATTTTATTTGTTGATGAGTTTATAACCCTATCTTATATAAGTTCGTATTTGACTCATTTTGGAAGTTTTTAAGTGGGTTTTGAATTTATTATAAATTAATATTTTTGAGGTTTCCAAAGGTTCCCCTCTCCTCCCTTATAAAAGGGCACCTACTTCGTCTTCTCTTTACATAATTTTGGAGCCTTCAATCTCTGCCAAAACCTGACCATTTCCCTTCTAAACTTCCCTAGAAACTTTATAAAGGTTCTGGTCTCCTCAAAAGACCAACTCTAGTTCCTTAAGGGGAGGATAAGAAGAGGCGTGTCAAAGAAGAGGTAATATCCTTTACCGATTCTTTCAAATTTATTTCTTCTTCTACTTATTATTAATTATTTGTTTCATCATAAATTAATAAAGTCAGTATCAATCATATACTGATATGTTATTATAAATCAGGATATAAGTAATAATATCAAGAACAACATGTCGAAACACGTATGATAAATGAAACGATTTTACCCAAAACGTTGCTTTAACAGGGAATTTACAAATGAACGGGTAATATAAAGTCATAAGTGAACCATATATGATATCATAACAATGAATATGAATCTTTAATAAGTCAATGACATTATTTAAATCATTATATAGGAGGTTTGGATACATACTAAGCATATCTAACATAATGTAAGGGATAATTTTTCGAATCTCATATTTATCCGAGATTGCTTATACGTAAGTATTTACTGGGGTTATATTTTTCATCCATGTCCATAAAAATGTTTTTCATAAAGTTTTTAATATTCTTCAATGTATGTTTAAAATAATGTTTGCCCCTATTTGACTTTTACATTGTGTTATGAAAGGAATATTCTTTTTGTTTACCATATGAGGAACTTTTTGACTTTTTCGGTAAAAGTACAAGGAGAATGTTTTTTAACTTATACGGCATGAATGGATTTTTACGGTTTTATAACACCTTATTTTCATGAAGCACAATCGACAAGATTTCATGAATATTTTCAAAAAAATCCCTTTCTTTTAAAATTTCATGGTATTTTGTGAAAAGAAAATGATTTTCAAGAATAAAGGATATTTTCCTCAAGAATTCATTTTATGTTTTTATCAAAACCATTTTCCATCTAAGATGACATTATTTCATATGTTTATGTCTCAACTATAATGTCTCTATTATTTACATGGTTTAAATTTTCTTATGATGAAATGATATCCATTTGTTTTATATGGATTATGTTATGATGGGATGATATTTATGAAACCCATTTTATTCTTTGGGTTATGATGAATGATTTATGTTTATGTTGTGGAACACGTAAGAATGATTTCATTATGAGATGGGTGAGACCTATATATCCCTCCAATGCATTGGTTAAAGATTTATATCTCATGATATAGACATGGCAGGAATGGTAAGTTAATCTAGTTCAGTCATACAGGACTGGAATGAGGAGTGAACTCGATTAAGAAAGAGACTTTGTCCACTAAGATGATCTTGACAACAATGCCTTGGATAATATGGAAATCATATCAAGTTCTTAATGGTTTGCCACAATTAAATATTTTATTCCCATTCAATTTTATCATGATTGATGTTACTTTATGATATATTCCTTACGTACTTCCATGATTTATGTCTTTGCTCAAGATTTTGAGGTTTATATATTATGTTAAAATTTTTGCATTCAAATGTTTATGGATTTATTTATGTTCTCTATGTTTACCCTTAATTAGCATTTGAGATCACTCTTTTTATGTTTTCTTTTCCCCAGGATATAAAGAAAGGTTTCAGGTAATAAAACAAAAGGGGAAGATCTTTATGGGAGATGTTGAAGATCTTTCACCATGATTAGAAGAGTGTGTTCCAAGTTTCCAAAGACACTAAACTATTACGATCCTTGAGTGTTGGTTTTTGTTATGTATTAAGTATTCTGCAAAAGTAATGTAATTTCCAAGTTCGTCAGGTTTGGGGTCTCTACAGTTGGTAATAGAGGAAAGGTTTAGTCAACCTTTGGAAACTAGGATACGAGAACTTTAGTGAGATCCCTAGAGATATTTCTAAGGTATGTCTAGGGATTCCCCTAAGGTTAAGTATAAGTATAGGTTATAGTCCTAGAATTATGGTAACAATCTAAGAATTAAACATAAGATGTTAGATATTGAAGGTAATCCCCCTTTATTATGTTGTTTTCCTAGTATGATTTTTGCCTCTCACACTATTTTTTTGGGTTTTAGAAAATGGCTAGAAATAGGAAGATTCACGATAATGGAGAATATGATGGACAATGGAATGATATTCTTCATGAGTAACCAAATGAAATGGGATTTGGAAGTCCAAACATCGTTATTATGCCTAATCATAAATCTCATAATATGGCCAATAATCTCAACTTTGGTAAGTTTCCTGACACATCTAATAAGAGAAAGATGGAGTTTCATGATGATCATAGAGGAAAGAAAGTTCAATTTCCATCATGTAAATCATGTGGCAAGAGGAATCATGGAGAATGATTCAAAGGAACTGGAAGATGCTTTGGTTGTAGAAAATAAGAACACAAATCCAGTAATTGTAAAGGAAAAGGTTCAGTTAACACCATGGACAAGGATAATGGTGTTGATAAGACATCAACAACAGTTAAATGTTTTAAATGTGGAATGTATGGGCATTATGAAAACCAATGTTCTAAGGGAAAATTTCATGAAGAGAATCAGCATGGTCGTATAGTTAGTATTTATGTTGTTGATGATAAAGAGACTACAAATGATATATGAGATGAAAGAAATGATGAAGCTCAGTCGGTGGTTTAAGAAGGTAGTGGAATGATTGTATTTTTATCAAGAATAATGTATGGTACTATGGAATAAAGAAAAATATAAGGATTGTTACACTGTTGTATTTTCTTGAGTTTTTGAAAGTATATTATGAATGGTTCTAGTAACCATGAAAGGTTATTCAAATATTTTTGGAAGGTAGAGGATATGTGAATAATGAAAGGATATGGAGATAATGAGATGTTTGAAAGTATTAATGAGCTCATGATGGGTATAAGGACAATGTGATATCATGGTTTGAGTATACAGTTTTTTGGGATTTTGGTATGTGGAAAGATTTAACTTTTGACAACATTCATGTTTTCACTAAGGTTTAATGGGTATTCATTTTTCAAGAGAATACATGATTAAGGAATTCACATGTTTGGAATGTGACCAACAAGATATATATATCTTATGATATACGGGAGATAAATGATTGTATTCATTGCTTGGTAGATGACCTTTCTAGTAATCATTTTATTTATACTATAAGATTGGACAGAAGTATTTTGGATAAACCTAAATACTGGAATAGATTAAGTTGAACATCATATAGTATTGTTTAAGGTTCGAACTTTTTGTTATGTTATAATAGTATAGTTAAAAAAAGGACAACCCATAGGACGGGCGAGTTAACACCCCGAGATTTTATAAGATATATTCTTTTTAATTTCTTTCATATCTTTTGTTGTAAGCTACACCAAGATTATCTTGCGCTATACGAAACACCGTATTAGCTTGTAGTATATGAAACACTATTCTTGGATCGCGTTACACACAATTTCAAGTTCGTTTGATAGTAGTTATTCTATGAAACTTTGAGTGTATATATATATATATATATTCAATGTATAAATGAAATATGGTTGGATTTTGTTATACGCAACAACAAAAGAGTCTTTCACTACACGCAACCCTGACTTGGCTTGCATTATACGCAATCGCGACCTTCTACGATAGCGTGTGTTGTACGCAATATCGGGTTTCACTAAACGATGATATATTGTTATAATATTATTATAAACTAACCGTTATAAATATTAGTATCTAAATTTTGAATTTTATGACATTATAATTCATCTTACAAATTATATAGAACATGGTATGAGAACAAAATAATTTTTTCAGGTAAAATATGTAATTTTAAAAAATTGCAGTTTTGCGGCCTTTTGATGGCGCGCCGACTTTAAATATATTTTTGGAAATGTTTATAACTTCAATTTGAAAAAATAAAATTATTCTTTGGAATATGGATATAAAAATTTACTTTGGATAAATGTTTCGTATTATTCTGATAACTTTCATATTTTAATGAATAGTAAAAACACTCTATATTTTAATTAAAAACAACTATTTTCATCGTAATAATTCCTATGGGTGAATTATAATATTTAATGGTTTTAAATTATAAATATAATATATTTTTAGCATTTAATATAATTTATGCTGTTATCATTGATTTTAGATTGAATTCATAGGTAAAATCATTTCAATCTTTTGCAATGTTTTAACTTTAAAAACTCATTTTCTTAATGACGTGATTAATTTTAAATTAATTTCTGCAACTTATGTGATTTTAATTTGAAAAACTGGATTCCATATTTGGAATCATTAGGTCTAAATTATGCTAATAGGCTACTATTTATTTTTTGGGAACTATGAATAGTAACTACGATAAATTTTATTTACCATAGTAAATGGTAAATCTGGTAATTAAGGGTAAATATAATATTATAAAATTACCATAACATTTGTATTAATATAATTGAATGATTATATTTCGTCTTAAGGCATATTTGGGTAAAAATAGAATCCATTGGAACCCACTTGGATGTGATTAAGACCTTTAATTTATTTTTTTAAAGGAAAGTGAAATATTTCTCACTCAAACTTTAATAATTAGATTTTTTTAAATATAAGGTTATACAGAAAATAAATTCGATTATAAATACTCATTTGAAAGATAATTTTTTTTTCTTTATTATGATACTTTATTTTAAGTTTTTAAAAATTAATTAATTACCTTAATAACTTATACATTAATTATGTAGAAATTATTTATTTAGTGAAAAATCAATAATACAGTTTTTATTAAAATACCAATACCTATAAAAAGGATCCTAAACTTGACTAAACATTATTTTTAGATTATATATATACCCTAATCATCCAAGGGTAAATATTCGGACCATTTTGAGCCTTATAAAACTGATTAGGACATTTATATTATATTATTTTAAATGCTGTCAAAGATGTCTCCTTCATAATTTAATAAATATAAAAACTTAAATGTTGTGATTTTAAGATGATAAATTCAAGTAAAAATATTATTATGAAAGGTATTATATTTATGTTCATCATAGGATTTTTTTTTTAATTTTTATGCAAATAATAAATATATTAAATGATTATACAAAAACTATATAGTAATTGTTTTATTAAGAGAAATATCAAATAAATGGTTTTATAAATATTAAAATAAATATTATATGAACTAATTAATATCCTCCAAAAATTTTATAGATTAATATGACATGTTAGGAATCTATTAAACATTTTTTTGGAATATATCTTATGTGTGGATTTTATTTAAATTAAAATAAATGAATAGTGTCAAAATTAACACTATTGTTATTTTATAAAAATGACATACTATAAAATTGATTAAAAATTAAAAATTGAAATTTATATGTTCTAAAATGTCATTAAGTATCCAATTATGGAAAATTCACAATAAATAAGTAACTATTTATAACAATTTAAAATTTAGAATTTTGTTACCACAAATAAAATTAAATAGATTAAATAAGGATAAATCAAGTTGATAATGTTTAAAATAAATTACCAACATGTATAAATTTTATTTTTTTATTATATTACGACCATATCTTATCTAAGTTCGGATTTGAGTCATTTTGGATGTTTTTAATTGTGTATTTAATTTATTATAAATTAATATTTTTGAGTTTTCCAAAGGTGCCCCTCTCCTCCCTTATAAAAGGCACCTCCTCCCTCTTCTCTTTACACAATTTTGAGCATTAAATATCGTCCAAACCCTACCCATTTCCCTTATCAACATCCCTGGAAACATTATAGAGGTTCTATTATCTTCAAACGACAAACTCTAGTGCCTTAAGAGGAGGTTAAGAAGAGGCACGTCAAAGAAAAGTTAATATCCTTTACTGATTATTTCCAATTTATTTATTATTCAACTTATTCTTATTTATTTGTTTCATCATAAATTAATAACATAATTATAACTCATATACTGATATGTTATTTTAAATATTAAATAAACGAATTTCAATTTCTATCCATCCTACGGAAAATGAAATCACCGCGCGTGCGTACGTACGGAATACCGTGTCCATGTCATGGTGTAATCTGTTTTCCACCACCACCATAATTGGATGGGTATAACGGTGTAAATAAATAACTATATATGATTATTGTAAAGTGATATTGAATCTTAAATATTATACATACACTTCAATAAAATTCCATGATCATGGAAATGATATCATCGCTCGGGCGTACGTACGGACAACCGTCTCCATGAAAGCGATGAGATTCATTTTCCATGATTAACCATTCAAGTATGATTATAAATTATATATAATAAATAATAATTAAATATATTACATAGTGATGATACGTGATTTGTGTATATATATGTTTCATTTACTTAATTCCATTTAATTCAATAAGGAAATGAAAACAGCTTTCATGCGTACGTACGACCTACCGTCTCCATGAACGGTGTATTTCATTTCTTTTATCGATCTATCATATATATTTATATACTGAATATATATTATATATAAATAATGTTTTACATTATGTAATTATGTAAATAAGGATATAATTAATAATATAGAGAACAACATATTGAAACATGTACGATAAGTGAAATGATTTTACCCAAAACACTACTTTAACATGGAATTTAAAAAAGAACGGGCAATATAAAGTCATAAGTGAACCATATATGATATCATAACAATGAATATGATTCTTTAATAATTCAATTACATTATTTAAATCATTATATAGGAGGTCCGTATACATATGAAGCATATCGGACATAGGGTAAGGGATAATTTTTCAAATCTCATTTTTATCCGAGATTGCTTATACGTAAGTATTTAATGGTGTTATATTTCTCATCCATGTCCATAATTTTTTTTCATAAAGTGTTTAATATTCTTCAATGTATGTTTAAAATAATTTTTACCCCTCTTTTACTTTTACATTTTTTTATGAAATGAATATTATTTTTGTTTACTATACGAGGAAATTTTTGACTTTTCCGGCAAAAGTACAAGGAGAATGTTTTTTAACTTATACGGAATGAATGGATTTTTACGGTTTTATAACGCCTTATTTTCATGAATATTACTCTACAAGATTTCATGAATATTTAAAAAAATACTTTTCTTTTAAAATTACATGGTATTTTGTGAAAAGAAAACGATTTTGAAGAATAAAGGATATTTTCCTCAAGAATTCATTTCAATTGTTTTATCAAAACCATTTTCCATCTAAGATGAAATTTTTTCATATGTGTATGTTTCAAGTATAATTTATCTATGATTTACATGGTTTCAAATTTCTTATGATGAAATGATATCCATTTTGATATGGATTATGTTATGATGGGATGATGTTTATGAAACCCATTTTATTCTTTGGGTTATGGTGAATGATTTATGTTTATGTTGTGGCACATGTAAGAATGATTTCATTATGAGATGGGTGGGAGCTATATCTCCCTCCAATTCATTGGATATAGATTTATATCTCATCAGATAGACATGGCTGGAACGGTATGTTAATCTGGTTCAGTGATACAGGACTGGAACGAGGAGTGAACTCTATTCAGAAAGGGACTTTGTCCACTAAGATGGTCATGGCAGCAATGCCTTTTCTACTATAGAAATCATATCAAATGATTAATGGTTTTCCACAACTACATGTTTTATTACCATTATATTTTATCATGATTTATTTTCCTTTATGATATATGCCTTACGTACTTCAAAGATTTATGTCTTTGCTAAAGATTTTGAGGTTTAGATTTTATGTACATGTTTTTGCATTCAAATGTTTATGGATTGTTTTATGTTCTATATGTTTACCCTTACTGATCATTTTAGCTCACCCTTTTTATGTTTTCATTTCTCCCAAGATTAAAATAAAGGTTTTAGGTAAGGAAAAAAAGGGGAAGATCACTATGGGAGATGTTGAAGATCATTCAACATGATTATAAGTTTATATTCCATGTTTCCAAAGACACTAAACTATTACGGTCCTTGAGTACTTGTTTTTCTATGTATTTAGTATTCCTTAAAAGTATTGTAATGTCCATGTATGTAAATATTTGGGTTGTTACAGACGACAACCCGTCGTGTCAGAAAAGGTTGTGGGAATCGAACCCACAACCGAAGTGCGATAGGCCTTTATCACCTACCACTGGCCTACAAGAAGTCTCTGGTTAGTACAAACTAGTTTTATTTTATTAAACAGGATGACAGATGATGTATAAGTCCATTTTGAAACCATATCCGATTAATATCACCGTAGATGGACTTATGTATATTTTTTTTGATAACTTATTTTTGAGACATATTGAATGACCTATTATTCAATCGCATGATCTGCTAAATCTTCGCAAAAGACATATTTAACTTCATTTATTTAAGATATGAAGTGGAAATTGTTCAAGGCAAGAGCAACGTTGAGATTGTACCAAAATAAAGTAATAATTTATTTTAATTCAAAAATTCTTCAACATTTGGGAAATGATCTTGAAAACCAAAAATGTTGTCATAGTTCTCTAATATCTGATGAATTAGATGTTACCTTAGATCATCACAAATTTATGGTATTCTGACTGTTGGATTTTTTTCATAGCCTGGTTCTCTACCACTCTCCATCAGAAATTGATGGTTAGATTTGTCTTCCATATCCATATTTTCACCTTTTTTCTCCTATGTGGGAACACGAGTGATGAGTTAATTTGGGTATCTGTTTTTTTTCTAACGTTCATTTTTTAAAATTATGTTTTAGTATTCCTTTTTACGATGTGGTTTTCTATGAAAGAAACTTTCAAGTAGTAAACCATTTATAACACCTAATGAATTTTGAGGGAAAAATTCATTTTAAGGGGGGTAGAATGTAGCAACCTAAGATTTTATGAGAATTATTCTTTTTAATTTCATTTATGTATTGTTTTGTATGCTACACTGAAATTATCTTGTGATATATGCAACACCGTAGTAGCTTGTAGTATACACAACACTATTCTTGGCTCGTGTTACACAGAATTTCAAGTTCGTTTTCTATAAATTTTTCTACGCAACATTATGTATAGATTTTTTTTAATGTATAAATGAAATAAGTTTTTATTATTTTATATGAAAAAACAAAGGGAGCTTTCACTACACACAACCTTGACTTAGCTTGCATTATACATAATCACGACCTTCCTCGATAGTGTGTGTAGTATGCAATACTGGGTTTCACTAAAAAAATGATATAGTGTTATAATATAATTATGGACTAGACGTTATGAATAGTATTAAGTAAATTTTGAATTTTATAACATTATTATTCCTCTTACAAATTTTCTAAAACATGGTATGTGAACAAAATAATTTTTTCGGGTAAAAAACTTTATTTTTAAAAAAATGCAGTTTTACTGCCTTTTGATGGATCACCCTCATTAAATCTAGTCTTGACGGGTTTATAAGTTCAATTTGACAAAATACAATTCTTCTTTGGAATCATTATTTAAAAATTTACTTTGGATAAATTTTTCATATTATTCTGATAACTTTCATATTTTAATGAATAGTAAAAACAAGCTATATTTTAATTAAAAACAACATTTTTCATCGCAATAATTTATATGGTTAAATTATAATATTTAATGGTTTAAAAGTATAAATAGAATATATGTTTACCATTTAATATAATTTATGTAATTACCATTAATTTTACATTGAATTCATAGGGAAAAACATTTCAATCTTTGGCAATGTTTTAACTTTTAAAACCCATTTTCTTAACAACGAGATTAATTTTAAATTAATTACTGCAACTTCTGTGTTTTGAATTTTTAAAAATGGATTCCATATTTGAATTCAGTGGGTCCAAATTATGTTAATAGGTTACTTTTATTTTTTTATATTATGAATAGTAACTATGGTAATTTTTATTTACTGCAGTTAAAGGTAAATCGGGTAATTAAGGGTAAAAATAAGATACAATTACCCTAACACCTTCCAAAATTCTATTGGATGACTAAAAGTCGAACCATATCACATAAGGGTCTAAATATATTAATTTTATGGACTTTTTACCATGAAAATAATTTAATTATTATTAAAACCAAAGAAAGTGACAACATGTCACTCTCTTAAATCTTATCAGTATAATAATTTTAATTTAGTGATAAACTTCATGAAACATAGAAGATGAAAAGTCTCCAGAAATATAATAAAATTATCTACCTCATGTGAATTTATTTAGATTTTTTAGGGATTAAATAATTATCCTTAAAGGTGACACAATATTGATGTTGAAATTATTTTATTGATTGAAATATCAAATAAATGGTTTTAGAAATATTAAAATAAATATTATATGAACTATTTAATGTGATTAACTAATTTTCTACATAAATATGACATGTTAAAAATATATTAAAGCTTTTGTTTTGAACATATCTTCTGTGTGGATTTTATTTAAATTCAAATAAATTAATTGTGTAAAAATTGACACTATTGTTATTTTATAAAAATAACATAATATTAAATTGTTTAAAAATCACAAAAATATTTAAAAATTATAAATTAAAATTTTTATGGTCGAAAATGTCATAAATAATCCAATTCTGGGCAATTTACAACACATAAGTAATTATTTATTACAATTTAAAATTTAGAATCTTATAACCACAAATAAAATTAAATAGATTAAATAAGAATAAATCAAGTTGATAATGCTTAAAATAAATTACCAACTTGTAAAAATTTTATTGGATGATGATATTACAACCCTATCTTATCTATGTTCTGATTTGAGTCATTTCGGATGTTTTATGTTGGGTTTGAATTTATTATAAATTAATATTTTTGAGGTTTCCAAAGGTGCCCCTCTCTTCCATTGTAAAAGGACACCTCCTCCCTCTTCTATTTACACAATTTTGAGCTTTCATGATCGGCCAAAACCTTCCCATTTCACTTATAAACTTCCCTAGAAACATTATAGAGGTTCTGGTCTCCTAAAAAGACCAACTCTAGTTATTTAAGAGGAGGTTAAGAAGAGGTGCGTCAAAGAAGAGGTAATATCTTTTACCGATTCTTTCCAATTTATTTATTTTTATTCTTCTTCTTATTTATTTGTTTCATCATAAATTAATAACAAAAGTATCACTCATATAATTATATTTTATTATAAATATGAAACATCTCTATTTCATCTTCTATCCATCCTACGGAAAATGAAATCACCACGTGTGCGTACGTACAGAATACCATCTCCACGCCGTGGTGTAATCTGTTTTCCACCACCACCTTACATGGATGGGTATAATGGTGTAAATAAATAACTATATATGATTATTGTAAATTGATATTGATTTTGAAAAATTATACATACACTTCAATACAATTCCATGATCAATGGAATGATATCATCGCTCATGCGTACGTACGGACTACCGTCTCCACGAACGCGATGAGATTCATTTTACATGATTAACCATTCAAGTATGATTATAATGTATATATAATAAATAATCAGGAAAGATATTACATAATAATAAAACTGGAATTATGTACATATATGTTTCATTTTCTTAATTTCATTTAATTTAAAAATGAAACAAAAACAACGTTCATGCGTACTTACGGCCTACCGTCTCCATGAACGGTGTATTTCATTACATTTATAGATCTATCATATATATTTATATGATGAATATATATTATATATAAATCATGTTTTACATTCTGGAATTTAGTAAATCATTATATAAGTAATAATACCAAGAACAACATGTCGAAACACGTACGATAAATGAAACGATTTTACAAAAAACACTGCTTTAACATGGAATTTACAAAATAACGGGTAATATAAAGTCATAAGTGATCCATATATGGTATCATAACAATGAATATGATTCTATAATAAGTCAATGACATTAATTAAATCATTATACACAAGGTTCAGATACATACGAAGCATATCAGACATAAGGTAAGGGATAATTTTTTGAATCTCATTTTTATCCAAGATTGCTTATACGTAAGTATTTACTGGGGTTATATTTTTCATCCATGTCCATAAAAATATTTTTTATAAATTGTTTAATATTATTGAATGTATGTTTAAAATCTCGTTTACCCCTATTTGAATTTTACATTGTCTTATGAAAGGAATATTCTTTTTGTTTACAATACGATGATCTTTTTGACTTTTCAGGAAAAAGTACGAGGAGAATGTTTTTCTAACTTATATGACATGAATGGATTTTTAAAGTTTTATAACACCTTATTTTCATGAAGATTACTCTTCAAGATTTCATGACTATTTTCAAAAAAAATCCCTTTCTTTTAAAATTGCATGGTATTTTGTGAAAAGAAAATGATTTTAAAGAATAAAGGATATTTTCCTCAAGAATTCATTTCAAGTGTTTTCTCAAAACCATTTTCCATATAAGATGAAATTATTTCATATGTTTATGTTTCAAGTATATTGTCTCTATGATTTACATGGTTTCACTTTTATTATGATGAAATGATATCCATTTTTGATATGGATTATGTCATGATGGGATGATGTTTATGAAACCGATTTTATTCTTTTTGTTATGATGAATGATTTATGTTTATGTTGTGGAAAACGTAAGAATGATTTCATTATGAGATGGGTGGGACCTATATCTCCCTCCAATTCATTGGGAAAATATTTATATCTCATGATATATACATGGATGGAATGGTAAGTTAATCTGGTTCAGTGATACAGGACTGTAACGAGGAGTGAACTCGATTCAGAAAGAGACTTTGTCCACTAAGATGGTATTGGAAACAATGCCTTGGCTACTATGGAAATCATATCAAGTGCTTAATGGTTTTCCACAATTACATGTTTTATTCCCATTCCATTTTATCATGATTTATGTTCCTTTATGATATATTCTTTTCGTGCATCCAATATTTATGTCTTTGCTCATGATTTTGAGGTTTAGATTTTATGTTCATGTTTTTACATTCAAATGTTTATAGATTGTTTTATGTTCTCTATGTTTACCCTTATTGAGAATTTGAGCTCACCCTTTTTATGTTTGTTAAAGACCTATAAAATTCAAGGAAATTTTTTTCTAAATTTTCTTTTGAATTTTACAAGAATGCAGTTTCTGACGGTACCTGATTCCGAGTCCTGGTGTGCCCGGAATCATTTTCCGAAGTTTGGATCGGGTACGTTCAGTGGACGAACGAGCTGGTTTTTCTAACTTTTGAACCGGTGCTCGGAATCGAATTCTGAGGGCACCGATGGAATCACAGCGCCGATATTTGCTTAGAAACGCCTTTTCGGGAGTTGCGTTTGCTCGGGTGTGATTTTTAATTTTTGGGTTTAAGTTATGAAATAAAATAAAAGTGGTGCGACACTTTATTTTATTTCACTTAAAGCCACTTAAGCCAGGTTAAGAGGACAAGGTTGGACCCACGATATCCTACCCACTTGGTAGGATATTTGTGAGGTGGGGCCCGCACGAGCCCCACTGTTTCTTCCCCTCTAAGTAACGCACCTATGAAAACCTCTTTTAAATAAAGTCAACCGGTGCGTTTACTTAAATTCTAAACGCCCCTATTAATTGGGTAGTTAAGTCGTTGCAATTAATTCATCAAATTAATTGTTCATTTCTTAACTTTGAATTTCTAATTGTTGGCATGGGAATAAAATAAGACCAACACTTGTTTTACTTGAGGGTGGCTTGTTGAGAGGATTTGGAGAAACTCTAAAGCTAAAAGATCTTCATCCTCCTTCACGAAGAACTCGGAGAACACGAAGAACGCATCGTCGTCGACGAAGAATGCCGGCCTCCGATGCAGGGCGATGAAGAGAGCTAAACCCTCGGAGATCGACGATGCGACGCCGTGTACCACGACGCCGACGATCCTCCTTCCGCGACGCTTCTTCCGCGACGTTCCTTCCCCGCGACAATCTTCGATCAACAATCGATTGAGTTAGGGAGTTGCGGTTCTTTTAATTCTTTCTGAATTATATCCTCAACATGGGATTAAATGGTGCAATTAAATCTGTGTGATTTTAATCCTCGGAGTTTGTCTACGCAACGTCGTGTACCGCGACGACAGCGACGCCCCTTCCGCGACGCGACGATCCTCTTCTTCTGTGACGGTAAATTCTGCGACGAACTCACGTTCGACGACAATGTTGAGGTAGGGGTTTTTGTTCATTTTAATATATGTGATTATATCCATGGTTTGTTTAAATATTTGTTGGAAGACTTTTTAAAACCGCTAACACGGTGGGTGCGGACCACGAACAAGCCCGAACCCACCATCTCTTCGTTCTTGGTGAGCGGATTGGCGGGCGATGACAAAGCAGGCCGCACAAGCGATGTGAGGTCTTCTTAGTGAAGGACGGGCCCCGGGAGGGCCATTGGCGAAGACGACACCCAATTCCGACCACCGAAACTCGTCCGGTGGTCCGCGGAGCGGCCCGACGGCGTGCCGCGCCGGCACGGCGGTGCCGGCGGCAGGGGGCGGCGGAAGCCGCGGCAGCAGGCCACAGTCCCGTGACCGCACAAGACCGGAAGGAACGGGACATGGTAGCCGTCCGCGTCCGCTGGCAAGGGTGGCCCCACGCGGGGCCGCGGTCTCTCCACGCAGGGGCAGCGCGCCCCCTGCTTCGCTCGGTCGTAACGGTCGAGCCGACCCGCTAGCCACCTGGCCAACGCTAGCCAGGTCGCACCCAGGCTGGGCTGGGCCACGCCGGCCGGGCCGGGTCACGCCTTCGGGTCAGACCCGTACCCGGGTCGGGTCGACCCGGTTCAGGCCGTCCAAGGGGGGTTGGGCCGGGTCGGTCCGGGCCCAAACCCTCCGTTTTCGGACATCTTTCGGTCTTTTGCCCATATCTTGGGCTACGGACCTCCGATCGACGCACCGTCAGTGGAGACATGATCCTTGGATCGAGACGGTCGTTTTGAAATATTACACTCAAGGTTTTGGAGTAATTTGGGTTCGGCCAGGTTGGTTCGTACACGAAACTAACCGGGCCCTCGGAGCGGAAACACTTATAACTTGAGTTTCAGACATCCGATTGACGTGTCGTCGACTTTTATGGATTCCTCTTAGTGAGACAGATCTTTTGGCTTGCTATGATTGAGGTTTGGACACAGTTGGAGTACAGTCGGGTTGGTTTGGCTTAAAAACCAACCAGGCCCCCGGGACGAAGAAGCCAATAACTCTCAGACCGGGCGCCCGATTGACGCGTCGTCTGTGATGTGGAGTTCCTGTTGGCGATACTGAACTTTTGGATACATCAACTCTGGACTATGTGTCAGTTGATGTATCAGCCTCTCGGATCGTGGAGCGGACCCTCCCGAACGAGCTTGCTGTGTGTGGGAACCCTAGAGCTGGCTACGACTGCGACTACGACGACGACTGTACATAGATCCTCAGTGGATTTGACGGTGACGAATACAACACTCAGAGATCCTACATGGATAAGTGCTAAAGATCTTGTGTGGGTCTGATCTTGTGTGGGTCAGCGTTCAGTGATCCTGTGTGGGTCAGCGCCTACAGATCCTGTGTGGGTTCGATCCTGTGTGGGTCTTTGCGGGGGTCAGTTACCTATCGATCATGTGTGGGTCAGATCCTTTGTGGGTCATTGTGGGGGTTATTACATTTCTATCATTTGTGGGTCCGATGGCTTAGATGAATCAGTGGATATATCCGATCATATCTATCATCTTACGAAGAAGTTTACCCGTGTGAGATGAATCTTGTTTTCTTTCTTATGTGGATTGTGTTGTGCTATCCTGTGTGGATTTACGTTTTGCTTTCCTGTGTGGACTGGGTTGTACTTGGGCTCGGAGGCTGGTGCAAGCTGGAATTGATGATTTAGGTATATGTATGGGCATATACCTAAGCAGTGTCAGATGTTACTTCGTGATTGTCTCTTTCCTTTGTGGGTTATCCTTTGTAGATTCTGGGAGACCTTAGGGGGTCTCGGGGTCCCTACTGAGTAGCTTATACTGACCCCTGCACGGGCTATGCCCGCACTACGTTGTGTTGGTTGCAGATGACGAATAGCGCTGATCGTAGTTGAGGCTTGCGGAGCAGGACTGTACCTGGAGGTGGACCACTGGGTGGGACGTACTCAGAGCGGTCGGCTAAACCTGAGGAGCAGTGGAGGCTATATGTACCCACCCTTCAGGTGGGAATTCCAGTGGATAGCTCGACGCTGCGGCTTTTCTTTTCAGTTGCTGTTTTTCCCTTTCCAGTTGTACTTTACTTTCAGTTTGGGTTTGTATACTGGCCCATGTACTTTTCCGCACTTACTTTTGTACTCAGTTTTTACTTAGTGTTTACTTCTACTGCTTGCTTTCTCTGTGGTGTTTGTTTACTTTACAAAGGCAATGCCTTCCCTTTTTACCGGGATTTACGCCTTGGTGCTAGTTGTCATCCCCTGGCCTATGGAAGGCGATCGTTGGTTAGTCGCGACACGGGCCCCGAGGACGGGTCGTGACAAAATGGTATCAGAGGATTTCGGTTCTACCAAAGAACTTTGTACTCTGATCTTTTTCTATGTGAAGAAATAGTGTTAAGCGTATTGGGTGTGGTTATCAGTCCAGGGAGTCCAGTGTTGGTGCGGCGGCCAACGTATCCGTACACCAGGACCCTGATTTCTAATTTCCGACTTAATGCACGAAAACTTTGATTGCATGTGTGTTTCAAGTTTTATTTGTGATTATTTTATGTCAACTCACCAGGTATACTGTTTGAAAGTGGTGCACCTATTTCCTTTTCAGGATGGCCCCACGACAGCAGCCAGCTAGGGTTCTGAGAGTTGTGCGTGACGACAGCCCACCGAGCGAAATTCATTTTAAGGGGGGTAGAATGTAACAACCCAAGATTTTATGAGAATTATTCTTTTTAATTTCATTTATGTCTTGTGTTGTATGCTACACTGAAATTATCTTGTGATATACGCAACACCGTAGTAGCTTGTAGTATACACAACACTATTCTTGGCTCGTGTTACACACAATTTCAAGTTCATTTTCTAGAAATTTTTCTATGAAACATTATGTATAGATTTTGTTTAATGTATAAATGAAATATGTTTTTATTATTTTATACGCAAAAACAAAGGGATCTTTCACTACACACAACCTTGACTTGGCTTGCATTACACACAATCACGACCTTCCTTGATAGTGTGTGTAGTATGCAATACAGGGTATCACTAAAAAAATGATATAGTGTTATAATATAATTATGGACTACCCGTTATGAATAGTATTAAGTACATTTTTAATTTCTAACATTATTATTCATCTTACACATTTTCTAAAACATGGTATGTGAACAGAATAAATTTTTCGGGTAAAAAAATTTAGTTTTCAAAAAATGCAGTTTTGCTGCCTTTTGATGGATCACCCTCATTAAATCTAGATTTGATAGGTTTATAAGTTCAATTTTTCAAAATAAAATTCTTCTTTGGAATCAGTATATAAAAATTTACTTTGGATAAATTTTTCATATTATTCTGATAACTTTCATATTTAATGAATAGTAAAAACAAGCTATATTTTAATTAAAAACAACATTTTTCATCGCAATAATTTATATGGTTAAATTATAATATTTAATGGTTTAAAAGTATAAATAGAATATATGTTTACCATTTTATATAATTTATGTAATTACCATTAATTTTATATTGAATTCATAGGGAAAAACATTTCAATCTTTGGCAATGTTTTAACTTTTAAAACCCATTTTCTTAACAATGGGATTAATTTTAAATTAATTACTGCAACTTCTGTGTTTTGAATTTTTAAAAATGAATTCCATATTTGAATTAAGTGGGTCCAAATTATGTTAATAGGTTACTTTTATTTTTTTATATTATGAATAGTAACTATGGTATTTTTTATTTGCTGCAGTTAAAGGTAAATTGGGTAATTAAGGGTAAAAATAAGATTATAAAATTACCCTAACACCTTCCAAAATTCTATTGGATGACTAAAAGTCTACCCATATCTCATAAGGGTCTAAATAGATTAATTTTATGGAATTTTGACCATGAAAATAATTTAATTATTATTAAAACCAAAGAAAGTGACAACATGTCACTCTCTTAAATCTTATAAGTATAATAATTTTAATTTAGTGATAAACTTCATGAAACATAGAACATGAAATGTCTCCAGAAATCTAATAAAATTATCTACGTCATGTGAATTTATTTATATTTTTTAGGGATTAAATAATTCTCATTAAAGGTGACACAATATTGATGTTGAAATTATTTTTTTGATTGAAATATCAAATAAATGGTTTTAAAAATATTAAAATAAATATTATATGAACTATTTAATGTGATTCACAAAGTTTCTAGATAAATATGACATGTTAAAAATCTATTATAGCTTTTTTTCGAACATATCTTCTGTGTGGATTTTATTTAAATTCAAATAAATTAATAGTGTCAAAATTGACACTATTGTTATTTTATAAAAGTAACATAATATAAAATTGTTTAAAAATCCCAAAAATATTTAAAAATTATAAATTAATATTTATATGGTCGAAAATTTCATAAATAATCTTATTTTTGACAATTTACAACACATAATTAATTATTTATTACAATTTAAAATTTAGAATCTTATAACCACAAATAAAATTAAATAGATTAAATAAGGATAAATCAAGTTGATAATGCTTAAAATAAATTACCAACATTTCAAAATTTTATTGGATGATGATATTACAACCCTATCTTATCTAAGTTCGGATTTGAGTCATTTTGGATGTTTTTAAGTGGGGTTCGAATTTATTATAAATTAATATTTTTGAGGTTTCCAAAGGTGCCCCTCTCCTCCCTTGTAAAAGGACACCTCCTCCCTCTTCTATTTACACAATTTTGAGATTTCAAGATCTGCCAAACCCTGCCCATTTCGCTTATAAACTTCCCTAGAAACATTATAGAGGTTCTGGTGTCCTCAAAAGACCAACTCTAGTTATTTAAGAGGAGGTTAAGAAGAGGCGCGTCAAAGAAGAGGTAATATCCTTTACCGATTCTTTCCAATTTATTTCTTTTTATACTTCTTATTATTAATTTGTTTCCTAATAAATTAATAACAACAGTATCACTCATATAATGATATTTTATTATAAATATGAAATATATCTATTTCATCTTCTATCCATCCTACGGAAAATGAAATCACCACGTGTGCGTACGTACTGAATACCGTCTCCACGCCATGGTGTAATCTGCCACCACCACCTTACTTGGATGGGTATAATGGTGTCAATAAATAACTATATATGATTATTGTAAAGTGATATTGATTTTGAAAAATTATACATACACTTCAATACAATTACATGATCAATGGAATGATATCATCGCTTGTGCGTGCGTACGGACTACCGTCTCCACGAACGCGATGAGATTCATTTTCCATGATTAACCATTCAAGTATGATTATAAATTATATATAATAAATAATCAGGAAATATATTACATAATAATGATACTGGATTTATGTACATATATGTTTCATTTTCTTAATTTCATTTAATTTAAAAATGAAACAAAAACAACGTTTATGCATACTTACGGCCTACCGTCTCCATGAACGGTGTATTTCATTCCATTTATCGATCTATCATATATATTTATATGCTGAATATATATTATATATAAATCATGTTTTACATTCTGGAATTTAGTAAATCAGTATATAAGTAATAATACCAAGAACAACATGTCGAAACACGTACGATAAATGAAACGATTTTACCCAAAACACTTCTTTAACATGGAATTTACAAAATAACGGGTAATATAAAGTCATAAGTGATCCATATATGATATCATAACAATGAATATGATTCTATAATAAGTCAATGACATTAATTAAATCATTATACACAATGTTCTGATACATACGAAGCATATCAGACATAAGTTAAGGGATAATTTTTTGAATCTCATTTTTATCCAAGATTGCTTATACGTAAGTATTTACTGGGGATATATTTTTCATCCATGTCCATAAAAATATTTTTCATAAATTGTTTAATATTATTGAATATATGTTTAAAATCTCGTTTACCTTTATTTGAATTTTACATTGTCTTATGAAAGGAATATTCTTTTTGTTTACCATACGAGGATCTTTTTGACTTTTCAGGCAAAAGTATGAGGAGAATGTTTTTTTAACTTATACGACATGAATGGATTTTTACAGTTTTATAACACCTTATTTTCATGAATATTACTCTTCAAAATTTCATGACTATTTAAAAAAAATCCATTTCTTTTAAAATTGCATGGTATTTTGTGAAAAGAAAATGATTTTAAAGAATAAAGGATATTTTCTTCAAGAATTCATTTCAAGTGTTTTCTCAAAACCATTTTCCATCTAAGATAAAATTATTTCATATGTTTATGTTTCAAGTATATTGTCTCTATGATTTACATGGTTTCACTTTTCTTATGATGAAATGATATCCATTTTCTATATGGATTCTGTCATGATGGGATGATGTTTATGAAACCCATTTTATTCTTTAGGTTATGATGAATGATTTATGTTTATGTTATGGAACAGGTAAGAATGATTTCATTATGAGATGGGTGGGACCTATATCTCCCTCTAATGCATTGGGTAAATATTTATATCTCATGAGATAGACATGGCTAGAATGGTAAGTTAATCCGGTTCAGTGACACAGGACTGTAACGAGGAGTGAACTCGATTCAGAAAGGGGCTTTGTCCACTAAGATGCTATTGGCAGCAATGCCTTGGCTACTATGGAAATCATATCAAGTGTTTAATGGTTTGCTACAATTACATGTTTTATTCCCATTCCATTTTATCATGATTTATTTTCCTTTATGATATATTCCTTACGTGCTACCAATATTTATGTCTTTGCTTAAGATTTTGAGGTTTAGATTTTATGTTCAAGTTTTTACATTCAAATGTTTATGGATTGTTTTATGTTCTCTATGTTTACCCTTATTGAGCATTTGAGCTCACCCTTTTTATGTTTTGTAAAGACCCGTAAAATTCAAGGAAATTTTTCTCCTAATTTTCTTTTGAATTTTACAAGAACGCAGTTTCTGACGGTACCTGATTCCGAGGCCTGGTGTGTCCAGAATCATTTTCCGAAGTTTGGATCGGGTACGTTCAGTGGATGAACGAGCGGGTTTTTCTAACTTTTGAACCGGTGCTCGGAATTGAATTATGAGGGCACCGATGGAATCGCAGCGCGGGTATTTTCTTAGAAACGCCTTTTCCGGAGTTGCGTTTTATCGGGTGTGGTTTTTAATTTTTGGGCTTAAGTTATGAAATAAAATAAAAGTGGTGCGACACTTTATTTTATTTCACTTAAATCCACTTAAAGACACTTAAGCCAGGTTAAGCGGATAAGGTTGGACCTACAATATCCTACCCACTTGGTAGGATATTTGTGAGGTGGGGCCCGCACGAGCCCCACCGTTTCTTCCCCTCTAAGTAACACACCCGTGAAAACCTCTTTTAAATAAAGTCATCTGATGCGTTTACTTAAATTCTAAATGCCCCTATTAATTGGGAAGTTAAGTTGTTACAAATAATTCATCGAATTAATTGTTCATTTCTTAACTTTGAATTTCTAATTGTTGGCATGGGATTAAAATAAGACCAACACTTGTTTTACTTGAGGGTGGCTTGTTGAGGGGATTTGGAGAAACTCTAAAGCTTAGAAGATCTTCATCCTCCTTCACGAAAAACGCGAAGAACATGAAGAACGCATCATCACCGACGAAGAACGCCGGCCTCTGACGCAGGGCGATGAAGAGCCCCGAACCCTTGGAGATCGACGACGCGATGCTGTGTACCACGACGCCGACGATCCACCTTCCGCGACGCTTCTTCCGCGACGTTCCTTCCCCGCGAAAATCTTCGATCAACAACTGATTGAGTTCGGGGGTTGTGGTTCTTTTAATTCCTTGTGAATTATATCCTCAACATGGGATTAAATGGTGCAATTAAATCTGTGTGATTTTAATCCTCGGAGTTTGTCTACGCAACGGCGTGTACCGCGACGACAACGACGCCCCTTCCGCCACGCGACGATCCTCTTCTTCCATGATGGTAAATTCTGCGATGAACTCACGTTCGACGACAACGTTGAGGTAGGGGTTTTTGTTCATTTTAATCTATGTTATTTTATCCGCGGTTTCTTTAAATATTTTTCGGAAGACTTTTTAAAACCGCTAACACAGTGGGTGCGGACCACGAACAAGCCCGAACCCACCGTCTCTTCGTTCTTGGTGAGAAGATTGGCGGGCGATGACAAATTAGGCTGCACGGGCGATGTGAGGTCTTCGTAGTGAAGGACGGGCCCCGGGAGGGCCATTGGCGAAGACGAAACCCAATTCCGACCACCAGAACTCGTCCGGCAGTCCGCGGAGCGGCCCGCCAGCGTGCCGCGCTGGCACGGCGGTGCCGGTGGAAGGTGGTGGCGGAAGCCACGGTGGCAGGCCGCAGTCCCGCGACCGCGCGGGACCGGAAATAACGGGACGCGGCAGTCGGCCGCGTCCGCCGGCAAGGGCGGCCCCACGCGGGGCTGCGGTCTCTCCACGCAGGGGCAGCGCGCCCCCCGCTTCGCTCGGCCGTAACGACCGAGGCGACCCGTTGGCCACCCGGCCAACGCTAGCCGGGTCGCACCCAGGCCAGGCCGGGACGCGCCATCTGGGTTGGACCCGGACCCGGGTCGGGTCAACCCGGTTCGGGCCGACCCAGGGGGGTTGGGCCGGGTCGGTCCGGGCCCAAACCCTCCGTTTTTCGGACATCTTTCGGTCTTTTGCTCATATCTTGGGCTACGGACCTCCGATCGACGCACCGTCAGCGGCTATGTGATCCTTGGATCGAGACGGTCGATTATAAATATTACACTCAAGGATTCGGAGTAATTTGGGTTCGGCCAGGTTGGTTCGTACACGAAACCAATCGGGCCCTCGGAGCAGAAACACTTATAACTTGAGCTTCGGACATCCGATTGACGTGCCGTCGACTTTGGTGGATTCCTCTTAGTGAGAAGGATATTTTGGTTTGCTCCACTCGAGGTTTGGACATAGTTGGAGTATTGTCGGGTTCATTTTGACTTAAAAGCCAACCGGGCCCCTCGGACGAAAAAGCCAATAACTCTCAGACCGGGCGTCTGATTGATGCGTCGTCTGTGACGTGGAGTTCCTATTGGCGATACGGAACTTTTGGATACATCAACTCTGGACTATGTGTCAGTTGATGTATCAGCCTCTTGGCTCGTGGAGCGGACCCTCCCGAACAAGCTTGCTGTGTGCGGGAACCCTGGAGCTGGCTGCGACTGCGACTACGACTACGACTATGACGACGACTATACAGAGATCCTCAGTGGATTCGACGGTGACGACTACAGCGCTCAGCGATCCTACGTGGATCAATGCTACAGATCCTGTGTGGGTTCGATCCTGTGTGGGTCAGCGCTCAGCGATCCTGTGTGGGCCAGCGCCTACAGATCCTGTGTGGGTCCGATCCTATGTGGGTCTTTGCAGGGGTCAGTTACCTATCGATCCTATGTGGGTCAGATCCTTTGTGGGTCATTGTGGGGTTTAGTACCTTTCGATCCTTTGTGGGTCCAATGGCTTAGATGAATCAGTGGATATATCTGATCATCCCTATCGTCTTACGAAGAAGTTTACCTGTGTTAGATGAATCTTGTTTTCTTGCTTATGTGGATTGTGTTGTGCTATCCTGTGTGGATTTACGTTTTGCTTTCCTGTGTGGACTGGGTTGTACTTGGGCTCGGAGGCTGGAGCGAGGTAGAATTGATGACTTAGGTATATGTATGGGCATATACCTAAGCAGTGTCGGATGTTACTTTGTGATTGTATCTTTCCTTTGTGGATTATCCTTTGTGGATTCTGGGAGACCTTAGGGGGTCTCGGGGTCCCTACTGATTAGCTTATACTCACCCCTACATGGGCTATGCCTGCACTACGTTGTGTTGGTTGCAGACGACGGACAGTGCTGATCGTAGTTGAGGCTTGCGGAGCAGGACGGTACCTGGAGGTGGACCACTGGGCGGGACGTACTCGGAGCGGTCGGCTAAACCCGAGGAGCAGTGGATGCTATCTGTACCCACCCTTCAGGTGGGACTTCCAGTGGACAGCTCGACGCTGCGGATTTACTTTTCAGTTGCTGTTTTTCCCTTTCCAGTTGTACTTTACTTCCAGTTTGGGTTTGTATACTGGCCCACATGCTTTTCCGCACTTACTGTTGTACTCAGTTTTTACTTAGTGTTTACTTCTACTACTTCCTTTCTCTGTGGTGTTTGTTTACTTTACAAAGACAATGCCTTCCCTTTTTACCAGGATTTACGCCTTGGTGCTAGTTGCCAGCCCCTGGCCTATGGAAGGAAGGCTTGGGGTAGTCACGGCACGGGCCCCGAGGACGGGTCGTGAAAAAATGGTATCAGAGGAGTTCGGTTCTACCATAGAACATTGTACTCTGATATTTTTCTATGTGAAGCAATAGTGTTAAGCGTATTGGGTGTGGTTATCAGTCCAGGGATTCCAGTGTTGGTGCGGCAGTCGACGTATCCATACACCAGGACCCTAATTTCTAATTTCTGACTTAATGCATGAAAACATTGATTGCATGTGTGTTTCAATTTTTCTTTGTGATTACTTTATGTCAACTCACCAGGTATATTGTTTGACCGTGGCGCACCTGTTTCCTTTTTAAGATGGCCCCACGACGGCAACCATCTTGGGTTCCGAGAGTTGTGTGTGACGACAGCCCACCGAGTGACGAGGCCTTGGTACATGGCCCTTTGATAGCTGAGGTACCAGCGGTACCTCTACCCGCCAAGCCACCGATGCTTCCAGCCCCAGCCACTGACGA
Organism: Viscum album; assembly: GCA_963277665.1. Taxonomy (NCBI): domain Eukaryota; kingdom Viridiplantae; phylum Streptophyta; class Magnoliopsida; order Santalales; family Viscaceae; genus Viscum; species Viscum album. Next base: position 754,753 of record CAUJRU010000312.1, on the reverse strand, counting down.
TGCACGTCGCCTTAGTGCACTGCACGAGTTTCAGCACCAGTGACCGCCCATGTTCCGCGGGGAGACGGACCCCCAGGCAGCTGAGGACTGGCTGGAGGCAGTCCTACGGGTTTTCATGTTAGTGAGGACACCAGCAGACCTCATGGTGATCCTCGCAGCGAGCCTACTGCACGCGGCAGCGGGCTGATGGTGGAGCTTGATGCTCCAGGTGCACGATGAGGCATCTCTTCTCTGGACAGACTTTGAGAGCCTCTTCCGCTCAGAGTTCGTCCCAGCCACCCTCCAAGCGGTGCGCATCCAGGAGCTTCTTCAGCTGCGGCAGGGCAGCTTGACAGTCGCCCAGTACTCGGCGAGATTTACCGATCTCTCGCGCTACTCGACAGACATGGTACGGGACCCATTCTTCTGGGCCCGGACCTTTGAGCAGGGATTGAGGCATGAAATCAGGGCATCACTGATCTCCCTCAACATTCCGACCCAGGCAGGATTACTGGAGCGAGACATTTTGATCGAGAGCTTTCTTGCTGAGTCTAAATCAGCAGCGAGACCTACCGCAAGGTGGCATGTAGCAGAGTCTTCTGCAGCAGGCAGTCGACGGATGACTCATGGGTCTAGGAGGACCAGACCCTCAGGAAGACGACCTCAAGACACTGGCTCAGCAGTGCGGGGCACACAGCGCAGAGCCAGTCTTTCGAGAGGCAGACAGTGCTACGCATGCGGCGGGCAGGGCCACATGGCTCGTGACTGCCCGACCCGCCGTGCCGAGGAGCAGCAGACGGTTGAGGGGCCACCTAGGTAGAGGCAGAGGGTCGACCATGGCGGTCCGCAGGGAGCAGGCAGACGAGGCAGAGGAGCTGGCCGAGCAGCAGGTGGTGGGTGACACTTTGAGGCTCTACCACCACCACCACCAAGAGGTCCACCCCGACCACAGGGAGCTGGTGGGGAGAGACGAGAACAGCTCCAGGCTGCGGAGGCCTATGACCACTGTGCACCCAAGATGATTCGTGGTACAATCTGTGTCTATTCCACCCTTTCTGCAGTTCTTATAGACATAGGAGTGAGTCACTCTTTCATAGACGCTGCCCTTGTTCGGAGCTCGGAGATTCTGACAGAGTCGTTGGCTCAATCCTTACGGCTAGAGACTCCTACGGGAGCAGACTCGACGATTACGCACTGGTGCCGACAGTGTGAGCTTACTCTAGGAGGCGAGAGTTTTGGCTGGGATCTTCTTGTAGTGGCGTCGAGGCCTTAAGACGTCATCCTGGGCATGGATTGGTTATCTACAGTCCATGCACAGATTGACTGTATTAGGCGCAAGGTGTGATGTGTACGTGCCGACGGGAGCAGGTTCACCTTCACCAGCGAGAAGGGAGCCTTCGCAGCATAGGATGGACTGCCGCAGAGGAGAGGACATCCCATCACTCATCAGTTGGCTAGCCTCATCCTAGGAGTAGTTAACGTGCGGAGTCCTAGTCTTCCTACAGTGGTGGATCAATATGAGGACGTCTTCCCCGACGACGTTCCATGACTACCTCCTCGAAGAGAGGTAGACTTTTTATTGACATGTACCCCGGGACAGCCCCGATATCCAGCCCAACATATCGGATGGCTCTCGCCGAGCTTCGAGAGCTATGGGTACAGTTGGAGGACTTGCAGGGCAAGGGATTCATCTGACCCAGTGTTTCACCCTGGGCTTCCCCGTTATTGTTCGCCAAGAAGGCAGACGGGAGCTTGCGACTTTGTGTCGACTATCGTCTCCTGAACCAGGTGACACTGATGAACAAGTTATTTCTTACCGAGGATTGATGACCTCTTCGATCAGCTCAAGGGAGCACGGTGGTTCTCAAAGATAGACCTCAGGTCAGGCTATAATCAGCTCAGAGTTCGGGACGAGGACGTGCAGAAGATGGCCTTCAGATGTCGGTATGGCCACTATGAGTTCTTGGTTATGCCCTTCGGCATAACCAATGCTCCCGCAGTGTTCATGGGCCTCCTGAGTAGGATCTTTCAACCATACCTCGATCGATTTGGCATGGACTTCATCGATGACATTTTGATATACTCGACGACTGAGGAGGAGCACGCCTACCACTTGCGGGTTGTACTAGACACACTCCGAGAGCACCATATGTATGGAAAACTCTCAAAGTGTGAGTTATGGATACGTGAGGTCCAATTCTTGGGAAACGTCATCTCTGAGGTGGGAGTTTTGGTGGATCCTGCGAAGATCGAGGCAGTGCTAGCTTGGGAGCCACCCAGGAGCTTGACGGAGGTACAGAGTTTCTTGGCACTAGCTGGATACTACCGGAGATTTTTGTTAGACCTCTCCAGAGTTGCAGAACCACTCTCAGCATTGACGAAGAAGGGGAAACCCTTCGTGTGGTTAGACAGATGTCATTAGAGCTTCCAAGAGCTGAGACAGAGATTGACCAACGCCCCTATCTTGAGGCTTTCGAGGAGGGTGTAGGGTACGTAGTCTACTACGATGCATCAGGGACCAGACTAAGATGTTTCCTGATGCAAGAGCGGGTGGTAATCGCCTATGGATCACGTCAGTTGAGGCCGCATGAGTAGAACTACGCTACCCATGACCTGGAGTTAGCAGCCGTGGTCATCGCTCTGAAGACATGGTGACACTATCAGATGGCCGATCACTTTTCAGTCTATTCTGACCATCAGAGTCTCAGGTACGTCTTCTCTCAGAAAGATTTGAACCTGAGATAGTGGCGATGGCTCGAGTTCCTCCAGGTCTATGACTTTGAGATAGTCTATACTCTTGGGAAGGAGAACGTAGTAGCCGATGCTCTCAATAGGAGGACGGGCATTCACCTACTTGAGGAGGTGACAGAGCAGCTAGCCGCTTTGCAGATATCCTTCGTGGATAGAGATGGAGAAGCCTTCCTTCAGTCTCTCACAGTCACCCCTCCACTACTAAAGCGGGTCAGAGAGGCACCGCGTGGGGACGCCGACTATGAGACGCGACGTGGGAAGATATCCTCAGGATAGGCACCTGATGGTTTCTCCTTTGGAGAAGAGCACGACGTCCTTTTCAGAGGATGTACCTTGGTACCAGTTGCTTTTCGGGAGGAGGTGCTGAGCGAGTTTCACACTTCTCATTTGGTGGTACATCCTGGAGTGTCGAAGATGTACCAGGATCTCAGACGACAGCACTGGTGGCCGGGCATGAAGAAGGTTGTGGCAGAGTTCGTTTCTCAATGCCTCACCTGCCAGCAGGTGAAGGTAGAGCATCAGGTACCAGCAGGCTTGGTACATCCCTTGGAGGTCCCGGAGTGGAATTGGGACGGGATATCTATGGACTTCGTGACTGGACTTCCACGCACTTCCAGAGGTCATGACTCCATTTGGGTGATTGTCGACCGACTCACCAATCCGGCTCACTTCTTACCCATCATAGAGCAGGGCTCAGTGGAGAGCTTGGGACGTCTCTACGTTTAGGAGATTGTATGGATTCATGGTGTGCCATCATCTATCGTCTCCGATCTAGATGCTCGCTTTACTTCCCAGCCTTGGAAGGGGTTGTAGGAGGCGTTCAGGACGCAGCTACGTCTGAGCACTGCCTTTCACCCTCAGACAGATGGTCAGACGGAGAGGACCATACAGACTCTCCAGGACATGCTCCACGCATGTGTACTCGACTTTGGTCACAGCTGGGAGGACCACCTACCCTTTTTGGAGTTCGCGTACAACATCACCTACCACTCCACCATTGGGATGGCACCATACGAGGCGTTGTACGGCTGACCTTGCAGATCTCCTTTATGCTGGATATACCCTGGGGAGTTAGCACTTGTGGGACCAGAGATGGTCCAGGCCACGATAGAGAAGGTCCAGATCATCTAGGAGTGGATGAGGACAGCTCAGAGCCGGCAGAAGTCCTATGATGACAATAGGCAGAGGCCACTAGAGTTCGAGGATGGTGACCACGACTTCTTGCGTGTCTCACCTCGACGTGGATTACAGAGATTTGGCCGAGGCAGAAAGTTGTCTCCACGCTTCATCGGACTGTTCCAGGTCCTCAGTAGGATTGGCGAGGTGGCCTATCGCCTGGATCTACCACCTCAGTTGCACCGGGTTCACGACGTCTTCCACATATCTCAGCTGAGGAGATACGTGCACCACCCGATGCATATCATTGACCATGGTGAACTGGACGTTGATGATGGGGAGAGTTTTGCGGAGGTCCCGATGGAGATCGAGGATCGACAGAAGTGGGTCCTATGTGGATGGTCGATTCCTCTAGTGCGCATCAGATGGCAGCACAGGAACCTCCATGAGAGAACTTGGGAGCGGGAGGCTCAAATGCGTCCTCAGTACCCACTTTTGTTTCCCTAGTTTATGATGTATCTTTACGGGGAAGTAAATCCCTGAGGTGGGAGTGATTTAAAGACCTGTAAAATTCAAGGAATTTTTTTTGTTAATTTTCTTTTGAATTTTACAAGAACGCAGTTTCTGACGGCACCTGATTCTGAGGCCCTGTGTGCCCAGAATCATTTTCCGAAGATTGGCTCGGGTACGTTCAGTGAACGAACGAGCAGGTTTTTCTTACTTTTGAACCGGTGCTCGGAATCGAATTGCAAGGGCACCGATGGAATCGCAGCGTCGGTATTTGATTTGAAATGCCTTTTCCAGAGTTGCGTTTGCTCGGGTGTGGTTTTTAATTTTTGGGGTTAAGTTATGAAATAAAATAAATGTGGTGCGACACTTTATTTTATTTCACTTAAATCCACATAAAGCCACATAAGCCAGGTTAAGCAGATAAGGTGGGTCCCACGATATCTTACCCACTTGGTAGGATATTTGTGAGGTGGGTCCCACACGAGCCCCACCGTTTCTTCCCCTCTAAGTAACGCACCCGTGAAAACCTCTTTTAAATAAAGTCAACCGGTGCGTTTACTTAAATTCTAAACGCCCCTATTAATTGGGCAGTTGAGTCATTACAATTAATTCATCGAAGTAATTGTTCGTTTCTTAACTTTGAATTTCTAATTGTTGTAATGGGAATAAAATAAGACCAACACTTGTTTTACTTGAGGGTGTCTTGTTGAGAGGATTTGGAGAAACTCTAAAGCATGAAGATCTTCATCCTCCTTCGCGAAGAATGCAAAGAATGAGAAGAACGCATCGTCGTCGACGAAGAACATTGACCTCCGACGCAGGGTGAAAAAGAGGGCCGAACCCTCAGAGATCGACGATGTGACACCGTGTACCGCGACACCGACGATCCTCCTTCCGCGACGCTTCTTCCGCGACGTTCCTTCCCCGCGAAAATCTTCGATCAACAACCGATTGAGGTAGGGGTTGCGGTTCTTTTAATTCATTGTGAATTATATCCTCAACATGGGTTTAAATGGAGTAATTAAATCTTTGTGATTTTAATACTTGGAGTTTGACTACGCAATTCCGTGTAACGCAACGACAGCGACGCCCCTTCCGTGACGCGACGATCCTCTTCTTCCGCGACGGTTAATTCCGTGGCGAACTCACGTTCAACGACAACGTTGAGGTAGGGGATTTTGTTCATTTTAATCTATGTGATTATATCTGCGGTTTGTTTAAATATTTGTCGGAAGACTTTTTAAAACCGCTAACACGGTGGGTGTGGACCAACGAAGAAGTCCGAACCCACCGTCTCTTCGTTCTTGGTGAGCGGATTGGCGGGCGATGACAAAGCAGGACGCACGGGCGATGTGAGGTCCTCACAGGGAAGGACGGGCCCCGGGAGGGCCATTTGCGAAGACGACACGCAATTTTGACCACCAGAACTCATCCGGTGGTCCGCGGAGCGGCCCGTGGGCGCGCCTCGCCGGCATGGCGGCGCCGGCGGCAGGGGGCGGCGGCGCCTGGCGCGCCGCTGGGGGGAGCCGCCGCAGCGGGACCGGAAGGAACATGACGTGGCAGCCAGCCGCGTCCGCTGGCAAGGGCGGCCCCATGCATGGCCACGATCTCTCCACGTGGCGGCAGAGCGCTCCCCGCTTCGCTCGGCCGTAACGGCCGAGCCGAACCGCTGGCCTCCCGGCCAGCGCCAGCCGGGTCGCGCCTAGGTCGGGCCGGGTCGCACCATCTGGGTCGGTCCCAAAACCGGGTCGGGTCGACCCAGTTCGGGCCAACCTAGGGGGGGTTGGGCCGGGTCGGTCGAGGCCCAAACCCTCCGTTTTCGGACATCTTTCGGTCTTTTACCCATATCTTGGGCTACGGACCTCCGATCGACGCACCGTCAATGGCGATGTGATCCTTGGATCGAGACGGTCGTTTTGAATTATTAAACTCAAGGTTTTGGAGTACTTTTGGTTCGGCCAGGTTGGTTCGTACATGAAACCAATTGGGCCCTCAGAGTGGAAACGCTTATCACTTGAGCTCCGGACGTCCGATTGACGTGCCGTCGACTTTGATGGATTCCTCTTAGTGAGACGGATCTTTTGGATTGCTCCGCTTGAGGTTTGGACGTAGTTGGAGTACAGTCGGGTTGGTTTTGACTTAAAAACCAACCGGGCCCCTAGGAAAAAAAAGCCAATAACTCTCAGACCGGGCGTCCGATTGACGCGCCATCTGTGACGTGGAGTTCCTGTTGGCGATACGGAACTTTTGGATATATCAAATCTGGACTATGTGACAGTTGATGTATCGGCTTCTCGGCTCATGGAGCAGACCCTCCCGAACGAGCTTGCTGTGTGCGGGAACCCTAGAGCTGGCTGCGACTGCGACTGTGACTACGACAACGACGACGACTGTTCAGAGATCCTCAGTGGATTCGACGGCGACGACAACAGCACTCAGCGATCCTACACGGATCAGTGCTACAGATCTTGTGTGGGTCAGCGCTCAGCGGTCCTGTGTGGGCCAGTACCTATAGATCCTGTGTTGGTCAGATCCTGTGTGGGTCTTTGCGGGGGTTAGTTACCTATCGATGCTATGTGGGTCAGATCCTTTGTGGGTCATTGCGGGGGTTAGTACCTTTTGATCCTTTGTGGGTCCGATGGCTTAGATGAATCAGTGGATATATCTGTTCATCTCTATCGTCTTACGAAGAATTTTACCTATGTGAGCTGAATCTTGTTTTGCTTTCCAATGTGGATTGTGTTGTGCTATCCTTTGTGGATTTACGTTTTTCTTTTCTGTGTGGACTGGGTTGTACTTGGGCTCGGAGGCTGGAGTGAGCGGGAATTGATGACTTAGGTATATGTATGGGCATATACTTAAGCAGTGTTGGATGTTATTTCATGATTGTATCTTTCCTTTGTGGTTTATCCTTTGTGGATTCTGGGAGACCTTAGGGGGTCTCGGGGTCCCTACTGAGTAGCTTATACTCACCCCTGCATGGGTTATGCCTGCACTACGTTGTGTTGGTTGCAGATGATGGACAGCGCTGATCGTGGTTGATTTTTGCGGAGAAGGACGGTACCTAGAGGTGGACCACTGGGTGGGACGTACTCGGAGCGGTCGGCTGAACCCAAGGAGCAGTGGAGGCTATCTGTACCCACCCTTCAGGTGGGACTTCCAGTGGACGGATCGACGCTGCGGCTTTACTTTTCAGTTGCTTTTTTTCCCTTTCCAGTTGTACTTTACTTTCAGTTTGGGTTTTTATACTGGCCCACTTACTTTTCTGCACTTACTGTTGTACTCAGTTTGTACTTAGTGTTTACTTCTACTGCTTTCTTTCTCTGTGGTGTTTGTTTACTTTACAAAGGAAATTCCTTCCCTTTTTACTGGGATTTACGCCATGGTGCTAGTCGCCAGCCCCTGGCCTATGGAAGGAGGGCTTGGGGTCGTCACGGCACGGGCCCCGAGGACGGGTCGTGACATGGTTTCTTTTCCCCAGGATATAAAGAAAGGTTTTAGGTAAGAAAACAAAAGGGGAAGATCTTTATGGGAGATGTTGAAGATCTTTCACCATGATTAGAGGATTGTGTTCCATGTTTCCAAAGACACTAAACGATTACGATCCTTGATTGTTGGTTTTTGTTATGTATTAAGTGTTTTGTAAAAGTAATTTAATGTCCAAGTACGTCAGGTTTGGGGTCTCTACAGAATGTCAATTGAGATGAAACCCCTTGAAACTATGGTAACATCATAATTGGAAACCCCAAAAGTAATAATAATAAAATTAAACATTTAAATAAAATGATATTAAAATAATGAATTAGATAATATATAAAAACTGTCAGTAGATACACCATATAAAATAAGAATGTTGTCAATATGACATTTATCTACAGATACATAAATTGAGAGTAAAATCCACTACAAATATGGTAATATCTGAATCGGAAGACCAAAAAGTCATAATAATCAAATAAAAAATTTAAATACCATTATTTTATAAAAATTAATGATATAATATAAAAATTTTGAATTATATACACTACACAAAATAACTAAGTGGTGAATATGTCATTTATCTCATAGATGTAAAAAAGAAAGATGAAAATCTCTTACAAATATTGTATCATTGGAATGAGAACAAATAAATGAAATAATTATTTTTGAAAAATATAAATAAAAAATAAAATAAAATATGATATACATTATAAATATTCCTATTTCATTTTTACACATATTCTTGACATAACATAATTAATGAAATATAAATTTAACCCAATGAATGGAAATTGAGTTAAGAAATCCCTTACCCTTAGTCCAATTTTTAACGATTGTACTATATCTTCCCAAATAATAAATTTGTGTTAATTATTAACATGATTAAAAAACATTAAAAAGTTTATTATTAACTTTATTTCACTTAGAAACATGTTATATAAAATTACATAATCAATTATATTAAAGTGGTATTTTTATATCATATTCGACTTATGTGTCAAGACTGATATTGATAGATCAACTAAGGTCAATGTGTTTAAAATTTAAACATAAAATGAATAATAATCATGAAATATTTATCAAATTTTTACATCAATTATACTTTTAATGTCAAACAAGAGTTATGGTTATGGAAAATAAACCGAATTTATGACAATAGTGATGTTAGGTCATACTTACTCAAGAGTACTATTCTCATTTTTCAGTGATCATTATAGAAAGAAGGTAAGTAATGTTTCGTTTCATAAATAATATTTATATAAAAAATAACATATTATTTAACTATATATATAAATATATATCATTCTTTTGATGTGGTGATGAAAAAGGAAGAATCACATCGCTTCGAGGAGATGGCAGTCCACACGTCCAAGAATGACATTATCGCTTTTTCAGTGTGTGAAATAGAAAGAATAAAATGATATGTTATATAAGATGATAGATAATAATTTGATGAATATCATAAAAATTTCATTTATATCATTTTTTTGAATCATAATTTTTACATTCCATTTAAATCATGAATGAATCAATTCACTTTGAGGAGGTGAGAGTCCACACATCCACAAATGATGTTATTGTATTTCCAAAAAATGGAAATCAAGATGGTATGAGTTATATAAAAATCAATGAAACATAAATAAATCATTAATAACATATATACAATATAAAAACATTATTTACCTCATAATTACCAACTACATGGAGTATTAAAGAAAAAATGAACGACATAATTTCATGATGCGATAGTCTGTAGTACACATAAACCAGGATTTCATTACATATTTGATAGAATTTTTTGTATGTGTATGATAAACCATAAAAATTTCAAAATATTAGTTTATTTAATATTTTGGGGTTATTATATAATCATGATATAATAAAAATTTAAGGAGTGTATAAATTAATGACAACAAGTGCTCATTGAAGAATGTTACCTATTATTCAAGTAACTCCTTTGGGTTTTCACCGATGGACTTCCATGGTTTTCTTTATTCTAAATTTGATGTGTCTAGGTTGTCACAACCCATACCATAGGGGTCCATTCTGTGACATCCCCAATCCCGCCACTAATAAGCCTAGGATTGTTGACTAGCATTGAGTAGGCATTTCACTAACATATGAGGTATTTCCTATGTACATATATGCACACCGAGGAATGAATAAAGGTAAAAAATTAAGTAAACCATGAATGGAAACCACTTAGGATAAAAAAACAGAGTGAAATGAAATTTAATGTACAAAAGGGCGACCTGGTCCACAATACAAGCCCACCAAAATAAATAAAGGGTATAAGTAAAACCCCAAGTCCCTGAAGAGCATCCTCCAAAAAACCCTACCTAAATGGTAGGTGAAGGATAAATTATTAATGGAATAGGAGTTCACCCCATATGTATTTTATCACTGAGCACCACCTAGTCTGGGTCCTCCCAGAACTCTATCAAATCATTGGCCATCTTCACAAGACATGACACATGTGGGAAATGCCCATGCATGGGTGAGTAAAAAATTACTCCATAGGAAACCCCAAAAACACAAAGGTAAAGAACATGGAAAACCCCAGAATGAAATAAAAAATCATATCCACATAGGTATATGCCCATACAGATAACAAGAAAGTCCATACATGCTGTTCTTAAACACTACGAATCATAAGGTTCCATCCTCATAGCCAGCAACTGGATTATCATCGTAGGTTATAAAGGTAACATGTAAAACCAGTAAAAAAAATCCTCAAGCTCAACCATCCCATATAAAAACCATATGATAGGTACACTCCATCAGGAACATCTCTACCATTCCAAATGGTTCATCTGAGAGAACGTGCTCCATCCTAAACATCCTACTAGGTCCAGATCCAGTGTTCGGTACTAGAGGTTAAGTCATTGATTTCTTGCGCCCAACACAAGACTAAGGAAACCCAAGTGGAGAGTCCTTCCCATAACACTATATATATACGAGGGATCCCAACTTCTAACCATATCATGAAACGTCTGTCACTCCTATAAAGAGTGTCCCATACTTCAGTTCATCGAGGGATAACTATATCTTATCTAGTTATCATTCTCATGATGTGTATGAACCCGCTCTTCAAAACTATGTCTAATAGACGTTGGAGGTCCATATCCAGGGGAGGACTCGTTGCCCACTGCTACTCAGGACGGGGGAGTGAAACTCCATATGTAAGGACCTTCACCCTGATCCCATTGGGGAGTATGACCTAGTAAGGACCCGTACTTTCATCCCATAGGGGAATATGACTTCATAATTTGAGGAACTTCACCCTACCCGATAAGATAGTACTACTCCGTGACTAGAGGACCCACACTCAGTACGATAGGGGAGTACCGACTTTATCAGTTCATGTGTGGAGGACCCGTTCCTTGGACCAACATGGGAGTATAGAATCTTATAATAGTAGACCCATACCCTACCTAGTAGGGGAGTGCTGGATCAATTTACATTAGATATGGAGGACCTCCACCCTAATCCTATAGGGGAGTAACGACTCCTATGATAGAGGACCCACACCATGGTCCTATAGGGGAGTACGTTCTCTTACATCATGAAAATATTTGGGAAACTGTACCCTCATTTTTAAGGTATTTACACTCATGGAAGAAGCTAACCAAAGTAAATGAACCTTCTCCCCTGACGCAGGGAGTCCTAACTTTAGGAAATACATCGATTGCTGCTCAAGCATTCTTGTATAGGGAGTACCTACTCCTCAAAGAACTAGGTATCCTTTCAACATCCAAAATACTCTCTTAGAGTATCATAGATGGACCATATCATCATAAGAATCCCAACACCATAAGAGGCTTTTCAAATAAGTGTTATATTTGAATGTTACTGGTAATTTAGTGAAAAGTGGGTTAGTGGGGTCCGGGTCTAGGGAAAACCGGTCGGACTAACCCGATTCAACTCGGCGTCCGCCGAATGGACCCACCAGGTCTGACCTGATCCTTCAGATCTAGCTCATCTTTCTCTACCGAAACATGGTGAATTCTGCATTCCCTCCATTTGCGTGTGCTTCGTGTCATTGACCTGCAGTTCTTGCCACCCTTTCCAAGGCTCCATTCCACAGCCTCTCTGAAATGGCTAATCATGTAAACATGGTCGCCACCAGTGACCCCTTTTGTGGTCCACTGGTGTTTCCTCAGTGCTCTAATTTTCAATATAAAAGAACCACTATGACCCTCATGTTGTGTACTTCATATATATGGGCTCGAATCCACATTGAAACCCCTTCTACTGAAAGATGATCGAGAGGCGATATCTCCCACACCACTTTGATCCAATCATAACCATCGTTTTCATAACTGTTCTAGGTCATCAAGAGGTTGAATATATGATTTTTCATCATTACACCAGGGTATGGTTGCACAATGATCAATCATTTTTTATCCTGCAAAGAACATGAAGAACCTGGGGGAGAAAAGCAGAAAAGAAACCCAAGGAGAGAACCTTGATGGTTTGTTCATTCTAGCATTGATCAATTCCATTAGAAGGATCAAGATAAAAAAACCAAGAAACCGAAAATCATAATCAATTGATTGAATTTATCTATCCCCAAAAAACCTTGTAACATAAAACCCATCCCAAAAAGGTGATCAGTCCACATTCTATTCTATTTGTTGATTGGTCAGCATTCTTCATGAGATCCAAGAATTGGGAATGGAAACCCAAACAAATACACCCTACCTAGATTCGGTTTGATCGTTGATGAAGGACGAAGCTATGTCATTGTTGACTGTCTATCCACTGCTCTTTTGGTCCAAGTCATGATCTTGACCCGCCAATCTATTGGCATTCTTCAAAGGTTTCTCGATGTCCTTTCCCCAGATGATTTCTAGGGTTATGAAAATAATTATAGAATCCTAAAAAAATGTTATATTAAAAGAAATATAATATTGTGTCAAATAAATATATTTTTCTTAAATATTTTTATGAAAATTACATCCAAAAGCAATCTTTCACTCTTAGCCCACTCCGGTCGCGTTTAGGCCCCTACTAATGTACTGTTACTACTGTGAACATAATAGTGACCTCATATTTCTAATTCGGGAACCCATTTGAAAGATATTAAACCTCAAAGTTATCCACATGAGATTTTTTAATTAAAATATGATCGTTATTAATTTTTTTTTGGGAATGATGGGACATGGAATCATGCGTCTTCTCAGCACTCGGTATCATAATTTTCCCAAAAATATTTGAAAAATAAGTTCAGGAAAAACCAAAGTCATTATATTCTCCCCAATTTAGGGATTTTAATCCCTAAAAGAAAAATCATACAATCAAGGGAGTAAAAATACACTCCCTACTGGACTGACACACCAGTGTGCTCACCAAGGGTCCCTTTGTTTCTTCTAAGCACACGCTCAGATGAATCACCAAGATCAAACACTCTTACATCCATCTTGTACCATGACATAATTGTGCAATAACAAGAATAATCCTCCATAGTTGTGGAAAGTGTAAAAGACCAAAAATCTACAATCTATCAGAATTCATGGGGTGTAGCAGCATACCTCAATTCTAACTCGAGACAGACACTGACAGAACCCAACTATTCACATCCACCCCTCGCTGAACTATACAAAATCCTCCTAATTTTTTTCTCATTCAAGGTTGATGTTGTACACACAAGGGTATTACGAATGAAATGGGGCTTCCCAAGAGTGAATTATGGGCTTACTAGTCCCTCTTTCTATAACTCCACTGACCACAGAGCTTGATAAAATATAAACACATTTACACCCACTAGTGGCATCCCAACTAAGTATTGATGGTAAAAAACCATACCATACTATGGAAACATCATGGGGTATATATATTATACCATGAAATTATTATAATAAATTATATCCCTCTATCAGGGTTTTCTTGAATAAATAAGTTGACCAAATAAACTCCATTGGAAAGGTCAAGATCAGCTCTGACACTTCATCGCGTAACCCAACTATGAAAACATAATTCCAATGTATTCTCCCACCAGACTTAAACTATGGTTCTCAAGTAGCCCTTCATTTTTATGTCCTAAGAGAGAGTGTATTGTATGCTACCATGGATTCCTTTTCCTTGATAAAGGAATCCTCATTCCTTCACTACGAACACACCATAATCGTTTCCAAAAATTGTCAATCTTTGAATGAACAGTAGTTTCTGAAACCAAGAATTTGTCATAAGGCCTAGATGGTATGAATAAGAGATCCTTACCGTAACTCTCTCATCCAAGAGTCAGGTCACACTATCAGTGCTAGTGTGTGATCATCAGGTCTCTTCTAGAAGGAATCCCTAAGAATGAGGGTCAAGTACACTATTCAATCAGAACCTCTAAATCTCAAACAAAACTCATGGAAAAAAGAGAACGACTAGCACATGTGTCCATTAATACAATATCAAAATGAAAATACACCAGTCGTACTTCAGATCTAACATAGATCCTCTAGGTCATAAACATGACCTCATGCTGCTGTCATCGCCCACATCCTTTTTGCTCCTTGATCCTAGCGTGGACCACCCCGAGGTGGTGGTGGCAACACCGCAGACCTTTTGCCACCTCCTATTGCTCTTACAACTCCTTTTCATTTCCCACCATCTTGCAGAACTCCCTATTATAAGAGTTTTATTATACAAGGAGGATCATTCGAAAACTCCCTCTTAGTAGCATAATAGGTCAGACAATAACAAGTGAGATTCCCCTGGTCATCGGAAGCATAATACTACCTCTCTTGTGGCTGATTTGTTCCTTGGCACTACTCCTACGCCACAAACCCACATGTATGGGTTTGAGAATGGGTATTCCACCAACGTCACGGTCCTATCATATGTCATCTACTAGTTCCTACAAATTCCTCTATCTTGTGTGCTCTGTTGTGTGTCACATCTATATGTTCTTCATCCAGAAAACTCTCAACAACCAAGGCCATATCCAACACCCCATTTTGTGTTGGAATGCTAAGAGATATCATTGATGACCTTATCTTCTATATTAGTACCTTATTAAAGTCTTGTGCCCAAAAAAATGGGTCCCACACAACATACATATAATAAAATGAAAGATCTATGTATATTATTGAGTAATCTTAAACCGTCCCGATGCCTTGATGTAGGTGCAATATCTCTTATATAAACATCAATCATAACATTTTTGGAAAGAACACCTCCCTAAAGAGGTTCTCAAAGTCAGTCTAGGTGAGGTTAGACTCATCAGGTGTCTAGATTGTGAAGCTCCACCAACTCCCTGCCAATCCCTGAAATAGGATCTTAGATAAGACTGCCATCTGGTCGAGAGGTATCCTCACTCAGCAGAAAAATCATGTAATTGCCTCCAGCCAATTCTCAGTTACTTAAGGATCTGTCTCACGTCAGAACCTAGGATGTCACTATCTTTGGAACTCATGAAACACACTAGGCCTGTGTGCATCCTCTACCGGTAGAACTTTTAGAAACAGTTGGTCAAAGAGTGGTGGAATAATTATTGCACCACCTGGGGGGTATCTCTAGTACTTTTCCCTTTACCAACACCTCATCACTAGAAATACCATCCTCATGGTCATGCAATAGAATTATAGATGACTTCTTGCATGGAGGAATCTTGAAATAGATCAAGATGAACCACAATTTATAGATGATATCTGGATAGATGACTTTAAAAGGACATAGAAAACACAAACCATTCCTATATGATTCATATACCATTAACTTTATTACAACCAGTGTATTTATGTTCTAGGTCAGAAAACAGGTGTCTAGAGTCCTGGTGTATGGATACATCAGTTGCTGCACCAACACTGGAGTCCCTAACCTAAAATATGAAATCATGATAGTTAACACTGTTTACCCAAACCAAAATCATAGACTCCTTGTCCCAATGTGGACCTAACACCACCCTCTTATACCACAAGATGAACATGGTGTTTCATGAGATGAAAGATAAAATATTTATTTTGAATTAAAAAATTTATTGAATAATTTAAATTAATCTGAATGAATAAATATCATAATATCTCAGGTTTTTACATGGAATAACTCTAAATTAATCCTATTGTATCGTAATGGTTAGGGTATCTTACCTATGTTTATCCCAAATCATATGCCAAAAATGTGGAACCTAATGGTTAGGGTCACTTCATTGACTTATTTCCTTATAAAAAATAATCCAGGGGTAGGTAAATTTGGTATGGCCTACCTTGTTCAATGATCATGATATTGAATAGTTTCTCTTTAGATGGTATTTAACACTTAGTATTTTATAGGGTATTTAATATAACCATATTATCTCATGTATACCCATTAAATGTATGCATGATTCTACATATTTAGTTTTTAATCTCTATTTATTCAAACAAATCCATAGTTTAAATCCACGTGGATTTGTAACTCTTTACAAGACTTATGAACAAGATAATTTCATAATAGGTACAAACTATACCAGTTATCATACATAGAATGTAACTCCTTATATGCCTGTAATTATTTTTTATAGAAACTCTTTATCTATTTAAACTAAAACATACATCCATTCATAATATAAACAATTATATCAATTGTTAAGGTTGACAATAAAATAAATAAATGGAAAATTTATATATTGAAATATGAGATAAACATGTTGATGTGTAACTCTTTTCTTGAATTATGAACAAGATAAAGTAAAGGAAGGAGTAAAATAAACCAATTACCATACCTATAATGTAGATCTATATATATATTTCAAAATTTATATATGAAATTTAACTATTTACACTAAAACATATATCTATTCATAATATGAATAATAATATCAATGAATTAGGAATAGAATATAATAAATAACTGAAAACATCATATATAAAAACAGGAAAAAATAATTAATGAAAAATTTATAAATAAATTATAAATAACTTATAATTTGTCCATGTTTATTAAAATTCCAAAACTAAATAAATGTGAAATTAATATAATTTTCACCAATATGAACATATTCATATTGAAATTAATATTTAAGTTCAATTTATTATATGGTATCAATAAAAATAATCCTTTTATTATTTTCAAGAAGATCCACATTTAGGGGGTTTAATGGTAAAACTCAAAAATATCACCAAGTACAAAAACATCAGATTGGAAATAAAAAACTCCCCAATTCCAAAACACTAATAGCTTTCACGCAACCAGATTAACTGAAAAATATAAAAAACAAACTAAAATCAGAATCATGCCTGATTGAGGATATATGATACTTCAGTATAAGCCTCTCACACAAGGATAATTAGAAGAAAATAGTGAAACCATAGATTTATGGTGATACTTCTTGGAAGATCCTTTTATATCATGATCTAGATGAAGATGAAGGAAATATTCAATGTTCCTATTTACTATTCTAGCCAGAGGGGACACCCATCTATTTCCCAAATTGGTCTCTTATATCATTTCCAAGATAAATCCTGAAACTACATTCAATGTCAAAAGAGATAATATTCACAACCATTAATTAATTATCACTAGAGAAGTGGTCATGATCAACATCTAAAAAAATATAATTAAGCTGTGCTTCAAAAATCTACTTGCATGGTTCATTAAGTACCAAAGGATATTTCTCTTATAACATTATACCACACTCCACCTTAGTCAGTTTGGTGGTGGTATGGGATATAATGCATTCATTGGGTAAATCCTTGACAAATTTTAGGTAAGAAGACTTCATTTTCAATGAGAACTTATAGGGAAATGAGTTATCCACATTATATTTCTTTCAAATATTCTTATTAATAGTATTGTGAAAAAATATTTTCTATAATAGATTCACATACAGTTCCTAGAGTAGATCTTTAGAAAATTGATGTTTCATATATTTATGGGGAAGGCCTTTACTAGAAGATCTTGTGATTGCATGTCTAAGTAAATATGAATAGTCTTTCCATGCCCACACATTCTTCATCGACTTGGTAAATCTCTCTAATAACACCACTAATATCTTATCTTTAATAAAAGCTGATTGATCATAATATTCATCTTGAACCTCTTCCTTTCTCTCAAAATATATTGTTTGGTTATCACATTCCTTCTCAAAATCATTTCCATCTATATACCAACACTTATTGATTTCTCTCTTTTATCATACCTTTTTATTATTCCACCCCTATTTTGAGTTCTCAAAATCACTATCCAATGATACAAAATTGAGTAATGTTTCGATGTCGCATGGAGTATTCTTAATAACCTGATAGGTATGGATATTATCAAGATCTGTTAATTCTAGGACCTTAGAATTCATCTTCTACCACTAATATTAATTAAGATAAGTGTGTTGAATTTTAGGACTCCCAAATCATTTAGAAATACTCATACCATTATGATACTACATGTATCCCACCAATATTATAACATCAACATATGGGGAAAACTCGACCCTAGATTTAGAGTAGTAGAATACTGATCGAGACTATTACTGGGTATTGTATCATGAATAATTACATATATATTCCCATCCATAAGAGTATTTGCGATAATAATTTGGTTTGTAAGATCCTACCTTATACGCATACCGTCAAACAAGTTTCCAATTCCAAATACAGGATGAGTATAATTCTCCCTATGACTACTGATTAGAACTTGAGAAGGTTGCACATCCATTTTCTATGAATATAAAGGACCCGATGAACCTTCCTTAAGTGAAGGAACTACCATAACTGAGTTCTCTACCACCATCATCATCGAGTAGGATGAGCTACCCTATAATGAAACTCTCAGGGTATGGAGAGAACACTGACCTTCAATCATAGACTCACTACTACATTCACTACTAGTAACAACTTCTTGGAAATAAGGTAATCCATACTATTTTTTGGAATCTTGATTAAATTTATTTCTGATATGGTCCATCCTATTAGAGGAAAAACAAAATACACACCAAGATTCCATGTGTATTGTTGGAATACATCTATATTCCTCTTCAACCTCAGTACATAATTAATCAACTAGTCGTTTAGAGACACTAACTTCCATGAAAATACACGAATATATTGGATGAAATATAACTTATGTATTTTAATCAAACACAAATAATTTGAGATTAATTTCCAATAATTCTAATAATACAAGGATTTTGATAGTTTAGTGGTAAATTAGGACGACTTAATAAAATCTATGTCATTGAGGGGTCTCACCTCTATGTAAATTGTAGGACCATTAGAAAATAAATAATCAAAATATTTCAAACATTTACTTACATTTGGATGATGTGAGAGAGAACTGATCATCATTTGAAAGACTAATCAAACAAGTATCCAGGTTGAGAAATCCTACTATGACACATTATTTTGACCCCTACCTAGATTTGGAAAACATATCGAAAGCATATATAGAAGGCCACTGATTTCTATATAGAGACACCGATGAGTTGGGGTGATGGTAAGAAGATTATCTTATTTTTATCAAGGATAAACCAAGTATCGAGACTCTATCCCAAAACCCAAGGACCATTATCCTTAGTGATATATGGGGGAAAAAGGAAGAAGGTTAGTATTATAGAATTGGGTTGGAAGCCTAGGACCAAAAGGAGGTGGAGCAACCAAGGGGCTTCCATCACCCCATGGAGGGGGAGGGGATTGAAGGCCAACCAGTAGAGTTAGTCAAGAATTTAGTGAAGAGAATGAAATTGGTGATATATATGAAATATTTTATATAAAAATTATATATAATAACTATTGATATATTATGTGAACATCGAAAGTGTTACATATTAATTATTATAACCCTGATAATATCAACTCTAAAAACACATTTCACTATGGTTTAAATAATTTTTTCAAATAATTCCTATAATTTGAACATTTCCAATTAGTAATTATGAACAATTCATAATTTAATATAAAAGTATATATTTTTTGTAACTTAATTATATTAAAAACTTTATAAATATACTTATAATTATTATATAAATCATATCTATCCAAATTATATTTCTTTCATTATAATTTCTAATAGAATTTAATATTAACATTTAATGTAATAAATATTTTTTAATGAATGTTTTAGAAACATTTAATAATTAATTATAATAATTTTATAATTAATTAATTTTTAGCATTTTATAAATTAAATAAATATCCAAAAATACATTTTCAATAATTTATAAACTATTTAAAAACTATTACATTTAATTATTTATTGTAAAATAGGAAAAATTTAATATATATTTATTTTATTGAAATTGAAATTGATATGTTGCAATTGAAAATTGATTAATTGTGACCCTTTTGGTGTTATTAAGCATATCTGATGATGGATAATCCATTTTGTGATATATACTTTTATTACTGTGAATAGTATTTAATAAAATGCATCATATAACTATTTCTATATGATGCTCTATTTTACAAGCGTCGATGATTCCCCTTAGATATTACAATTCAACATATCATATTCTATGTTACACCCAAAACTAAATAAATTCAGTTAGGTAATCTATTATGATATCACAACATAAGATCATATCCTAGATTACAACATACCACATCATAACCCAAGACAAAATAGATATTTCATTTCACTACTTATGATATCCAACATCATAAGTCCAATGATGGGATTAAACTTATATCATTTTTATGATATCAAATGTGATATGAAGAATGATATTGCATTTATTAATTTTGAAATATCATTTCTTGAACCTATAATCATGATAAATATTTGACACAACTAATTAGTTTTAAGGATAGAATAAAACATATTCATTATAGCATAAGTCATTAGAAACCTCAAATTTTAAGATCACTGTTATATGGAAAACTGAAACCTTGTATGAATAAATGAAGAACACAGGTACCATTCACCTTATAAAGAAAATCCTCCTTATTCAATCGAATTTTTTATAAAGATAACTAGATAGGGGTAATGGAATATTCTATCTAAGTTATATCCACAGACTCATCATAATCACACCACATTTTGGAGACATTCTCTTTCACAACATGATATACTAATATTTATCTTGGAAAAGGGAGAATAATAATTAGAGACTCAAGAGTGGTAAAATATATAAGATTATTTATCAAGAATCACACAACCCATTATCATGATTAATACTTACTTATATAGGACTCATGATACTCCTAAGCCTTCTATAAAAATTACTCCAAAACCATAAAACTTTTTAGTTAATATTTAATTAGAACAATTTTACCCCTTGGTAGTTTTGGGTTATCTAATGATTTTAATCATATAAAATTATAAAATTAATGATAACCAGTGTGGGAGAGATTTTAACATTAATACCTAACATTCAATAGCCCCTAATCATAAATGAGACAGTAATCATATAATACAAATCACAAAATTATGATATATCATATCATTATGAACTATATTATTAAGAATATGTATATTACGATATCCCCTAATAGAAGTTATACAATGTGCATTGGATCTGAATCATGTCATTGTTTCCGACGCTTTCGCCGGGGCGCGCGCGCATCCGTCCGCGGAGGAGGGGGACGCGCGGCTTTGTTGCCCCGCATTCCCGCTTTCCAAAGGCGGGCGGCATTCGTTCCTTATTCAGGGACGTCTGCTCCTTGATCGAAACGGGATGATGGGATGTCGGTTCTTCCTCCTGTGGATTCCTCCTCAGAACTCGTCACCTAGTCCGGGTCTCCCTTATAGATTTAATACGTAGTTCGTGAAACTCTTCCCAGTGTCATGTTTCCATGGACGCCGGTTAATTACATTGCTTCTGTCGGGACATTCCAAAGGGTCCGGTCAGGGCAGCAACCTTCGGTCAGGGGAGTAATCACGTTTGAGGCATCAGTAGCGTGTCTGGATGCTGGGGTACCCGGCATGTCTGTCTGTTATCCTCGATCCCAAGGCTTCTCGAGGGCATGGAAGCCCGAGGAATCCCACATCGAGCGCAGGGAATTACATGTCATAGACACGTATCTGAGGTTTTCCTCAGCTTCCCTTGTTCAACACAGGATATGTTGCAAGATTAACGTCTAGCAGATACGGTTACACCAAGGGCGTTCCATCTGAGGTTTTCCTCAGGCATCTCATGTTTATCACGAGGTAGGCCGCGAGTTTAACGTCTTGCGGAGACGGTTGAGAATGAAATGGGACCATCGCAGGGAGGGGAGACAGCGAAGTTGGGCTTGAGCCTTGAAGAGACTTCCTACGTATCCCCGTGGCAGGGAATCAAAGTCCTCGTAGCTCAAATGATACAGTTTAACGTCATGCGGGATGATAATGAACCCTGACGTGAATAAACGACGGGTGGTGGGTGTCGGTGAGCCGACGTAAGCGAGGGACCTTGATCCACTATTGATGGGCTTGAACCTCGTGGAGGCTTCCTACGTACCATGCCTTGACATGGATCAAAGACCTCGTAGTTCAAATGGGGCTGGGTCACAATGGCTTACCACTGGACCAGGATGTAGTTTAACGTCATACTGGACGTAGGTAGAACACGACGTGAATTGGGTGATGGGTGGGCTTGAACCTCGTGGAGGCTTCCTACGTACCATGCCTTGACATGGATCAAAGACCTCGTAGTTCAGGTGAAAGTAGACCTTGGTCCACTGATGGTGGGCTTGAACCTCGTGGAGGCTTCCTACGTACCATGCCTTGACATGGATCAAAGACCTCGTAGTTCAGGTGGGTTGGTCGCAATGGCTTACCACTGGACCGGAATGGGACCCGACGTGAATGAGCGACGGGTGGGCTTGAACCTCGTGGAGGCTTCCTACGTACCATGCCTTGACATGGATCAAAGACCTCGTAGTTCAGAATGGTTGGTCGCAATGGCTTACCACTGGACCGGAATGGGACCCGACGTGAATGAGCGACGGGTGGGCTTGAACCTCGTGGAGGCTTTCTACGTACCATGCCTTGACATGGATCAAAGACCTCGTAGTTCAGGTGGGTTGGTCGCAATGGCTTACTACTGGACCGGAATGGGACCCGACGTGAATGAGCGACGGGTGAGCTTGAACCTCGTGGAGGCTTCCTACGTACCATGCCTTGACATGGATCAAAGACCTCGTAGTTCAGGTGAAAGTAGACCTTGGTCCACTGTTGGTGGGCTTGAACCTCGTGGAGGCTTCCTACGTACCATGCCTTGACATGGATCAAAGACCTCGTAGTTCAGGTGGGTTGGTCGCAATGGCTTACCACTGGACCAGAATGGGACCCGACGTGAATGAGCGACGGGTGGGCTTGAACCTCGTGGAGGCTTCCTACGTACCATGCCTTGACATGGATCAAAGACCTCGTAGTTCAGAATGGTTGGTCGCAATGGCTTACCACTGGACCGGAATGGGACCCGACGTGAATGAGCGACGGGTGGGCTTGAACCTCGTGGAGGCTTCCTACGTACCATGCCTTGACATGGATCAAAGACCTCGTAGTTCAGGTGGGTTGGTCGCAATGGCTTACCACTGGACCGGAATGGGACCCGACGTGAATGAGCGACGGGTGGTCTTGAACCTCGTGGAGGCTTCCTACGTACCATGCCTTGACATGGATCAAAGACCTCGTAGTTCAGAAAGGGGTTTTGTCAGGGCCGGTGCTCACTCTAAGCCCACGTGAGTCATGCTCGGTGTGAGAAACAAGAGGTTGCAAGGACCTGACGATCACGTCGCGAAGGATGAGTCTGTGAGAAGCGAAGAGGGGATTACACGTTGAGCGGCCCATGGTGTTGGGACTTACTCCAGGATGGAGGCCCATGGTGCGACAAAGCACGGGAAAGATGGACCTTGGTCCGACAATGGGAGGTGCCTCGTTCCCTATCCCGTCCTCCACTGACCTTGGTTGTGGGGAAGTACCGAGATGCACGGGTGCAATCATCCGTACCAAAGGTTAGGGATTTACGCTCTGAGGCGACCCTTCCCCTGCGAACGTACACCACTCCGACAAGGAGGATCTCATTCCATGTGCGGAAGAGTTACCATTCCCGTGGAGATGAGCGGTGTAATGAATGCTCGAGCAGGGGGGGACCCTTCGTGAGGGAGACGAGGTTGGGTCACAGTTTAACGTCATGTGTTGAGGACGTGGTGCTTGGCAGTTTAACGTCCTGCAGCTCGGACGAGGTGGGTTCACTCCACACCCCTAGGGCTTACATAACCGGTACCCTCTGGTCCTTGGGGAAGGGAAGGTACCGGTAAGGCCATGGTAAAGGGGGGTCGCGGGAGGAACCATCGAGGGGTCCACGTTAGCGTGGCTATGCGAAGAAGCAATAGCCGTTAGCGTGCCTATGCGAAGAAGCATTGGGCGAAGCAACGCTACGGGAGGTGTTGTCCATGGGACTTTGAAATCACATCGTGCAAACCTGGAGGGTCGCACGGAAAGAGGAATCGCTAAGCAGAGGGGTGTGCTTTGCGAAGTGGGGTGCCTTGGCCTTAGCATGGGGCATAGGTGGGAGTGGGAGGTGCTTCGCGAAGTGGAACAGTGTTCGCGGAGCACTGCCTCGCGAAGAAGGAGTGGTTCGCGAAGCAGGGTCCTGCCAAGCAATGTGCTTCGCGATGCATAGTTATCCTGCCTTGGCATAGGGATTACTAGCATGGGTTGGGTGTTTCGCGAAGCACGAGTGCTCCGCGGCTGCCCGGGTTCCCTTGGGAATCCCCTTCCTCTGCGAACACCCTTGAACTTCGCGAAGGGCATCCCTCTCGGAAGAGGGGCTCAAAACGAAACAAATCAGAGTCGTCTCGCGAAGTAGAAATACCTCGCGGAGCTCATGATTCCCGGGGCAAAGCGTGCTTCGCGATTCGGGAGAGGAGAAGCCGAAGGGTCGGATTTTCTGTCTCTGGGACTCAGGGGGAGTCGAGTATTTATAGGGAAGGCGTGCCGCGATGCAGGGCTTGCGCGCCGCCTTCGGAGCTTCGCGGCGGCTCGTGAACGTCAAACGGGTTCGCGGAGGATTACCGCCTCCGGAGCTTCGCGGCGGCTCGCGAACGTCAAACAGCTTCGCGGAGGATTACCGCCTCCGGAGCTTCGCGGCGGCTCGCGAACGTCAAACCGGTTCGCGGAGGATTACCGCCTCCGGAGCTTCGCGGCGGCTCGGGAACGTCAAACCGGTTCGCGGAGGATTACCGCCTCCGGCGCTTCGCAGGGCTGCCAGGGTTGGGACGCTTCGCGGCGGGGCTCCGCGGCTGGGCTTCGCGGCTGAGCTTCGCGAGGCAGGGCGCCGGCTGTCTTTTTCGTTCCTTCCTTTCGGGCCATATTTTTGGCGCCAACAAATGCCCCCCCTCAGACTTGGAGCCGCGGAGGGCGAAGGGTCGAAGTCTGAGGGACAATCGCCAAAAACTGTCGGTGGTTCGCGATGTAGCATCGCGAAGGAGGCCTGCGATGCTCGCCGGGGCCGCAGATCCGGACGCGCCGCGATGCTTCGCCCGGATAAGGCGCGCCGCGATGCTCCGGGGTCGTCGCATATAAATAGGGGGTCCGCCCTCTTTTGTCTTTACGTGCCTTCCTTGTCTTTTTTTTTTGCGCTCTCGATTTCGCGAAGCTCCGCGTACTCCGCGACAGCCCTCCGCGAATCGAGCTTCGCGGCGAACCGCGGGTCTCTGACTCCGCGTCCGCGCCAAGCGAACTTTTGCGTGCCAGCCTTGGCCGGACTTCGCGGTTTTGATCTTGCGAACGACCTTCGCGGTCCGTCTTCACGATCGAGCTTCGCGATCGAGCTTCGCGACCCATCCGGAAGAATCCTTTTCTGAGGGCCAGAGTCAAAATGGCCCATCAAGAAGCTGTGCGGGAAATGCTTGCAGATGCTGCTCGCCGGGATGAGATGGCCAACCGTCCGGGTTTGGGGGAAATGGTTCGGAGCCACTCGGACCACACTTCCTTGACAGACCTGCTGTCGGAAGGTCAGACAGATTACCCGCAGTGCAAGAAACTGCCGTTGTACGGCTTCGGACTGAGGGATGGCGTCTTCATCCCTGAGGCGAGAAGGGATGAACCAGCTTGCTGGTTCAGGAGCACGCCATGCCAGCACCAATGGTTCAGGGCGGCCGATGGTCATGCACGGGAGGATTTCACACCCATTACCGCTGATTGCCTCTACAATCATGTAAATGACATTGACGGGAGGCCACTGCAACCGGAGACGTCCCCTCCTCTCTACCGTACTATGCTGAAGGCGGCTCTGTAGGATCCGAAGAAGGGATGGTCCGATGAGTGGGACCTGCGCCAGGGTGGCAATTTCACCGACGACTGGGCCTGGGCCTACTGGGTAGGCGCCTCGTGCGAGGAGTTCGAGGCCGAGTTGAGGAGAGTGAGATTGTATGAGGCATCATGGGCCTCCCAGTTCCACATTTACCAACCCAAGCAGCTGATGCCGGAACTGTTGAGTAGATGGTCGTCCCGAACCAACACCTTCCACCTGCATCATGGGGAGGTGGGCATCAGCCTGTGGGATGTCCACCAGATTTCCGGGGTCCCGATCTTGGGGGCTATGTATGACGAATTCCTCCCCGTTGTCAGCGTGTGGGGAGATGCTGAGCAAATGCCACGGCTGGCGTCAGCGCTGATGGCGCTTGTCCCTGGAGAGGAAAAGGAGGCCGTGAGGGACGTCCACTTCAAGAGGTGGTTCAAGTGTTTCCTGAACTTTACAGAGAATCGAGAGTTCCCTCCAAGGCCTCGAACTTTCCCGAGGGCAGCCCAGCGGGGTAAGGGGCACTCGTATTGGCGGGTTTTGGAGGACAGCCAATGAAAGACTTGGGGTTTCAGCGTCAGCACCGAACAACAGCCAATAGTTAGGCTGGCGGCGTTCATCGCGGCTCTCATATGTGGGTGGATCCTAACAGTGAGAGATACAAGCATGGGGGTACGGCCCAGCTCGTTCATCATGGCATCGATGTTGGCCATGGGGCAGCGGATCAACCTGGGGATCCCGATGCTCGCCAAGCTATACAGAATGATGCGGCGTATTAGTGAGGGCAAGAAGCGCCAAGAATATGTGGGCCCTTCCACCTCCTGTATGGGTGGATCGCGGCGCATATCAGGGGGATTTACGAGTATCCAAACCCCATTTCGCCGCCGGGATCAGACTTTCGCCCTTCCATTCTGAACGCAGTTGGGAGCTTCCCATTCAAACTGGTCATTCTGATGGTGCTGAATAGGGTGTGGAGGGCGGACGAGTTCAACTTTCATCCCTTTCCACTGCCGACGGGGAGGCTTACTGATGATGGACTGGGAACGGAAGAGCATCGGGCTTACCTCCTGGCCTTCCGAGGTGGAGTTTTGGTGGCTCGGATAGATCGTGAGCCGATCTGTGAACCGTACACCCCACACCGTTTCGCGAGGCAGTTTCGGTGCCTCCAGCGGCTGACCCCGCAGATATACTGGGAGGTGCGTCACGAGGAGCACCCGTGTGTGATGAGGCAGCTGTGGCTCATGTTCACACGTGAGGATGGAAAGATGCAGATCACATTGCCTCCATCCACCGCCGCCTTCGGCTTAGTGAAGGAGTACGCCATCAGCTGGGAGGCCGCTTATCCCGGGGAGATGCTGAAGCAGCCAACGATCCGGGTTGGTGACGGTGGGCCTCCTTTATCTCGAGGTCAGGGTCGGAGGGCAGCTAGGGCCGCCCGCGGCAGCGGGGCTGCCATGGCAGAGAGACCCGCACCGGCCGAGGGTATGGCAGCAGCGGCGGATCCGGTGGTTCCGGGAGAGCAGGGTCATCCGGAGGGGCGACCACCGAGGGGATTCCGTCGGATATCCGCTCAGGCTCCGGGGAAGCGGCTGCGTCACATTGACATGGCAGAAGATGCTGTCTTTCCGGAAGCTTGGGACGTCTGGGACGTCAACCGGCAATTCCTCAGCCCATCTGAGATGTGGGTCCACCTGAATCGCCTTGGGATGAGACTGCCGAGCATAGGCCCAGTCCGGGCTGGATTCATGGTGTCTCCGGCGGAGGCGGAGCAATACTTGAACGAGCTGGAGGATTACATCCACTCTAGTGGTGTCCCTCGCCCAATGACAGGCCGGGTGAGGGTACTGTTGAATCAGACGGTCCCTCCACAGCTATCGGCTGCCGATCTGAGGGAGCGCTTCCCCTTGCTCGAGGAATCAGGGGATTCTTCTCGGGAGGATGAGGCTGGAGGGGGGGACCCGCTGGAGGAGGGCGAGGTCGGAGACCGAAGCTCAGAATCCGACGACTTCGCGGAGGCTCTCGAGGTAACATTCTGAACTTCTCTTCTTACGATCTGTTCTTGAATCCCTACGGACTTCTCACCAATGTTTGGGTCATGCAGGAGGAACTTGTTCGTAGGCCTCGTTCTCGATCCTTGGCGGGTGACGATGCGGGCCCTTCAGAACCCGCGCCTATGGCTGCGTCCAGTTCTGCGTCTAGTGGGACCAGGGGGTCTGAGGTGGCTCCTCTGAAATCTTCAGATCTTCCAACAGTATACGGGGGGCCCCGTCTC
Source organism: Viscum album (assembly GCA_963277665.1). Taxonomy (NCBI): domain Eukaryota; kingdom Viridiplantae; phylum Streptophyta; class Magnoliopsida; order Santalales; family Viscaceae; genus Viscum; species Viscum album. Next base: position 726,515 of record CAUJRU010000312.1, on the reverse strand, counting down.
GGAGTCCCGTCAGTACCGGCCCAGGAGCAGCGCTCAGAAGTCGATCTTCGTAAGCCTCCTCCACTGGTCTCTTCGTTGCCACACGTGGGCCATGTCGACTAACGTTTATGTCTCTTTCTGTCATACAGTTCTCCGACTGGCGTGGGCTGCTGCAGCGAGGCTGGTTGGGATGTCTGGCGGCGTCCCTCCCAGGGGCATGCCGGTGATGGTGACGATAGTCCCTTCACCTCCTCCAACTGCGACGCACACCATCACTGGCGGGACCACCAGCAGGGTCATACCTGAAGTCATCGAGGTGGACTCCGAGGAAGAGGATCAACCGGTCAGTCCCAGTCCTGTCGTGCCTGTGCCAGCGTCAGGTGTCGTACTAGACTCAACACCAGATGCGGATCCCGCTGAGGAATTCCTGCAGGCATATCCTGTGTACGAGCCTGCCGACCGCGCGGATTGGGACGAGACAGCCTCTGATGAGGAAGACAGCAGCATAGTCCACCGCTGGTCGTGGAAGCTGATCACACGCTTCATCAGAGACACTCCCCAAGCGCAATGGCTGGCCGAAATGGATAGGCTCCGCTCGCGGTTGCGCGAACTGTGTGCCGGGGGAGTGGATGCCCAACGCCCTCACGCGCTCATCCGAGACCTCATGGCTGAGAAGATCCGGGAGCATGATCGTGGGCTGAGCGTGGGATGGCAGCGGAGGAAGGCGACCAGCATCAGGAAGCTCCAGGAGGCTGAAGGCGAGGTCCAACAGATGCAGATCCGGGCCAACGAGCTTTCGGCCACTCTCGATGCACAGTCTGAGCTGGTCTTACGATTGAAGGCCCAGCTGGCAGAGGCTGAGGAGCATATGGAGCAGACCTCTGGAAGGATGGCTGTCGTCCAGGTCGAGGTGGAAAGGGCCCGGGCCAGGGTTGACGGATTACGCCCCACCGCTGCTGAAGAGGGGCGGGAGTTAAATCAGCGGTAACAGGCTCTGGACGCCGCAAGTCAACGGGTGGCGGAGCTACAACGCTCTTTTGACGGAGTCAACCCGTCCATGGGGGAAGTCAACCCCCGAGTATTGTAGCGAACTCGAAAGAACCTTTTATTAACACTTTTGTGCTCCAACTCTTTCTTTCTCCTTTGTTTTGAGTTCCGTAGCACGCACGATTTCCACTGTTGAATTGCCTTGTTGCATCCCTGCAATGTTTGCGGGACGTTTGACGACAATTCCCTCAAACCAGTCCAGATTCCCGAAAGATGGGGAAGGCTTGATCGGAGGAGGAACTTCCAGGATAGCCGAATTATCGTTTCTCCAAAGTGCTCTTATGCACGATCGGGGCAACGCCAGGGGCGCTGAAACCGGTTCAAACAGATGAAAATGGGAAGTGTGAATCACGATGCCCAAATTCGGAACACTGTGGGGATGGCGTGACAATAAAGGACAACCGCTAACCGTGGCGGACAAACGGTATCCTTACTGCGTTAGCCTGAAATGGGGACAACAAATGAGCATCGACCGCTGACCATATTCGCAACGCGGGATTTTATCAATTTGTTGTCGATCAATCTTTCAGGGCGTTGGCCCAGGATAGTAGGTGGACCATAGGTCAGACATCCATACCGTTAGGGGGTCCTTCCAGACATGACCAGTCTTCCGGAACGTTGGCCCAGGACGGTTGGTGAGCCGATGCGGCACAAGACCAGGCCGTTAGGGGGTTCCTTCAGACATGAAAGAGGACGAGAGTCCGAATAAGGGACATGCAAAGCGTGGAACATGGAGTGGTGGTTTGTTCAAACAGAATCCAACACCTCAGTAGTTGCACCACCGTGGAGGGAGTACGCCAGATGGGCGCATCGACCTGATCACGGATCATTCCTTTTTGGGACAGGGCCTCTCTGGCGAGGGGATCTATCGCTTCCCAATGGGATCTTGGGGCATCCTGAACTTGTTCAGGGTAAAATTGTAGCTACATAGTTCTCCCCGGGGGGTCAGGCCAGAGGGCTGGAAATGGGGAGGAACAGGATTTTGTGATTCCTGGGGCTGAACCCTAGGCGAAATGCCTGGGCGTCTCTACGTATCCCACATGATGATGGGAATCAAGCCGCACGTAGTTCTGGAAGCGCAGTTTAACATCGTACTGGACGAGGAGCAGCCTAACCGTGTTGGTACACATCCAGCCAAAACTACTAAGCCCACGTGAGTCGTGCTCGGTGTGGGAAACAAGCAGTAGTGGTGGGAATTTCCCGACCCAGAGAGGGGCAGGTTGGGGCAAAGGGATGCTCGGTGACTACCGGCCCAATGACACTAACACGATCATTCAGCGCACCTAGATGCGCGAAGAGAAAGAGCCGAGTATGGTGGAGTTCCACTTGAACATGAGGGAGTGGAAATGTGTGAATCATGACGCTCGAGATTCGGATCACGATGGTGGCGGCGTGGCGATGGAGGACTACTGCTGACCATATTTGCAACACAGCATCCTATCGCGTTAGCCTGAAATGGGGACAAACAAATGAGGGTCGACCGTTGACCATGTTCGAAACACGGGACCGTGTCACAAATGTTGTCAAATATCCGCAGGGACGTTGGCCCGAAACGATTGTAGGGCCCTTAGGTCCAGCATTCATGGAGAGCCCTTAAGCTTAGTATCCACGTCGTCCGAGGTTCCTTTTGGATGTGGAAGAGGATGAGGATCCAAATAGTGAGCTCACGAAGCTTGGTCATGGGATGAGGGGAATGTCCCTGTGAAAATCCCATGCTTCGGGCTTTTTGTCAAAACACATCTGAATACGTCAACGAAACGTATTAGAGAGAGGGAGCAGATTCCTTTCCCTTGGGGAGATCATAGTTTATGGTCATAGAATTCGGACCATGGATTGGAAAAAGGGATCAGGGGACGCATGACATCACAGCCCGACGTGAATGAGCTCGAGTCGAGGGACCAAACACCAGGGTTAGGCTGGGCCCGCGGGGAAGTACCCGGGCGCTCCTACGTATCTCATGAGGATGAGAATCAAGCCATACGTAGTTCTGGAAGGTGGCAGGGTAAGGTACCAGTGCCAGGGGAAAGGGGAAGTGCGGACGTGGCCCTTGCACTAAAAGAAGCGGAATTTGATGTATCTTGTTTGTTCTTTGAGGTGAATGGTTTTTTTTTGTGAAGCGACGGGCCTAGAACTGTAGGTCGTGATGTCGCCACAAGAATCAAGCCGTGATGGGCGTTGAAAAATGGCATGGTGCGTGGCCAGTACCCAACGTGATGTCCTCTACAGCGAGGTCACCACAATGCGGTGCCGTTTTTCGTCGTGCGGCCAGGACGATAATGTCACAGTTTAGGGTCGTATGATAGGACCAAGCATGCATTTTATCGTCATGCAGCGCAGACGTAGCAGAGACGATGCTAGGCGGGAAATGTGCGCAGTGTTATAAAACACAATTGACGGAGACATGATCCCACATCAGATTGTACGCCATTTGGAGGGGGAAACCTTAGGCCGAGGGGCCTATACAGAGGTGAAACAGGGAGAGAGACTGGCTTCCTGAATGGGTTGTACCCGGAGACAGGGCGTCTGGGAGGTCCTACGTATCCCATGAGGATGGGAATCAAGTTAAACGTAGTCCCGAATGGATCTTAGTTTATGGTCTTAGAGATCGGACCAGGGGAGCCCCAAAGGGCGCCATATTGCAGCTTTGTCCCCCTAGCATGCAAAGGTGCACTGAGGGACATCGCCAAAAGTGTCGAGATTCCACCCGGACATGATGGGGTGGAAAATGATGTGAACCATGCAACCAACATTCAAGGACTGAAGGGGCGGGCGTGACGACAGGGGATTACTGCTGACCATGTTCGCAACACAGCATCCTGTCGCGTTAGCCTGAGATGAGGACTAACAAAACGAGCATCGACCGCTGACCATATTCGCAACGCGGGATTTTATCGATTTGTCGTCCGTAACCCTGGAGGGCATTGGCCCGTATCGGTAGGAGAGCCCTTGGGCGTAGTATCCAGGCCGTTCTTGGGAGTCCCTCTGGGTGTGAAAGAGGATGGAAGTCCGAATAGAGGGGAACACGAAGCTTGACAAGTGGAAGGAACTTGACCAAGTTGAATCTGACACTCTTGGTGCTAGACTAGAGTGCTCTTAAACATGGGTGAACCACTACAGGGAGCCAAGGGACTCAGCCTTGAGGGTGATCGAGAGATGGCAGATCCCCAGGGGAAGGGGGGCATGGTGCCCAACACCTTGTATTATACCTGCACACCCCCCGCTGGAGAGGGATGGACCAAGTGGCCTAGGTGACCGGGAAATCAGGAGATCTCCCAGAGGTGGGGCTGGACCCGAATCATAGACATTCAGGTGGTCCTACGTATCCCATCAGGATGGGAATCAAGCCATACGTAGTTCTGAAAGGTGCCTTTTAACGTCATGCAGGACAGAACAGGAGGACTGAACCTCAGAATGGGGGCGTGCATGGTGCAGTTGTTGCAAACCCGACGTGAATGAGGGCATAGCCCTACACTGCGCCATGCAGTCCTGTGATCAGGGTCCTGAAGAGAGGATTAGAGAGGTAAATTTGCTAAACTCAAGCTGGGTCCAAGGACAAGGGGTCTTGAACGTAGTTCCAGATGAGAGTCTTAGTTTATGGTCTTAGAGCTCGGACCGTGGATGGTGAGAACTCCCGAGTAAGCACAGATGTCAGCCCAATCCCTAAGCCCACGTGAGATAAACTCGGTGTGGGAAACAATGGGGGCATCCTCATTGAAATACTTGGGGCATCCATTAAAGGGGAGTCAGCAGAAAGTTCCGAACGACACCTTTGATGTAGCTTGTTCCTCAAATGCGCAGGCGTGCACGGAGGAAAAGTACCAAGAATCCCGAGACTCTACTTGGACACGATGAAGTGACGAAGGGTGTGAATTGTGTACCCGACATTTGGGCTTAACGGGTTGGCGTGACGACAGAGGAAAACTGTTATCCGTGACAGAAACACAGCGTCTGTATCGCGTTAGCCTGAGGTGGGAACAACAAACGAGCATCGACCGCTGACCATATTCGCAACGCGGGATTTTATCGATTTGTTGTCCGAAACCCTGGGGGGCGTTGGCCCGTATCGGTAGGAGAGCCCTTGGGCATTGTATCCAGGCCGTTCTTGGGGGTCCCTCCGGGTGTGAAAGATGGTGAAAGCCCTGATGCGGGGATGCGCAAAGCCTGGAAAGCGGGTGCGGACGTGTCCGAGTAAAGCTTGGCATTCCAGGTAAGGAACCAGAGTACTCTTAAGTACATTGGAGAACCGCCGAAAAAGAGGGATCGACGAAACAACTCAGCAGGGGGTGGGAGCATGGCGTGGTCATCACGAGACCGTCGTGAATGAGGACATAATCCCACACCGCACCATATGACCCCCTCATGGAGGAAGGATGGGCCAAGGGGACAAGATGGGATGAGGATTCCCGAGGGATGGGGCTGGACCCGGATCTTGGACATCCAGGTGGTCCTACGTATCCCATCAGGATGGGAATCAAGCCACACGTAGTTCTTGAAATGTAGTTTAACATCATACCGGACGAGGAGGGGAGTAACATACCCCTAAGCAAGGTGTACAGTATGGAGAAAAACCGACGTTAATGAGGACATAGCCCTACGCCATGCCGTACAATCCTATAAGATAGGTCCTAGGCCGCGGCCTGGAAAGGCCGAGGGGCCTGGGGCTGAGCCTCGGTCAGGAAGAACTGACTGGTTTGTAGTTTAACGTCTTACATGAGGACGGGGGGCCAGGGGCCCAAGGAGGCCAAGGGGCCTGAGGCTGAGCCTCGGAAGGGGAGTCGTACGACATGGTACATGATCCCGACGTGAATGAGGACGTAGTCCTACACCATACCGTACGCTCTGGGTGAGGAATCCTGGGCTGTGGGCCCGATCACTAGCACCACCTGGGGGAAGTTTGTCACCTCAGGATGGGGCAGAATGAATCACTGTTGACCATATTCGAAACACAGCGTTCCCATGGTGACCCACATGGGGGCAATAAATGAGCGTCGACCACTGACCAAATTCGCAATGCGGGACTTGTATCAATTTGTTGCTTGAGAAAACCCTCGGGGGCGTTGGCCCGGATTGGTAGGAGAGCCCTTGGGCTTTGTATCCAGGCCGTTCTTGGGGGCCCCTCCGGGTGTGAATCCATCCACGAAAGGGGAAAACACCTCCAGGGGGGAATGTGCAGCCGGGTCGAGGCTTGCTCGACGTGGGTCGGGGAAAACCTGTCGTGTCTTGACCCGAGGGGAAGACTCTGGCTTTTGGGCTGGGCCGACGGACGAAATGTCCGGGCGTTCCTACGTATCTCATAAGGATAAGAATCAAGCCATACGTAGTTCTTGAAGGTCATGCAGTTTAGCGTCATACGGTGAGGACGTGGGAGGGTAGAAGAACGGGAGTGGGCGCATGGTGCGACCCCCACAATCTTTGCGTGAGTGGGGTTGCATGAGCGGGGCCAAGAAATCCGACGCCCTGCTACACAAAGATCCTCCAAGGAGACTATCCCAGGGGGAATAGCGGAAGAGAAAAGCTTGGGGCTGGGCTCAAGACGAGGCGTCCGAGCGTTCCTACGTATCCCATGAAGATGGGAATCAAGCCATACGTAGTTCTTGGCATGCAGTTTAACGTCATGCGGGAAGAGGGGTATCTCATTCGGGGATGTGTGCGGCATGGTACATGATCCCAACGTGAGAACGTAGTCCTACACTGTACCGTACGATCCCGTAAGAGGGTAAGTCGGAGAGAAACGAGGGGGCCTGGGGCCAGACCTCGGTGGAGACGGGGCCAGGGGCCCAAAGAGGCCGAGGGGCCTGAGGCTGAGCCTCGGTCAGGAAGAACTGACTGACTTGCAGTTTAACGTCTTGCAGTGAGGACGGAGATACAGTTTAAGGTCATGCGGGACCAGGTCGCAGTTTAGGGTCATGCAGGACCAATGCAGTTTAATGTCGTGCAGGACCAATGCAGTTTAATGTCGTGCATGACCCTCTCGCAGTTTAGGGTCATGCAGGACCAATGCAGTTTAATGTCGTGCAGGACCCTCTCGTAGTTTAGGGTCATGCAGGACCAATTTTTTCCCTAGGCAAAGTATCGCTTGAGGAATCTGGCATTGGTGGGAGGGGTTACACGCTCTCCATATGTGGTCACCAAGGAGTACGCTCCATTGGGGTACACCTTATGGATGATATAAGGCCCTTCCCATTTTGGTTCTAACTTGGGCGGTTTCCTTCCGGGAATCATTGGCGCTCTTAGGGCTAGCACCAGGTCACCCTGTAGAAAAGAGCGTAGACGAACCTTCTTGTCAAAAGCTCTTGCTATCTTGTCCTGATGCCTTTCCAGATTGTGCAGGGCACGAAGCCGGTTCTCGTCCAGTGCCTCTAACTCAGCTAGACGGATCTCAGCTACCTCATCTGATGTCTGGTGATCATAGACTGCCGTGCGTAGCGACGGCAGCTGGATCTCAATGGGTGGGACGGCCTCAGCTCCATACACCAGGGAATATGGGGTCACCTGGGTAGAGTTGCGAGTCGTCGTCCGGTAAGCCCAGAGGGCGTTGGGGAGCTTGTCCGGCCAACTCTTCTTGTTCTGACCAACCATCTTCTGCAGAATGTTAGAGAGGGTCTTGTTGAACGCCTCGATCTGTCCATTCGCCTGTGCGTGGTAGTGGGAGGTATGGTATGACCGGATGTCGTACTTAGCGTATAATTTCTTCAATTCAGCTGCTCGGAAGTTGGTACCGTTTTCAGTGAGGACGGCGTGAGGGACTCCAAACCGGTGGATAATGTTGGAGCTCACAAAGTCAACGACGGAACGGGCCTTGACCTCTTTGAGCGGAACTGCTTCTGCCCACTTGGAGAAGAAATCTGTAGCAGTCAGGATGAACCTACACTGGCGGGCTGTTGCCGGCGGATACGGTCCCACTACATCGAGTCCCCATACCGCAAATGGCCAAGAGTACTTGGTGGGGTGGAGGGGTTCTGGCGGCCGATGCAAGAAGTTGGCGTGCACTTGGCACACGTGGCATCTCTTGGCGTATCCAATACAATCGTGGATCATGGAGGGCCAGAAGTACCCTAGCCTCCAGATTTGATGGGACAGCTTCGGCCCAGCTTGATGGGCGCCACAGGAACCGGCGTGAACCTCTTGCATAACTTGATTTGTCTCTACTCCTTGGATGCAATGGAGGAGGACACCATCAAAACTCCGTTTATAGAGGGTCTGCTCAAGACTGGGGCCGCTCTGGAGGGTAAATTGAAGTGCGCGGCATCGGATTCGCTCGCGCTCGGCCCGGTTGTCCGGGAGCTGACCATTTTGGAGATACTCGACAAAAGGTGCTCTCCAATCGGGGGTCGTTTCAACCACTGCGTCTGACGAACCCGGGACCCCCGTTACGGAGGGTCCGGCAGTGAGATGACTTACCCGCAGGCTATCACGGTCCTCTTGGGTGACGGGAGCAATGACTCTCCGGTGGTCCACGTGTATGACCAAATCATCTTGCTCGGGTTCTGCGAGCGATGCAGCTAAGCCATCTAGGGCGTCCGCTTGGCCGTTCTGCGACCGCGGGACATGGGTAACCTCTGGCCGAGAAGAGAACTGGGCCATTAGGAGGAGGGTGTACTCCAGCAATGGTGCAAGCTCTGGCTTCCTGACGACGTAGTCGCCATTAACCTGTTTGATTACCAGCTCGGAATCTCCCTTCACATGTAGATGGGGTACATGGATCTCAAGGGCCAACTCGAGGCCGGTGATGAGAGCTTGGTACTCTGCCTCGTTGTTCGTACAACCTTCTGACAACAGGAAGGAGTACGGCAGGACGGCTTGTGCCGGGGTAATGAAAACAATACCCAGACCCACTCTGTTGAGCTTGGGGTCATTGAGCCTTCTACCGGTGGGGCTCCGGGAGGCGCCGTCGAAATGCATTTGCCAACATGGGGCAGCATGATCGACTGAGAGGATCGTCTCGTCAGGAAAATCCAGGTTCAGGGATTGATCCGCAGAGGTTGGGTGGGCAGCTAAAAAGTCTGCCAGCGCTTGTCCCTTAACGGCCTTCTGAGGCACGAACCTGATGTCAAATTGCTGAAGAATCACCGCCCACCGTGCTAGTCGGCCAGTCAGCATGGGGCGGTTCAGGATGTACTTCAGCGGATCTACCTGAGAGATCAATTGTACCTCGTGGTGTTGCAGGTAGTGCCGCAACTTCTGCACAGTGAAGACGAGCGCAAGGCAGCTCTTTTCGATGGGGGAGTATCTGACCTCCGTATCGAGAAGCATGCAGCTGAGATAGTAGAGACTATTCTCAGTGCCCTCGTTATTCTTCTGGGCGAGCAGCGCACCGAGGGATCTCTCCAGGGCGGTCACATAAAGGACCAGCGGCTTTCCGGAGATGGGTGGCATCAAGACCGGAGGTTGGAGCAGATACTGCTTGATTTCCTCGAAGGCGGCCCGACACTCCTCATCCCATTCGTAGGCAGCGTCTTTCTTCATGAGTCGGGAAAAGGGCTTACACTTGCCGGCCAGATTCGCAATGAATCGGCGTATATAGGCTAAGTGGCCTTGCAGGCCTCGTAGCTCTCGAATGTTGCTCGGGGGAGGCATTTGGCTGATGGCCTTGATCTTCTCCGGGTCGATCTCGATACCTCGGTATCTGACAACAAAACCCAGAAACTTCCCGGAGGTGACCCCGAAGGCAAACTTCAGCGGGTTCATCTTCAGGTGACGGGAACGGAGGAAACCGAACACTTTCTCAAGGTCTTTGAGATGGTCCTGGCGCTGGCACGATTTGACTACAAGGTCATCCACGTAGCATTCCACCAATGTCCCGAGGATCGGTTTAAATATGCGATGCATGGCCCTCTGATAAGTGGCACCTGCATTTTTCAAACCGAATGGCATTACCCGGTAGCAAAAGGTACCCTGGGGAGCCCTGAAGGCAGTGGACTCCTCATCTTCGGGGGCCATCCAGATCTGGTTATACCCGGAATACCCATCCATGAAAGAGAGGGCTTGGAACCCGGCCGTGGCGTCAATCAACAGCTCCGTCACTGGGAGTGGGAAGTCATCCTTTGGGCAGTGGCGATTGAGATCGCGGAAGTCAATGCAGACTCTAATATGCCCATTCTTCTTCCGGACTGGCACAATGTTGGCGAGCCATTTGGGGTACTGGACCTCTTTGACGAAGTTTGCCTTGATTAGCTTATCAACTTCGGCCTCAACCATAGCGCCATGGGAAGGGTGCATTTTCCTGGGAGGCTGCTTGAACCCACGATGTTTTACTGGGAGGCCCAGACGGTGGACGACCACTTGGGGATCCAGCCCTGGCATCTCATCGTAACTCCAGGCAAACACATCGCGGTGCTGTTTGAGGAAGTCTACATACTGCTGCCGCTCCTCGAGGGACATGGCCGCACTGATCAATGTGGGTCTTGGATCTGCCTCGCTACCAAGGTTCACCTGTACCAGCTCATCGACCGTGGTAGAGACGCCTTCTTCAAAGGCTGGGGGAGCATCCTCCAAGTCTTCCTCCCCAGCCGTGGGGGGACTTCCCGCGACGGAAGATACTTCTGGGCTTTCAAAACCCGAGGGGCGGCTGGTGCCGGCTTGGGCAGCAGCGGTCATCACATCAGGAGACTAACCTGTCGTCGAGACCATAGCAATGAATGCATTTGATCCTATCCCATCCGGCCTTCAGCCTAAGGGGCCACGCTTGATGATATCAAAGCAGTGGTGACGTGTCGGCCTGAGTCGGTTGATTCCAGCCCGGCGAAATAGACACGTATGGCGCACCGCCGTTGTCATGAGCTTGACGTCCCGGTACTGTACAGGGGTAGGAGATTCCGGGATGACCCGAGCCTGGTTGATGTAGGAGTACGAGGTAATTTTCCGCCTTCGCTTGGACGCGGGAACATGCCTTCCTTGCGTACCCGAAACAACGAAACATTGTCCCATGTCGGGGGTCGTGGCCTCCAACCGGTGGATCGGGAGGATGTAGGCGTCGTCCATGCTTTCCCAAGGATCACTTGTGATCGGGGCGGGCTCATCCTCGCTTACCAGGATTTGCTTGTCCTTACTTTTGTAATAACCCGCATCCAGATAGCGGGCCTCACAAGAAGCGAAAGGGGATGCGTCTCCTTGGAGCACGCCTACTCGACCGTTGAGCGAGTACTTAAGGCACTGGTGATACGACGAGGGAACCGCTGCATGCAGATGGAGCCATGGCCTGCCCATCAATGCGTTGTAGGCGGTGTCCTGTGAAACAACCATGAACTCGGTGCTGGCAATTAAGCCACCAAACTGGGTCTTCAGACGGATCTTGCCGACCGGGGTTTGCTCTGTCCTGTCGTACCCCTGAATCCTGAGGTCAGAGGGAGTCAAATCACCTTCGGACAAACCCAGCTTTCGCAGCGTCCGGGTCGGAATTAGATTGATTCCAGAACCCGTGTCAACGAGGCAGTGACGGACTTCCACACCGTTAAAGTGGCCAGTGATATACAGTGGGCGAATGTGCCCCTGTATAGGAGGGTCTTCATCTTCACCAGAGAACGAGATAACCGCCTGACATTCGGCGTTTTCAATCGTCTCGGTATGGAAGGCCTCCACGGCTGCCACTTCCGTCTCGAACTGGAGGGGGCTCCTTAGGGCCCCGGCAAGTGCCTCGCGCATCTCGGATGACAAGCGCAGGGCCTCAAGGATGGAAAGACTTGTCGGAATGCCGGCTAGGTGCTTTAGGACATCATACTTGCGTGCCAAACGCGAACCTCTGCTTACAGGGGGTTTTTCGGCATTTGGAGGCATAGCGGGTCCTGCCGGTTGAACTGGCGGTCGGCTAGCACTGGGTACATCCTGCTGCCTGCTAGTAGAAGCCTGGAGAGTAGTCGCCGGGCTAAGATCGGACAGCGGAGGCTGGCCCGTCGCTGGGCGAGACTGACTATGATACGAACGAGGAGGCTCTCCCCGATCCAGTAACACGAACGGCGGTGGAGGTAGAGCCGAGGGTGCTGAATGGGTCTGCGCGTGCTGATATCTGCGCTGAGCTTGCTGTCTGGTCTCGGTAGCGTGCACGGCTTGGCCACAAGTGCCTGCTGACATACCTCGGTGACCGACGCGATTGCGATTCCGCTGACGTTGACGTCGGCTGGAAACGTTGGGGGTGGTCTGTCTGGGGTTCCCCCTCGTCGGGGGTCATATAGGGCTTTACCAGCTCCACGGTGTTAACCGAAGCGTACCCTTGACTGTCACTCGAAGAGTCATCCACCGCTGGGCGGATTCTGGGGGGAATGCCCATTTCGGGAGGCATAAAGTCGCCGAGAGTGCGGGATGACGACGGCACTGGCGGTGCACGTTGCTTCTTCTTGCGTCGCCGCTGCTTGCCTTTTTGGGCAGAGGTCGACTGTGAAGACGATGTTGAGGCGCCAAATACTTCTTCTGAAGGTTCCGACTGCTTCAGGCGTGCCCGGATGATACCCTGGGCACGGACGACAGTATTTCGAGCCATCCAGTTGTCATATTTCTGGGACCCGCGGCTAGGGACCTGCTGCCACTCACCCTCGCTGTCACTGCCGATTTCTGATCCCGCAAAGACGCCTGCCACCTGCGCTGGAGCTGGGCCCAACTTGACTATGTTTTTGTTGACCTTGTCCTGAAGCCAGTCTTTAAACACATAGCATCGCTTGAGGGTGTGCCCTAGGATCCGATGATAAGGGCAGTAGTTGTGGTGATCAGTGAGATGCGCCTCTGCCGGCCTCCTGCACTCAGGCAGACGCACGATCCCTTGCTCTAGAGCACTTCGGAAGTAACCAGGGACCTGATTTTCGTTAAACGAATAGGTATGGTACTTTCTTTCCGGGTAAGGAGCCCTGGGGGCCTGGTCCTGTCGAGGGACCGGAGGGGCCTGCCGAGGGGGCGGCGCCTGGTTGTCTCGCCTAGGTGGCGGTGGCGCGTTGCGCGGGGGAACCTGTCGGTTCTGAGGCGGTCGCTGCTGGGAAGGAGCCTGTGCTTGAGGTGGAGGACCTCTGCGGGGTTGCGGGGGTGGTGCCGCCGGTAACAATTCCAGCTGCCTCGGGGCTTCTATTTGAGCCACTGCGGTGGGTTCGGCCCTGGAGGCCCTCCTGGCTGGGATCATAGGGGGCAGCAAACGTGCCTGACTAGCCTGTTGCAGGGCCTCCTCGAGGCGCTGGGCCTTATCCGAGAAATCTCTGAACCCTACAGGGTAGTTCTGGGTAATCAAGGAGGGTACCAGCTCTGTCTTGACGTTCCCCACACACATCGTCAGTAATTGCTCCTGAGTCAGTGGCATATCGAGGGAATACGTAAGTCCTTTCCACCGGGCGATGAAGTCTGCAACCCGCTCATCAGAACTCTGTTTTCACTTAAAGAGGTCCGCGATGCTGGTCTTCCGAGTGGTGGAGCTGAACTGGTACAAGAACTGCCGGCGAAGATCCTCCCAACCGGTCACTGATCCGATGGGGAGCTGGCTGTACCAGACGAATGTCGGACCTTCCAACGTCTGTACAAAACATCGGAGCTTAGCGGCTTCTTGCTGAGCCGGGGTCCCCAGCATGGGGCCACACCTGGAAGAGAAATGTGCCAAGTGCTGGGGTGGGTCCCCTGTCCCGTTAAAAGGCGAGAAAGTGGGGTTCCCAAAACCCGGAGGCGCGGGCATATCATCCACCCACGCGGGATAAGGCTTGCCATCCGGTGGGACCGCCACCTGCCGTGTCTCCAACGCCTCGAGGCGGGCTGTGAGTGCCGCAATAAGGTCCTCCGGGTGGGGGTCCCTGTCTTGACGGGGGTCCCTAACCACAAGCGCATTGCCAGGTTCTTCAACACGGTAGACGGCTTCTGCTGCTCGCTGGTTGACTGGTTGGACGACCTGTTGGGCGACTGGGGGAACCCGGGTTGGGTTCTTCAGATTGCCCCGTCGCTCAGGGGGGTTTGGCGAGACGTATCGCGCCCTCTTGCCGTACGTTCCGGCTTCCGCCCTGTCCGCGGCAGTAGCATGATCAGGGTTGCCCGGAGGCATCTCACCAGGGGGAAATTGTTCCTGCCCCTGCTGCCCCGGCCTGGGATTACCATAGTCGGGTCGTCGCTCTGCGGCGCGTTCAGCCAAGAGTTCGTCGACCAGCCTCTTCTGTTCAGCAAGCTGCTGGCGCAACGTGGCCTTCTCAGGGTCTTCGTCCGTTTTCTGCACAGAGGCGGACGGGTCGGAGTGCTTGACTATTCCGACATGCTCCTTACCCTTGCCAGTGCTTCGACCGAGTGCCAGTGACTCGGTGGGTACGGGGAGGCCTAGCAGGTTCCTTTGCTGAAGGGTGACTCTCCCTGATGGGTCGAGTAGTGGCGGTAGGCCCTCGGATGGCAAGTCCCCATCAAGGAACTCAAGCTCATCTTCCTTATCCACAACGTTGGCCATGTGGACTGTGACCCCTCTTGAGGGCATATCCTCGATGTCGCATAGCGAATCAGGTTGTCGTCGGATAGGGTCAAAGAGGAGAGCGGCATAGCGTCCCCAACCACGGACTTGCACATGGGGGGTGGCTTCCCTGACGATCTTGCGGAGTGCCTTGAAACTCTGAACGCATTTTCGTTGGAGGGCACTCTGATGACCGGGCGACTCGGGGTGCTGGGCCGCAAGGAGCGCCGCTGCATCAATCAGGCGGCACTGTCTGCCAATCTCCTCGAAGTGCTCTCGACTCCTGGGGTACACTACCCGTTCCCAACGGAGGAGGAAGTGCGTCGCCCACAGGGTCCGACAAAAGCATCCCACTTCTTCAGGGGTAAGCGACTCGGGTACGCGAAAATTCAGCACCGCCGTGGGCCAGAACTTTTCTGGGAAGTAGTCCGCTGCAAGAATACTCCAGAAGCTCCTGGGTTCGTCCTCGGGGTTCGGCCCTACATTTCCCCACTCATCAACCGGGGGTGGCTGAGGGACCGGTAGCGGTACCGAGGCGGACCTTTGGGATAGAAAACTCGGCGGTGGAGAATACGGCGAGCGAGCAGACTGGCCACCGTACTCTGGGCCTTCCTCTGAAGAGCGAGGTGACCTGACCACAATGTCACGATAGGACGGGCTAACAGCCACTGCTTCGGGTACGGGAATTTCCGTTACCGGTTTCCGGTCATTTCGTGGCTCTACCACCGTTGACCCCCAAAACAGCTCCTCGTGATCCCGAGTAGAGGTAGAGGGCGCTTCGGGTGACGGTGGCGGTGACTGCGCGGTCGAAACCTGCGGAATTCCCAGGATTTCTTCCTCCTGGATGTACCTGCGGAGAGAGACGGGAATCCGGTGGACCTCAAATTCCGGGAGAACGAGGCTGACGCGTCTGGTTCCTGCCCCAGTCCTTGATACAGAGGAGCTGGGAGAAGGTTCCATCGCTGAATCGCATTCCGCTTCCGAATCGGAGAAGCGGGCAGGTTTGATCTCCCCCTGGGCCTTCCCAGGATTCTTCTTGTGGTGGAGACGACCCGCTCTTCTTCCCCTGGGTGGCTCTTCGGGACAGGGTTGACCCCTGTCAGGCGGCCCTGGGGCGGCTCTAGCGCCGTGGCGGAGAGGGCCCCCACTTGAGACAGCCGGGGTGCGAGGGGCACCAGGGCAAATGTCGAAGGGTACATGGGGAGGACCTCCATGGTCGATGCGAGTGGAGCGAGGCTGACCTTCACTCCTTGAGTTGCTGGGGCGAGGAGGACCTTCGCCAGTCGCAGAGAGGACGTAGGGGGGGCCCCCACGTCGAAGGACCGGATGGATGGTGCCTTCAGAAGGATGGACTTCATACCCTGTACAGCGGGCGCGGGAAATGTTTCCGCGCTGAGGATCACTGCCCCGGGGCAGGTCTTCCTGCAAGATGGGGGCAGCACGAGGCATGCCTCCATGACGAACCTCAGAGCGGGGAAGGCCCACGCTCTGTGGAGTAGTGGTACGGGGAGGACCTCCGTACGGGGTGGCATCACCGCGGGTTAGCTCGCGACGATCTTCACTGAGGCCTGCAACCCGGAGAGTCAACCCGGCCTGCCCACGGGGCGGCTGGGGTCTCAATCTTGGTTGGGCGAAGGGGTGCCCCTGCTCAATGTACGCGGGGGCTTCGTAATGTACGTAGGCGGTGGCTCGGGCCACTATAGCTGTCGACGTGGACGCGGCTAGGCGAGCGTCCTCAGCCCGGGCCCGGCGCTGACGTCGGGTCAGGCGGGCCGGTGCAGGTGGTGTAGGGACGTATTCTGCCTGCTCTTCCTGCGGGGCCGGACGGCGGTGTTGACGTGGCCGGACGGGAGCTCTCGCCTGGGGGCCCTGGGTCGGGGCCCTGAGCGGGCTGAGCCGGACCGCGCCTGCCTCTTCGGCGTAAGGCGAAGAGTCGTCAAGGCGTTCTGGGGATAGGCTCCCGAAACGGTTGAATGTCGAGGTGGGGAGCAGGGGCTCCCTGCGCGGCCTGTTAGGGCGGCATTGACGGCGGGGCCTGGAAGCCTCCAGGTCCAAACGGGCCATATCCCTGGTCGGGATGACCCCTTGTTCCTCATACCTGCGCACGAGGCTGTTGATCACCCTTCGTTGGATGATCTCTGATGGGGAAAGGGGACGTGGACGTCCCACATCCCGTGACGTGGCAGCCGTCGTGGCGGTAGTGGCGCCACGTGGAGTGGCCGTAGTGGTGTTGCCCCTGCCCCTGCGCGGGCGAGGAGCGGATGGTGACCGCATCTCTGAAATAGCAACCTGGTTCCTGGCAAACGAAGGGATCAACTCATCAGTACTGAGAGGAAAAGGATTGACAGCCAGTGCCCCAGCGTTCTTCCATCCTCCATGTCTGTGAGAAGGATCCACGCCAACACGCTGCAGAGCGGAGCGCCCCACGTTCTACTACCCCGACTTCCGGTGAGTTCCACGACAGGCCCGCCATTTTCTTGGCGGGACCAGGCACCGGATTTCTGGATCCGGTGACATGTCAATCTACTGGTGTCTCGAACGCTACTAATCCCCATGCTGAGGAGAAGAATTTCACGTCGGGTTCACCATTTCTGTTTCCGACGCTTTCGCCGGGGCGCGCGCGCATCCGTCCGCGGAGGAGGGGGACGCGCGGCTTTGTTGCCCCGCATTCCCGCTTTCCAAAGGCGGGCGTCATTCGTTCCTTATTCAGGGACGTCTGCTCCTTGATCGAAACGGGATGATGGGATGTCGGTTCTTCCTCCTGTGGATTCCTCCTCAGAACTCGTCACCTAGTCCGGGTCTCCCTTATAGATTTAATACGTAGTTCGTGAAACTCTTCCCAGTGTCATGTTTCCATGGACGCCGGTTAATTACACTGCTTCTGTCGGGACATTCCAAAGGGTCCGGTCAGGGCAGCAACCTTCGGTCAGGGGAGTAATCACGTTTGAGGCATCAGTAGCGTGTCTGGATGCTGGGGTACCTGGCATGTCTGTCTGTTATCCTCGATCACAAGGCTTCTCGAGGGCGTGGAAGCCCGAGGCATCCCACATCGAGCACAGGGAATTACATGTCATAGACACGTATCTGAGGTTTTCCTCAGCTTCCCATGTTCAACACAGGGTATGTTGCAAGATTAACGTCTAGCAGAGACGGTTACACCAAGGGCGTTCCATCTGAGGTTTTCCTCAGGCATCTCATGTTTATCACGAGGTAGGCCGCGAGTTTAACGTCTTGCGGAGACGGTTGAGAATGAAATGGGACCATCGCAGGGAGGGGCGACAGCGAAGTTGGGCTTGAGCCTTGAAGAGACTTCCTACGTATCCCCGTGGCAGGGAATCAAAGTCCTCGTAGCTCAAATGATACAGTTTAACGTCATGCGGGACGATAATGAACCCTGACGTGAATAAACGACGGGTGGTGGGTGTCGGTGAGCCGACGTAAGCGAGGGACCTTGATCCACTATTGACGGGCTTGAACCTCGTGGAGGCTTCCTACGTACCATGCCTTGACATGGATCAAAGACCTCGTAGTTCAAATGGGGCTGGGTCACAATGGCTTACCACTGGACCAGGATGTAGTTTAACGTCATACTGGACGTAGGTAGAACACGACGTGAATTGGGTGATGGGTGGGCTTGAACCTCGTGGAGGCTTCCTACGTACCATGCCTTGACATGGATCAAAGACCTCGTAGTTTAGGTGAAAGTAGACCTTGGTCCACTGATGGTGGGCTTGAACCTCGTGGAGGCTTCCTACGTACCATGCCTTGACATGGATCAAAGACCTCGTAGTTCAGGTGGGTTGGTCGCAATGGCTTACCACTGGACCGGAATGGGACCCGACGTGAATGAGCGACGGGTGGGCTTGAACCTCGTGGAGGCTTCCTACGTACCATGCCTTGACATGGATCAAAGACCTCGTAGTTCAGAATGGTTGGTCACAATGGCTTACCACTGGACCGGAATGGGACCCGACGTGAATGAGCGACGGGTGGGCTTGAACCTCGTGGAGGCTTCCTACGTACCATGCCTTGACACAGATCAAAGACCTCGTAGTTTAGGTGGGTTGGTTGCAATGGCTTACCACTGGACCGGAATGGGACCCGACGTGAATGAGCGACGGGTGGGCTTGAACCTCGTGGAGGCTTCCTACGTACCATGCCTTGACATGGATCAAAGACCTCGTAGTTCAGGTGAAAGTAGACCTTGGTCCACTGTTGGTGGGCTTGAACCTCGTGGAGGCTTCCTACGTACCATGCCTTGACATGGATCAAAGACCTCGTAGTTCAGGTGGGTTGGTCGCAATGGCTTACCACTGGACCGGAATGGGACCCGACGTGAATGAGCGACGGGTGGGCTTGAACCTCGTGGAGGCTTCCTACGTACCATGCCTTGACATGGATCAAAGACCTCGTAGTTCAGAATGGTTGGTCGCAATGGCTTACCACTGGACCGGAATGGGACCCGACGTGAATGAGCGACGGGTGGGCTTGAACCTTGTGGAGGCTTCCTACGTACCATACCTTGACATGGATCAAAGACCTCGTAGTTCAGGTGGGTTGGTCGCAATGGCTTACCACTGGACCGGAATGGGACCCGACGTGAATGAGCGACGGGTGGGCTTGAACCTCGTGGAGGCTTCCTACGTACCATGCCTTGACATGGATCATAGACCTCGTAGTTCAGAAAGGGGTTTTGTCAGGGCCGGTGCTCACTCTAAGCCCACGTGAGTCATGCTCGGTGTGAGAAACAAGAGGTTGCAAGGACCTGACGATCACGTCGCGAAGGATGCGTCCGTGAGAAGCGAAGAGGGGCTTACACGTTGAGCGGCCCATGGTGTTGGGACTTACTCCAGGATGGAGGCCCATGGCGTGACAAAGCGCGGGAAAGATGGACCTTGGTCCGACAATGGGAGGTGCCTCGTTCCCTATCACGTCCTCCACTGACCTTGGTAGTGGGGAAGTACCGAGATGCACGGGTTCAATCATCCGTACCAAAGGTTAGGGATTTACGCTCTGAGGCGACCCTTCCCCTGCGAACGTACACCACTCCGACAAGGAGGATCTCATTCCATGTGCGGAAGAGTTACCATTCTCGTGGAGACGAGCGGTGTAATGAATGCTCGAGCTGGGGGGGACCCTTCGTGAGGGAGACGAGGTTGGGTCACAGTTTAACGTCATGTGTTGAGGACGTGGTGCTTGGCAGTTTAACGTCCTGCAGCTCGGACGAGGTGGGTTCACTCCACACCCCTAGGGCTTACATAACCGGTACCCTCTGGTCCTTGGGGAAGGGAAGGTACCGGTAAGGCCATGGTAAAGGGGGGTCGCGGGAGGAACCATCGAGGGGTCCACGTTAGCATGGCTATGCGAAGAAGCAATAGCCGTTAGCGTGCCTATGCGAAGAAGCATTGGGCGAAGCAACGCTACGGGAGGTGTTGTCCATGGGACTTTGAAATCACATCGTTCAAACCTGGAGGGTCGCACGGAAAGAGGAATCGCTAAGCAGAGGGGCGTGCTTTGCGAAGTGGGGTACCTTGGCCTTAGCATGGGGCATAGGTGGGAGTGGGAGGTGCTTCGCGAAGTGGAACAGTGTTTGCGGAGCACTGCCTCGCGAAGGAGTGGTTCGCGAAGCAGGGTCCTGACAAGCAATGTGCTTCGCGATGCATAGTTATCCTGCCTTGGCATAGGGATTACTAGCATGGGTTGGGAGTTTCGCGAAGCACGAGTGCTCCGCGGCTGCCCGGGTTCCCTTGGGAATCCCCTTCCTCTGCGAACGCCCTTGAACTTCGCGAAGGGCATCCCTCTCGGAAGAGGGGATCAAAAAGAAACAAATCAGAGTCGTCTCGCGAAGTAGAAATACCTCGCGGAGCTCATGATTCCCAGGGCAAAGCGTGCTTCGCGATTCGGGAGAGGAGAAGCCGAAGGGTCGGATTGTCCGTCTCCGGGACTCAGGGGGAGTCGAGTATTTATAGGGAAGGCGCGCCGCGATGCAGGGCTTGGGCGCCGCCTTCGGAGCTTCGCGGCGGCTCGCGAACGTCAAACGGGTTCGCGGAGGATTACCGCCTCCGGAGCTTCGCGGCGGCTCGCGAACGTCAAACGGCTTCGCAGAGGATTACCGCCTCCGGAGCTTCGCGGCGGCTCGCGAACGTCAAACCGGTTCGCGGAGGATTACCGCCTCCGGCGCTTCGCGGGGCTACCAGGGTTGGGATGCTTCGCGGCGGGGCTCCGCGGCCGGGCTTCGCGGCTGAGCTTCACGAGGCAGGGCGCCGGCTGTCTTTTTCGTTCCTTCCTTTCGGGCCATATTTTTGGCGCCAACAGTCATACTATACCCCATTATTATACTTTACCATATGATATTTACAAAATAAAATAACATTTGATTGGCTTTACGATACATATACATCATTATTATTGATGATTTGTTGGTAATAAGTGATTTTTTTGTCTATGTATGTTTTCATATTACTCTTATTATTATTATCTTATATTATATTATATTATTGTTAGAGGAACTTTATAAATGGAAATCGCCCATTTTATTTTTATAGGGGCTAATGTCCAAGCTCATGAAACCCTCCCCCCTCTAGCTATGCTAATATCATCTATTCTACCATGATTATTTAATATAGATTAATGGATTTTTTTGGTTAGTATTTCTCTCTCTATTTCTACCAATTTATCTATTCTTATCTTTATCTCATACTAATATCAAATTTGTCGTTCAAAGGAATTCATATTTTTTTAGGCCAAGGAAAAATACCATAATTTCATTGGGATTTTGATGTTATAAGGATATGAATGTATCTACTATCTTTTATTAGTCCTCATTTTTTAAAAGCATGTGACTGTGTTGACTTTTGTGTAGGTTTTTCTTTGTAATTATTTTTATTTGACTTATTTGTTATTATGTTTTATAAATTTCTCATTTATCAAATTTGTACTAATATAAATGATTGTTTATGGAACTACAATTGATTTATATTATTTTTATATCTTTTAATTTTAAAATAATTAGGATTTCAAAGGAATATATGTATTAAATTTCTAAAAGGATAATTTATGCAATTAAGGTTCTTGTAAAAATTAAAGTAATCCGAATTTTGGTCCAAATGAATTTCTAAAAGACTTTTTCAATAAAAATTGAATTTTATACAATGTATTTTAATGGTATTTAAATGTTAGTTTTTAGCAGGAATATTTTGAACCCAATTTTTTTTTTGATAATATTCCATTGAGTCTTCTTTTGATTTAGATGATTTTTCTATGTGGCTTGATACATGTTCAAATTTTATTAAGGAATTTATTGTTTTAACAAGATGTTTTTATTAAAGGAATCACGTGGATTTATTGATATGTTTTTTATTACTTGATGTTTTTCTTAATATGTACCTTGTATTTTTGAAACAATTGATGTATCTCTTAATTTTTATCATTTTTATATGGATTATATTAAGGTTTTATTACATATAGGGTTCTTAGATAGTAAAATAATGATTTATTTGAATAATAAATGGATTTATTGCTTTATATTTTAAATTGATTTGTCATATTTTTAATATTTTGATAACTATGTGGGAAATTTAGGACAAGTGATGCACTAGATATAACTAATCTCTGACCAATCTATCCTATTTTAGTTTATTCCATGTCTAGGGAATTATCACCCATTGATTCTAGAGCTAGTGACTCTAGTATAAGTGTTATAGGATCATATAGAAGGATGAAAAATGGGTAAACTCAGAGAGATCCAATATAATCTATGTGTGAGAAGGTTGTTATTCCAGTTGATATTTCTTTATGTAATATATTCTTGTGATTTTATTAGATTTTTACTCATTTATTTATTGGTAATGTTTTTATCAATGTAATTTTTTTTAGAATGTAAAATGAATAAATACAATTTTTTTAATATGTATATGTAACAAATGTGTTTTATATATTTATTTTCAAACTATCTTTTTTATTTTTTCTTAAAATGATATAAAAATTAATTTTCAAGGTTCATTATTCATTAAAGACTAAATGTTTATCAAAAATATGTTTATTAACAAATATTTTTTTATGAATTAAATCAAAATTTCCCAAAATAATTAACATTTTAATGAATTATTATGATAGACATATAGTGTAACTGCCAAAGAATTACTTTATTTTATTAATCTATTTTATTTTACAATGAATTTTTTATTTTGAGCATATATAGAGACAATTATATTTCATATGATCATTATATATAATGAATTAATATTGAAAATAAAATCTAGAAACAATGTAGCGAGATAAACCATAAAAATGAACACACTAGTATAAACTCCTTAGGATTTAATTCTACAAGGAAAATCATTCCTACTATAAAAAATTAAAAATAAATTGAAAAGTTATGAATATGATAAACATTATCAAGGGATGTTTATAACCTTTGTCAGAAAAGTATTGAATATTGAGGTATAAGAATGGAAGAGTATATATAGGATATAAAAGAAAAATAGACCATTAGGATTCGACTATTACCTGACCATTTGTCAATATGATCATTGGGAATTATGATCGTTTCTAATAATATGACCTTAATAATTAGTTTTTATAAGGTTTAATGAAAAAAGGAATTTGATATAGAAGGGATAAATTCCGAACTCAACCAGTATGATCACGCCTTTTGAAGGTTATTTATCGGAACATGGGAGAGGGGTAGAATCATTGAGGGTATCCCTTAACCAAGACCAAGAAGAGATTAAAACATTAAGGATCAATCAAAATCAACTACAGGATAAGTTCAAGTTAGTGTAGACGACCACTACTCAATGATAGATGATCCACCCCACTAAAGTACCATCACCACACACCTTACCCTTATAGAATATGAAAGTCTAATAATTGGGTATGTATCGTCAACTTAGTATTATAAAGGTGTAATATTATTTTTAGAAATGAAATAGAGGTTTCTTTAATTTTATTTTAATTATTATTTTATTTAATTAAATAAAAAAGAATATAAGATGAATATGATAAATTGATTTTTTGGGAAACAAATAAAACATTATTGTATTTTTAGAAAATAAATACACTATTATGATAAATTAGGGTATTCTAAATAAAATTTATTTTCATGAAATAGTCTTATATAACACTATTTATTTAAATATAAATGATAATATATTTATATAATGTCTGAGGTAATTTCTATAATGATTAGAAAGTTGATTATGTCTTAAAAAGTAGTAGTCTATAGTAAATAATGATTTATATTTTAAATTTTAATTTGTTACATTTAAAAAATTATTTTTTTATAAAATAAAAATTATATTCTAATTCCAAACATTGAAATTATCATAGAGTGAAATATTGATAATTTTGTAAAATAATTTATTTTTGAATGAATAGTATTAATACAACAGTGTGTTTTCAACATATTTTATAAATTCATAAATATGTATTAATGATGTAACAATTACTAAAAATTAACCCAGGGGAAAAATATATTATTTCATTATTATATTTTAGTTCATTTAATGGAAATTAATTTCAAAACATATAAATAACATTTTATATTCTAGAGTGAAAATTAATGTTCTAAAAACATTGTTTTTTCAGAAAAATTATTTTTCCATTCCAAATGTAATATAAAATAATTATGTTTGGTTATAAACTCAAACATTTCAAAAAATATTATTTATTCCATAAACAATAATCCAATACCATGGATAAGCTACTGATTTTCAATTTCTCACAACTCAGAATTCCGAGGCCTATATTAAAAAATTTATAAACAACCCTCCCACATTTCATATAAATACCATCATATCCACCATTTTTCATTAACCACCTAACCATGAAGTAATATTTTACCCACATTTTGACTCTCTATATCCTTTACAATGAGTTTCTTTGGTCACAAGTAATATTCCTCATGCTTTAATAAGATATTTTCAATGGGAATAGATTCGATTTTTGTTCTATATTTATCCAAGTTATTCCGTTGTAGTTATTCTTATAATTTAAAATTTGTTATGTTGTTATGAAATTGTGATAATTAAATTATTTTCTTAATAATATTATATCAATGATATAATTATATTCTCTCTTGTTGTTATTATTTCATAAATCACTTTTTATAATTTTTATGCTGTTAAAATCATCATTGAATTTTTCATGCCTCTCCTTTTAGGTCTTGAATACCCAATTTTTTTTAATTGTAGGGTATTAATATAGATGTATTTATACTTAATTGATTTGTGATTACCATTTATGAATCCCATAAAACCATATAATGGGTTTAAAATGACAAAATGTTCAATTCTTTATGCACTTATATACAAAATGATTTTATATGTAACCTATTTTTTAAAATCCATGAGTAATTCATGAAATTAATTATTAATATTGACATGTATTAGAAGTATTAAGACATATTAAAGGTTACCCTAATACCAAAATAATTAATTTTATAAAGAATTAATCTCTTTAGATGAGAGGTTTTATAATATCTTGATGAATAACCTAATAATATGTTTTATCAAACCTTTGTATTGAGTGATATGACTATGACTGTCTCTTTTTTATGTTTTAGACACATTTATATGTTTTTTATCATGTAAATATTATTATTCTCATATGTTATGACTATTGTTTAATCCATGATGATATCTCATACTAAATTTCCTTCTTTTGTCCCTCATCAGCCTTTAAAATTAACCTTTTAAATTGATGTGTGTCCCAAGGAAATCACTTGAAGTGAGGTGAACAATGATGGAATAATGGAGTATTTCTATAGGATTAAATAAAGTTTATGTCTATGTTTTTCTTAATTTATTTCATGTATTTTATACCTAATTTCCATAACATTAATCCTAAAAAAGTCTTCTGAATATATTAAGGTAATATGTTGTTAATGAAATATGTTACAAATAATTTATGAAAAAGGTGTATCACCAAAATAAGTATAAAAAATGACTTTTTATTGGTGTAAAATCAAACTATAAAACAAGGATAAAAAGTTGTAGTAATAATAAAAAATAGAGTAACACCACCTGAAATTTTAGTGAAGTATAAAGTAAGTGGTTTACAATCAATGAAATCCTTATATGGATTCTATAAGAGGATATGGATCTGTAATAGTTATACATGGGAGAAAAACCCTGAAAATATAGAATTGGTAATTAACTTGATAATAAACCAGTGCAAAACAAAGAGGACCTACTAGACATCTGGTTTGAATGTCTTAGAGGACACGCTTTGGTTAGACTGAGGATTTTTACAAACCATTATAAAGGATATATTGAAAATGTGGACTTATTATAAAAATTAATGTACACCATCCTAGAAGCATGATATTATCATATTTTAGTATTAAAATTTTACATAGAATTATTATTAAAAGATATCACATATTAGTAATATTATCAATTTTGTTTTATTTATCGAGAAAATTTCTAGGAAATGGAATGAATCAAATAAATAATATATGTAATAGACAGGGAAACAATTATCTTCTTAATATAATAGATGCTGGAGTTCAAACCTTCACGATGATGATGATTCAGTTAACTACAGTTTTTTATAAAAATACATATGGAGTATTCTAAATTACTAAGGAATGATTATTTTTTTAATCATTTATATGTTAACAACCACCTATTTTTAGTGAAACCTCAAATTCACGGATATGTGAAAAATTGATAATCTCTATAAAAAATATACTTTCCATAATCTTTTTTTCTTTGAATGATAAATTTACATTGGTTATATATCTCATAGAGTGATAAGTTTATTAGTGGTAGACATTATTCAAGGCTATGATTCCAAGGGATGAGGTAGAATCTATAGAATGGGAAGACTTCAAAATAGAATTTTTAAATAGGTTTTTTTATTATACCCTCTTCACCAAGATGGAGAGGTAATTTCATAAGTTGAAATAAATAGAAAATGAATATTTTATTAATTATGAGATGAAATTTACAAGGCTTACACCATATAATTTATGATTTATTATTGATTCTGAAGGGAATATAAAATTTATTTTTTTAGAATGAGACCCCATCTATGGAAAGAAATGGAAATCCAAGAGTTATAGAGAGATAAAATGATGTGATCTCAATGTTGAAATGGAGTATGGAGATGCATCACGGTATCCTGGAAAAAATTATAATAAGAGGATAATAAAACCCAATTTCAAAAGTAATTTCTACCATGGAAGAGATGGAAAGAAAAAATAACTACCCAAGTGAAATAATTGTTGGAAGAATCATTCTAGGAATTTTCTATAATGGAGTGGAATATTATAAAATTGTGAAAGATATATACATATAGCTCAAAAAAATTTGGATATATAATGATTTAACATTTAAACGACAATGAAAATGTAATGATAGTGCATCCAAAATGATTAAAGTGTGGGGATCATGGAAATTTTACTAATAAATATTCATATCAAAAGGAAATGGAAGTAAATTAGCATAGAACCCAACAAAAGTCTAGGGAGAAATATTATTATTTTTTATCCATGAAGTATGAATTATAGTATCCAAATTATATTAGGGTAGTAATTTCATCAAATAGTCATTGTTAGAATGTACATTATTCAATTATGGTTCTATTTATTGTTATATTTCATTGATTTTTTCAAAACACATCATGTTGAACCCCAAACCACTTGTTATATAATTTTTATTAAAAACTATTCAAGGAACTATTCACTAATCAACTGTATATAGGGATTGCCATTTTATCTTTTGTGAGTAAAATCTCTCCACAATAATAGCGGTTATACAAATTTTGGAATTTTATATAATACTTGATATATATTAGTTGGAAAATTATATTCCAAGGTCAAATATAAACGAAATAAATTTTTAGTTGTCTTGAGGGGAAAACCCATAATTATATTCAAAGAAGAGATATCCCAACCTGAGTCATAATATAAAATAACTTATCTTTAAATCATTATGAAAATGATTTTCCCAGAATAATGAGAAAGATAAATTCTATTGATAATAGATACACCTACTATTTTGGAATACGTTGATGTATTTCCTTTATAGTTACCCATACTACCATCAGAAAAAGAGGCATAGTTATCAGTTGAACTCATACAAGGATGTAATACAATATCGATAACAAAATATTGAATGGAATATGTGGAGTTAGAGGAATAATAGAAGTAAATTCAAGGTCTTTTTGAGAATGGTTTTATTCAACCAAGTGGTCTCCTTGGTTAGAACATGTTATCTTTCTAAAAAAGAAGGATGGATCAATGAAACTATTCATTGATTTAAGATTACTTGATAGGATCAATGTGAATAAAAAATACCCACTTTCTTGGATGGTTGATTTGTTAAACTAGAATTGTAGGGCTCAATTCTTCCCAAATATTGACATATGATCCGGGTACCATCAACATAGGGTGAAGAAAGAAGATATCCAAAATACTCACTTTCAAATATGATATAGATATTTTAATTTTTTTATTCCCTTTGAATTGACTAATTTCCATTCCATATATATGGATCTCCTAAATAGAGACTTTAGGGATTACCTTGAAAAATTTCTGGTGGTGTTTGTTGAAAATATTATGATATATTTAAAGGTTTATAAAGATTATATAGATCATCTAAAGATCATATTTTGACGTCTTAGGAATGAGAAACCTTTTGGTAAACATAGAAAATGTGAGTTTTGGTTACAACAAGTCGCATTATTAAAAATGATTGTAACTAATGAAGTAATTTTAATAGATACAAAAGTGGTAATGTCTATATAAGAGTTCCCACCACTTATAATAATAGTTTAGATTCATAGTTTTTAAGATCAACAAGGATACTATAGATGGTTTGTTATTTTTTATCACAGTTTTCAAATCTACAAACCAAGTTAACTATAATGGGAGTTAAGTTTATATAGATAAATGGAGTGTGAAAGTTTTTTTCAAGAAATTAAGAAGAGGTTTTTAGTGAACATGTGATATCTTTATCATCTAATGGGGAGGGGTTTTTCATTTATAGTTATGTATCCTTGAAATAAATTTTATGAATACTCCTAAAAATTGAAATGACAATTTCATATGCATTAATATTATTAAAAAACAATGAATATAAGTATCCTACAAAATATTTTGTTATTTTTATAGTTTTTATTGAATAAAAAATATGAATACCATATATTTATGGGGATATTTGAGAATTATACCCTATGAACTTTTGTTTGAAGTATATATTCCCACAAATAAATTGAACATAATAAAATGGATATAGTTATAACCTACCATGGACTATTATTGGCCCATACATTATCACTATAGAAAATAAAAATATGTGGTTGATGCATTGAGAAGAAAATACCTCAGAGTTCACGAGATGATTAGGATTTAATAAGATCTATTGATCAAAGAATTTGTATAGGGGGACCTGGATTCCCTAAATAAATAAAAATCAACAATATTATCCTTAATGATTTCCAAACCATCATAACTGGAGAAGTTCCACAGAGAATAAAGATAAGATCAAAAGTTACAAAAGAATAATAAATTTGTGACAAATTGAAATCCCTCTAAAATATATTTTGACCAAGATAGAGTACCATGGTTTTATATAAGGTTGTATATCCCATATGATATAGAGTTAAAGAAAGAGTTGATGGGTGAAGCTCACAACTATTCATTATATTTATAACCTGGACGCACCAAAATATATAGATTCTTGTGAGATCATTATTAGTGCAATAATTTGAAAATATATATTATTGATTATATAGTAAGATTTTTGGTATTTTATAATGTGAATTAAGAGAGAAAACTACCCAAAGGAGTGATGTAACCACTACCAATACCAATATGGATGTGGGATAACATTGCCATGTACTTTGTTACCATAATTAAAAGGATATATAAGATAAACTAATATATATTGATAATAATTTATATATCGACAAATCTTTTCATGTTTATCACCATATAAGAAGACTTATCCCTTGAGTGCATCATTTTTTTATATATTCAAGATGTCTGGAGACTTCATGGGTGCCTCTATCAATTGTTTTAGACTATGATCCGTGATTTACATCTATGTTATAGATGATACTTAAAAAGTGTAAGAATAATGAATTAAATAAAATAATAACCTTCTATCCTCAAACTAATAGGAAATATAAGTCTATTCATGTATTAAAATACATGTTATAGACTATATTATAATATTTCTATTCGAGTTGGGATCAATATATTAGAATCATTGAATTATCCTATAACCATTGTTTTTACTTGAGAATTAAAAAATATCATTATAAAACACTCTATGGGAATATATGTATGACTACAACATTTTGGGATGATATTGGAGTAGTGAAAAAATTGGGGCCATACATTGTGAACGATTCTACAGAGAAGATACAAGTGATCCAAAAAAATATCTCGTTCGTTCAGAGTTGAGTAAAGAGTTATTCTGACAGTCAATGAAATAATTTGATTTTTCATATTGAGGATTATTTACTAATAAAAATAACACCATGGATAGGGGTTATCATGTTCAAAAATATGGGGACCAGAGTCTTGGGACATTGAAAGATTTGAGATTTTGGGTCGTGTTGGAGATGTTTTTTATTGGTTAGTACTACCTCTAAATCTTTAAAATGTCCAAGATATCTTCCACATGTCCATATTAAAAATTTATATGTCATATTCAACATATATTCTAGACATAAATTGTATGGAATTTGAGTCTTACCTATTGTTTGAAGAAAACCCATTCTAGATTCTTGATAAAAGTGAACATGTGCGGAGTAACAAGACAACCCAAGTCATGAAATTCTTGTGGAGTAATCACATGTTCAAAGAAGAAACACATGAGATATAAGAAATTAAGAAGGGTAAATAACCCTTTTTATTTGAGTTGGGACAAAAATTTTGGGGATTAAATTTCTAAAGGGGGTGGCGTGAGAAGGTAGCAGCCTAAAAATAATTTAGTTTATTAAGAGTTCTTATTTTATAATGGATGTTTTATTATGAGCACATAGAAAGACTATTTCATTTCATTAAAACATTACTTTCCATGAATTAATATTGACTAAAATAGCTTGAAAAAAATATAAGTAGATAAAAAAGAATAAATAAAACACTAATGTAAACTCCATAGGATTTACTACATCAATGAAGATGACTCCTAAAAAAATAGTATAAAAGAGTTGAAAATATGATATACATTATCATGGGAAGTGTTAAACCATTATAATGAAAGTAATAAATGTTTAGTTATGATAATAGTGGAGGATATATATGTTATAATAGGAGAGTGACTATTATGATGTTACTGTTACTTAAAAATTGATCAATATGACCATTGGGAATTATGAGAGTTAGTAATAATGTTACCGTTGGAATTAGTGCTTATAAAGGGTAATGATAAAAGATAACTGATGTGTAAGGGACAAACAATAGACCTCACCAATAAGATTATTCTTTTGGAATCCCAATGATCAAAAATTGGGAGGGGGAGCATCATTGGGGTTCTCCCATGACCAAGACCACGAAGAGCTTCAATATGTAAGGTTTTAGTAGAATCGACTTTACGATAAGTTTATGTTAGTAGAGATCACCAATCGGTCAATTTTAGATGATACACCCAATGAATATAACACCATCACACACCTTACCCTTAAGGAATATGCTGTGTAATAAGGGATTATATATTTAGAAATTACTAATATGAAGATATAATTTTCTTTTTAGAATTAAATTTGTGGTTTATTCAATTCCATTTTCATTATTAATTTATTTAATAAATTACTCATTAATGTAAAATGAACATGATAAATTTATTTTTTGGATACGAATAAAACATAAATAAATTTTTATAAAATATATACACTTTTATGATAAAATATGTTATTATAAATAAAATTTATTTTCCTGAAATATATAAATAAAACAATATTTATTTTCATATAAATGACAAAAAATTAATAATGTCCTTGGTAGTTTTTATAAGGGTCCTAAAGTTGACTCTGTCGTAAAAAATAGTATTTAAAATAAATAAGTATTTTTGATTTAAAGTTAGAATTATCACATTAATAAAATTATTTTTTAAAAATTAAAATTATATTTGAAATAAATATGTCTAAATTAGGTCAGTGTGAAATGTTTTTAATTTTATTAAATAATTTATTTTTCTATGAATAATAAAAATACATATTTGTGTTTCTGGTATGTTTTATGACATCAAAAATATGTAATAATGATATTAAAATTAAAACAATTTAATCCATGACCAAAAATAAAATATTTTATTAATAAATTTTATTTTAATGAATTGAGTTAATTTAAAATCTATTAATAAGTTTTAAAATCCACAAATAGAAAATATGTTTTTAAAAACATTATTTTGTTGAAAAATTATTTTACCAAGTAAAAATTAATTTAAAATAATGAATTTCAGTTATGAACCTAAAATATTACAAAAAAATATTCATTATTTTATAAACTATGAGCCAATACCATGGGTAATCCAATGGTTTTTTATTTTCCACAATATAGAGTTCCGAAGGATATATTTAAAAATTAATAAAAAACTCTGCCACATTTTCTACAAATACCAACCTCTTTACACCATTTCATTAACTATCAAACCACTAATTATGAATTTCACCTCATTTCACATCTCTTGTTATATTCCATGACATTTCTAAGGTGTTAAGGAACTCTACTTAATATTTGAGAAGCTATCTCTCAATGTATGGGATTATCTTCCTCAACATTTTATCCATATTCATCATTTTTTGATAGATTTATAATTTCAATGTCATTATGTTCTCATTTACTTGTGATAATTATAATAATTAACTAATGTTTTTATAATAATGAGATACTTGTATTCTCTCTCAATAACATCATTGCATAAACCAGTTTGTATACACTTTATGCTAGAAAAATGATCATTTGATTCTTCATTCCCTCCCTTTTGTATGTTACAAATAAATGTATGTATTTTAATTCAAGGGTATTCATATAGATGTAATTATACTTTTATTATTAGGGATTACAATTTATTAACCCCATATTCTCAACCTATGGTTTTAAAATGATGAAATGTTCATGGTTTTAAGAATGTATACACTCACTAATTTTTTAAAACAAAATTTCTTTATTCTCCATTAGTTATTGATAAAATTATATTTTATTATCTATATTAATCAAATGAATTGCGACATATGAAGGGTGAACCCTGATAGTGCTTTAATTCATCAGGAAAATAAGTGATATCTAGAGATGTAATGTTTTATAATGCCTTGGTGAATAACTGTGGTAATATGTTTTATGACACATTGGTATTGAACCTTGGTGATATTATTAAGAGTGTCTCATTTTTATGTTGTAGAAAAATTTATATGTTATGTATCAGGTACTTATGATTATTTTGTCATGTTATACAATATGTTTTATTCATGGTGATTTTTCATGTTGGATTTAATTTTTTTATCCCTTACCTAGATTTATCCTCAGACATTTCCATTAATGTATTTTCCATGGAAATCACTTAAAGTGAGGTGAAATGGGATGAAATAATAATAGTGTATTTTAAAAGGATCAAGTATAGATTATTTTTATGTTTTACTTTTGTACTTATTGTGTCATGTTCATTGTTTGTAAGATAATAAACCTCAAAGGGTCCCTCGATGTTGATAATGTTATATTTTTTAATGAAGTATGTTAAAAATAATTTATTTAAAGGGTGTGCTGCTATATATAGTCCATAAAAAAATGTTTTAGATAAAAAACACCACAATATGTGGGAAAGAATTATTTTTTTGGGAAAATAATTGTTTATCCAATGGGTATTAACTAAAAATGATTCCCAAATTCACCATAACTATTGTTTTAATAGATTTATAAAATATTACATGATATTATTTGATACGGACTGAGTTTTTTGTAGATAAATTTTAAAAAGGGAAGATAAGTTAAATATCTTGGTAGATTATTTTTGACAGATGCTCAATTCACCATAAATAGTCATTGTAATTATTGGAATTCATCGTAATATATAACAAATAAGTATTTTGAGTAAAGTTAATTCCATCACAAAAAAGAGGCTATAAAAACTAGTGCACCCCAAACCTGAACTCTCCTAAAAAATTATTTTCCCAACATGTCTTTAATTATCTAAAGGAAATCTCCCAATGATCTAGATCCACTAATCTATTTTCAATTCCTGTCATTTTTTACATAATCAAGAGGTATTTTTCTGAAATTTCTTTATATATTTTGTTTTTGATACAATTAGAAAATTTATTAGTTGTATTTATTTAATTATTTTTTATTAAACCTTTAAATTTTTAGATTAGAGTAATTTAAAAATTATTTAGTGTTTACTTATGTATTTTTTTTGAAATATAATAAGAAACATAAATTTGTATAGTGAATAAAACATAAATAATAAAAATTAGAAATGTTCTATTAATATTTAATTAATAATAATATGATATTTATTTCAATAATAGTAGTGTTATTATTCTAATTTAAAAATTTTAAATTAAATTATATAAAAGTAATTTAAAAGTAATATGCTTTTCATTTGTAAAATAATTAATAATTAATTAATTGTATTATAAATTAGTAAAAGTTAGTAAAATTTATGAAATTTGATAAAATCAAAACAAGAAATGAAGGAACTAAAAGAAATCCATAATATTTTTAAAAAATTATTATAAAAATATTTGAATCAACACATAACAAACTATGATTAAAATATCAGAGAAATTATATTAAATTTATGTTATATTTATATAAAAAATAATACATTATTATAAGTAGTACTAAAAATAATAAATTTATTAAAGTTAATAAAAAAATAAAAAAGTAAAAAAATAATAAATATTCTAAATAATTCATAATAAAGAGTATAATAAATTATTAAAAGTAATTATTTTTTTCGAAATTTAAAAAAATATATAATAGAAAATAAAGAAACTAATAAAATTGTACAAATATTTTTATTAAATTATTAGAAAAATATTATTAAAAAAACATAATAAAATATTTGAAAAATATTTGTTAAATTAATATGAATATATGTTATTAGATAAAACACATATAAAATATTAGAAAAATACTACCAAAGAAGAAAAATTATAAATTAAATAATATTAAGTTAGAAATAAAAAAGTTAATTAAAATTTTAATAGAAATTAATGAAAAAAGTATTAAACCATATTATAAATTTTTAAATAAAGTTAAATTAAAAAAATTATCACAAGAAATGAGAAACTAATAATATATTATATGTTTTCATAAAATCTTTAAAAAATATTGTTAAAAAATATTAGAAATATATTATCTAATTTAACTTTAATTTTAGTCATCCATTTATAATAATGAATAGAATATTAGAAAAACACCAATGATAATGTAAAATAATAAATTTAATTACATTATAGAAAAATTAATTAAAAATACTACTATTTTTAAAGATAAATAATTACATTTAAATAAAAATTTTGAACCAAAAAAAAACATAAATGATACGTAAAATATTTTTAATATTTAATTTATTATATTATAATAAATTGAAAATAAAAAATTAAGGAATATAGTTAAAATATACTGATATATTAACCAAGAAGAAACTAATAAATAATATAATGTGTCATAAATCATTAAAAGTTGTTAATTGTTAACAAATTTAAAAATAATTATAAAAAGGAAAAATAATAAAATGAAAACATTAAAAAAATTAATAAATTTTTTAGAGAAATATTAATAAAAATTACTCTATTATTTGTAAAAATAGTATGTAAAAATTCATTTAATGAATAATAAGATAATACAAAATATAATTAAAAATAATTATGTTTTTTAACATATTAGTAAAATAATATAGATAGAACTAAAAAAACATAATTAAACTAGTAATATTTTATAAAAAAATAATAAAATTTTAATAAAATTTTAAAAAGTAACTATATATCAGGAATAAAAATTTCAATAAATTAATAAAATTTAAATTTCTTATAAAAAGTAATAAAATGTTTATAATTTAATAAAATAGTTTATTTTTAAAGTGTTTATTTAGTTATAATATTCCAACTATAATATCTTCATAAAAATTAGTCCAATGAAAAAGCTATTAATTTTTTTATAAATTACTAATTTAATGAACATTATAAAAGCATTTTCTTACTGGAAAATAAGAATAATACATTTTTAAAATTATTATAACATAAACTGGTTATTTTATAATAAAAAAATATTTAATATTTTTTTCAAAAAACATTGGATTGATGAAATATATAGTAGTTTTTATTAGAAGAAAATGATTGGATAAGTAATCCTAAAAACACACTTTTTTGGGAATAAATCATATCTTCATTAAGGGTGTTGAATAATTATTTCTCTTGGACCTTCAAATCTATAATATTCTTCAGAAGGTACAATTATGATTCCAAATAAGATATGTCATCTCAATCGATTTGAAATGATAAATAATGATGTAGACTATCCAATATATTTTATTTTTGTGGGTAGATTAATTTTTTGTACTAACTAGGTGAACCTAATTCATAGAAAAAAATACAATGTTGGTTCTATATCCATCATATTTTCAAAATTTAGTATGTAATGTTGTCATCCCATCATTTAATGAAATATACACTTATATTAATAATTCTATTTGTTTATGAGAATCAAATTTTTTTATAATTTTTTTTAAATTTATATAAAAATACTTATATGTTGGATAAAATATTAGAAAGTTAAAATATCTTAAATAATTTATAACTATTAAAAAGAATTTTAAAAATACTAATAATTTTTTTGATTGAATATTTTTTAGTTAAATCTTTATTTGTTGATTGAAATATGTTGCATATGAATTTATATGAAATAAATAATTTTTCCATAATTTTGGTCTCACTTATGGTAAGATTCATGCATGTGAAAATGATTTAATCTTATATTATAGTGATGATGAGTCTTTATTTAGTTGGATAACAAGTGGTAAATCCATTTACAAAGACATTTAAAATATAAAATCAATTTTTTTTCGAATAAAATTATTCAGCTTAGTTTTTAATTAAAAAAGATTACATCAAATCTTTCTATTTCAAAATGGTATAACATTCATGGATAGAAATAGATAAAATATTTTTTATATGGGATCATAGATAATCATTGCGATGGTTATTCATGGAAAGAAATGGATCATTTGCATCTATATTTTTCTTTATAACCTCATAACATAGGTTTAGGTATTTTTATTGATGGTTTTTCTCCATTTAGTGATTACCACAATCAATTTTTTTGTTAACCTATTCTAGTAACTCCATAAAACATACTTATATCAATGATGATAAATGATCTATACATCTATTTAATGTTAAAAATTATAGTACATCTAAATAATGATATTCATTCTTATTTTTATGGATTTATTGAGGAGTATATATAATATCAGGTTAATGTATAACTATATATGATGTTGTTACAGAACAAAATTTTATACAAAGAGAAACAGTAATGTGAAAAATCAATAACATTCTAATTTTTTGTTTTTCATATAGATAAAGAATATATGGTCTTAAATCTTATCATTACGGAATATTTGATAATAATGTGTATGTTTTTTAATGTAAGAAAAAATTATTTTTTTTATATTTCAAAAGATATTTCTTCCCCCCAATAATCTCTATTGAAGGAATAAAAATAATTTTTCATAAGGATGAACTGAAAGAGATCAATATCCATCAGTTCTCACATATGTTGAATTTAAATCCATCATCTCTTCATTACCTCTTATTATTTTTTTACTAAATATAAAAAATAGATGGATTTAGGAGAGACCATATTTAGATATATTTATTTATTTTTTAGGATATACCATAATTGTCGAATTTTTTGGTATTTCACATGTTACATTTAAGGAATATTTAAAAGAACTATTTGGATAATATATTCTAGAGTTTATTGGGTAGATATAGAAAAAAAAGTTATTGTATATGAACAGTTAGATCTTCCCCAAATTTACTAAAATATAGAACCAGAGTTATTTTAAAATAAAAAACCAAAAAAAATTGTGAAGGAAAAATAATCTTATAGAACATCAAAATAAATTTAAAAATTATTCTATTAGTGGACTAAAGATTAATGGTTAGTAGAAGAATATGATTCTAATATATATTCTTGTGTTATAAATGGTCATATTATGTTTTGAAAAAACTACTATGTCATAATGTAAATACTACTACAAAAAATTCTTAAGAATTTATGGAATTTTTTCATTTGAGTTTTACCATTCAATGTATCATATTTTTCACATAAAATTATTCTAAAAGTGTAAAATAATAATATGTATATGGTTAATGAAATTATATTTTTTAGTTTATGTAAATGTGAAAAAATATTTCATAATTCTTTTTTGATTAATGAAACACATTATATTTTCTATATAATGAATAATTCAGTGGGTCAGTCTTGTTTCTATAGATGTACATATTGTATATATGTGTTTTAAAAAATGAAGATGTTATATAAAAAATCATCAACTGAAGGGTAATTTAAAGAATCATAATTAAAAGAAGAAATTTTAAATTTATCCACTAATTATTTTAATAATATTATTCCCAAAAACAAAATGAAATTAGCCAAAATGACAGAAATTTTTATGATAAAAAATATGATTATTAGTATTTAATCATAATAGGATTTTTTTCACTGGTGAACATGAATAATGACTTTTATATGAAGAATAAAAAATATATCAAACATATTTTATACTTAATTATCATGAAATGGATCAATTCATGAACTAAAATCTATTATTACATATTTTTATTAATATTTTCTTAATTAAATTTATGTTATTTTCTTTATAGATTTCATTAGGACTATATCATAAAATTTCCCAAAAATTACCCTATATTTACTTTAATAATGTAGAAAAAATAATGTTGGCTTATGTTTTCAATAATTAGTAAGTGAATTTTTTATATCCAAACACATGAAATCTAATTTATATTTACTATAATATTAATTTATTTATAATTTTCTATGTATCTCAACATGAAAATTGAATTGATAAATATTTATGTGTACTGAGTTATCTACCATTAAAATTGGTAAAATTTTATATTGTGTACACTGTTAATGGAACTGAATTTCAAATATGGACATATGGTGAGTAAAAAAAATAAAAGTGGGTTTTATTTAAAAATAATTCAATGACCCATAATTTATTTGTATAAGTATTTCATTCCATCTTACATAACATTTATACATTACATGAATATTTTTATTTATTTATTATTTTTGAATAAACAAATTCATTAAAAATGAACATAATAGATAAATAAATGAGAATATAAATAATAATTTATAAATAATGTTGAACTATAAACATATAATAATTATGGTACAATTATTATGAAAGAACATATTTTAACATGAAAATATTATGTCAAGACACTAGAGAAAAAATGGTAATAAGGATCAAAATAGTGATGGTTGGGCGAAGCACACGTGTAAGCTAAGGTAGGAATGGTCCTTTAAAGAAAGGACTTTGTGATAAAAGGATTACGTGACATTTTTTTGGGCCGATGGGAGAAAAATTAGATTCAAATCCACAATGCCTTTTGGCCATAAAAATTTAATAAAATAGGTTCTAGGGGTTCTTTTAAATCATAGTGGAGAGGGATGAATCTCTCCTGAAGTGCCTAGGTGTGTGAGTTTGTTTGAGTCTTGTAATCCACTCAACTAGTAATAAATAATAAATTAATGAAAAAAATTTAATCGTTAGATAAAACTAACTTGTTGAAGCCATAAATATTAATTCATATATATAGATAATATTATTTTTATACATCATTATTAAATATAATTATTAATTGATGTTTATGAATACTAATTATTTAATTGATCTATAAAATCTATTATAACAATTTTTAGACATATAATTCTATTTTGTAACTTCATTATTAATTATATTTTCTTATATTCATTTAAATAGTAATTAATTCATTTTAATCTAATTGGTAACTGATTAGAATACACTGTTTTAAAGTCATATAATTCTATCATAATACCACTGAAAGTAATGTCGAATGTTGTAATGTTATAACAAATTATATGAATACAACCTAAAAGGTACTGTTAGATTATATTTTTACCCTAATAGTATATTTTTGTGATATATTAATAATTTTATATAAATTTAATGTTCAAATAATTTAAATATGGTACATTTTTTGTTACTCTATGTATTTCCTTTTAAAATGTTAAATAACATATTTTAACAGAAATTATACTAGAATTATATATAATATTTATTTGAAAACAATTTTTTTCATTTATATAGTTTCTTATTATGATGAAATAGATATTATATTTTGATAAGGTTTTCACTATAAATGTAATATGGTCATCCACATTAAATTTTCACTATAATGTGTATTATTTTCAAAAATAAATATTTTTTAAAAAATATTTTAATAATTGTTAAATTTCACATAATCTATTGATGAATTTTTTTTTTATTTTTTGAAATATATAAATAATTAATTATAAATACTATAATCGTACAATTTTTTTTCTTAAATCATATAAGTTAAATTAAAATGAAGTATAAATTATAATAATGAATGTTTTAATTTGTTATGTAAAATATTAATTTAATTGTTAAAATTTAGTTATCTTATTTTTAAACTTATATTATGTATAATATATTTAATAATTAATTATCAATGATATACAAGTAATTAAATAACAAAAAATAAGTATGTTATCACTCATTATAAATAAAATAGTATTTATATTGTTTTTTATGAATGGTAAAAATAATCTAAGAATGCTCCAAATTTTTGGAAATCTTCATGATATAAATATAACTAAAAAATCATAAATAATTATTATTTAATTATAAAATTTTTAAAGTGTCAAATAATTATTCTGAAAATAATATATAGAATTTAAAAGTTTGGTTTTAAATTTTTAAGCATAATTTGTATATTATTCTAATAAAAAACTATTTTGATTCATTATATTTAACTAAGTGTTTCAAAAATTATATATAGTTTTGGAATTGTTTTAATTTAAAGTTAATCTATTTTGTAATCATAGAACAATAAAATTTATATTAGTCATTGTAATTCAAATTGTTTGGCTTAAATAATAAAATAATCTACAATTTTTCCAAAAATACACATCCCTTGTCTTTATAAACACCCCACACAAACCCCATTTTCTTTATTTAAAAATTTAATTTATCTTTCCAATATCAAAAAAAATCATCTCTACAAACCCATATGCATGTACCTAATCCCTTGTTGTTACGAAAATTTCAACATCTAAAGGCTTTAGGCACAATCTAAAGGATGCAACTCAAGGTGTGAGGTAAGGGTTTCAAAACCCTTGTTTCTATTTCAATTATCTCTTTAATGATTATATAACATAACATAATCTGTAAAATTAATTTTTATACAAATTATTTAATGTAATTTAATTTTTTTAAAAAACACTACGATGAAATAATTTTATTATCTTTTTAAATCATTATTTAAAACATCATTTGACCTATAGTAGTTTTACAGTGCCCAAGTGAACGATGATATTTTTTTTCACTAATGTATTCAATTTATGTTCTAAAAAATTGATTAAATGATTTAATATAATATAATAATAATAATAAAAATTATTCTTGAATGATAAATTAGTCTAGATAATAATGATAATAAATGTAAACATTCATAATAATTTTTAACTGTAAAAAATAGGCTTACAAAGGATGATTCCATAAATTATTACTATATACAAGTCTATATAACTACATAACTACTTGAATCATATGAAAAATATTTCATTGAACTTCTTATTTATATATAACAATTATAAATCACCCATCGATAATTACCACTACATCGAAGTGGTATTGAAACATGAACAAACCAATATCAAAATGATCAATATAGAAAATAAAAAATTAACAATTGAATGAAACATGAAAAATATATATAATAATAGATTAAATAAATATTATATGTTTTTTATTCAGGTTTTGATGAATAAAACTTTATTATTATTGAATTTATCATAGCATTTGATGAATATCAGGACTTGAGGTAAGGTTCATTTTCATATTCTTTCTTGTTATTTCTATTTATTGAAGATATGTTCTCTATCATTATAAATCCCAATCCCTCAAAATTATTTCTTTTATGATATTCTTAACTTATGAAATTTATTCCTATTAATTAATCATTTTTCAATGTATTTTGATTCCATTATGTTTCCTAATTTATTGTATACTCTTATCATGCCTTGCGAAGCTTATTAGGGAAGATTTTCCAATTTCTCATTAATTTTCCCTAAATTATTCTTAATAAATTCCACTCTTATAATGATTATTTTAACTATATATTTTAAAATTCCATCCTTGTGATTACATAAAATATAATGGATTATTTGTATATTTATGTAAACACTTTTCTCTTATTCTATTTAAGAACTAATCTTTTATTTTTAAAAATGTTCAAAAAAAGTTCCTACATTTTTGACTTCTTATTCATTTATTCTTATGATTTATTTACATTATATTGAGAATTATTTTTAGGAACAATGATCTTTTTTATAATGAGTTTCAAATAATACGTAATAATTTTACTTTATATTACCATAAATGATACCTCAATAGATACTGATTTATTGATGTATTATGAAAAGAATCATGGGTTTTTTTGATATTTGTTTCTTTATATATGATAAATTTCATTGTGAAAAAAAAATAAATGATTAATTATAATGATAGTTAGGCCTAAAATTATATATCCTCCCAATTTATTGGGTATTTATTTATATCTCATGAGGCCC
Organism: Viscum album; assembly: GCA_963277665.1. Taxonomy (NCBI): domain Eukaryota; kingdom Viridiplantae; phylum Streptophyta; class Magnoliopsida; order Santalales; family Viscaceae; genus Viscum; species Viscum album. The sequence continues at coordinate 684,267 of CAUJRU010000312.1, read as the reverse complement.
TTATGTGTGGAAAATATGCCTTAATCTTTTTCCAAAATATTACGAATGGGAATGATACTGTTAGGTTAGTCTAAAATGTTATGAATCGAATTGATATACTTATATTTTACCACAATTTGGATTTATTGGAATGATATCATTATCTTTATACATAATTTTATGTTTTCTTCACGGAGAGAATTGACTTATGCTTATGATGACATTACTTATATTTGTATCATATTTTATAATTCACACACTTAACATGATCTGATTATATTTTTAATATCGTAGTATGTTGTTATGTGAAAGTTGATGATCGATAACTTAATGATTCCATCTTAATAATTTTTATTCTCATGATATCTCACCCCTAGATTATATTAGTGCTCTTTATAAATCATCCCTTATATTATGTATATTCCTTAGGATAACCTATGATGTGATATGAGTATAGTAATCTCTAAGATAAATTTAGGAATGTTAGATTAAAATATCTTATACTATAAATGTGTTTTATTTTGTTCTAAATTTCTAAAATTCACTAGGTCTTTTGATTTATTTGAGTATTTTGTGAATATTTATGTATAAAATGTTGTAATAACTATGTAAGGGAGGTGGGTCATTATAGTTTGTATCAGATAACTTTTTATATATTTAGATGTAATATATAAAAGAACCCAAAAGGAATCAATCCCTAAATAACCTTGATTAAGCCAATAGTACTATAAGATGAAGTAAAAGTGTTTTATGGAATGAAAATTGAGAGTTAATTTTATTATGATTTTTACACTAATATTGTCACTTATTGTTTTAGTAATATTGGGTAAATTTTTTTACCTATGGTGTGATAATAAGTTGATCATTAAATAAACCTTGATAATGATTATTTTTTATCATTATATAATATTTATTGACTATAAATCTTTCTCTAATAGAGTAAAAGTGATCCTTGAGATGGATGGGAATGAAATATGAATAACCCTACTATATGTACTAGAGAATATGAATACAATAATCATTGTGAAATTTAGATTCAGTGATTTCAAAACCTTTTCCAACATTTAACATACATGAAACGAAATCGAAAATATATCCCATTATACTTATAAACATCGATATTGTAATTGATCATGGAATGATTAAAATAATATTTTTTTAAAAACTCAACAATATTTTTCAATTTCCAAAATACCATATGGGAATCTATCAAGTATTTATATCAAACAAAGGAATTTAATTTCTCTATTCATCTATACTGGAGGGTCTTCAAGAATCTTATATCTTTCTTTAGTTAGTTAATTTTTTTTTGATATTATAAATCTCATACCATTATTCAAACAAAAAAATAAAATTTATTCATATGGTTTTATTGATAGAAAGTTTGAAATAGTGTTTAAAAATATTCAAGGAAAAATTATATTTTTTTGGTTTTTCTCCCATCTATTTTTATCGAATTGTATTAATTTTTTTAGAAAAAAATGAGCAAAGGAATTATAAAATTTCACGAATCATCATGTTAATTCATTGACTCACACTTACTCACCCTGCAACATCATGATTCCAAAAACTAATTGGATCACCTGGTAGGTATTTGTTTTCACGTTATGAAAAATTTCACATCTCTAAAAAAATTGAATTAATTGTAAATAAATAATTTAATTAATGGGAAGTCATATAAAACCGCTTAGTTTAATTATTAACATTTTTATTCCCTTATTATTTAATATTTAGAGATAATATAATTGATTTTTTTAACATTTATTTTTAAATAACTAATTTCAAAAAAAAATTTATTTTAGATATTATTAAATGAAAATATGAACATTATTTTATAAATATCGATGAACTATATACATATAATAATAATGAAACAAGTATTGTGGGGGGAAAGTATTTTAAAATTGTTATATTTCAACATACGGGTTGTATGTTTATTATATAACCATTTGTTTTTTCAATCATGACCATTATGTAATCATTATATAAGACCAATAGATGTAATCTAGAAATATCCATTTAATTTTATAAATGATATAATTGTTTTACATAATTCTTAAAAAATAACTGGAACCTACATTTTATGAATAATATTTTTTTAATAGTTTAATAAAACCACATTTGATTATTTTCCCACATATAGATTTATTTTTTAAATGAAACATTAGTTTTATATTCATATTGTAATTGCAATAGAAATTTCGTAATTTTAATATAATTGGAAAATATAAGGGCATGGATTTTATTAAACCATTAATTTGTTTTTTATAGGGTGTTGAGGTAGTCTTGGAATTATTAAAAGTAGACTTATGAGATTGGGAAGAATTTTGGATGGTTTATGAGGAATCAGGTTATCAATATTTATGTTGTGATGTGATGATGTTTTTCATCGTGTGATGTTGAGTCATGAATTGGTGGCATAAGATTTTGGAGTTAGGGACCATGTATTTTTCGGATGGGAGTTTATTCATGATGTGATGAGATTTTATTATGATGTGAAAAGTATTTAGTTGTATTTCGAAAAATGACACAACCCTTATGTATCAAAATATGAATCTTATATATGGATTTACTCCTATATTTTATTTCTATTTTTCTAGTCATGGAATGCAAACTTTTTTTCACACAATGATGAACAAAAGGTTTATATCCTTGGTTTTACAATACTAAATATCACTATGGGTTGGTGCATAGGTCATGTTGTGGTATTTTTTAGCTTTTTTAGTAAGTGTAAATTGAATAGGCGACACCCCATGATTTCTAAGGGTTTGAGAATCCCATCATGATAACCTTAGACACATTATAACCATCATTTTTTCCTAAATGACTCATTTATTAACCATTAAGAAGAGGGGGATCCACATTGAGAAATAAAATGGAGACTTTTATATCTAGGCCCATTACATCAGATGAATTCCTATCAATCCATTATGTTGTGTTTTATATAATTTTCTATAACATCTTTACGCCTACTAAATTCATTTTATTTATTCATTATCCTCTAAAACCTAGGTGGGAGTTTAATAATTTTGAGAAAACATAGTCTAATGTAGTTGAACCATATTCCATTACATTTTCATATGACTACCTCAATCCAAGGTATCATTCCCTACATTTTTTACACCTCATTCTTCTCTTTCCCAATTTCTTCAAAGCCATGATAGTATATATTCCACTAATTCTATGGGATTCTTATAAATGATTCATGGTGTTTTATTGAAGGTATGATGATTTAGGGTTTATTGGTTTATCATGACGGTTCATGTTGTTTTTATTTTTTTATTCCATTCTTTTTTAATGAATAATGATGATTTGTATAGGTGTAGGATATTAGATATTTATATAGTAAAATTTCATAAAATTTGGGATTATCATGCTTTGGTTTCTATGGGTAAATAATTGATATTGACCTTAAAAAGATAATGATATAAACTAAAAATATTTAGAAGATATGATAATCTATATTCAAATGAAATTGTTTTATCCATAATGTTACCTAATATTATATTCTAGATAATGTGAATGATTATTTTTGTGATTATTAATTATTCTTTTGTACAATTTATATTTCTAACTTTGTTAAAAAACTTCAAGATATAAATTAAAGGTGAAAACAAATGAGTTACCAATTTACATAATTATCATTACATTGAAATATATATCATGAAACAAATATCCATTAGAATTGTGATTTGATGTTTTTAAATTAATAACTATTATTATATTAGGTTTTATAACTTTTTATAACTTACACAAAATTAATTTATTAATTAAGAAGATAATTTAACATGATGATTTTAAGAATTTTTATATGTGTATGAATATGTTTTGCCATTATTTAATATTCACTTATACATATTTATAGATGAATCATTTAATAAACATTGATATGTATTCCCTTGAAATGATGATTTACTTCTATTTTTATACTCTATAATTGAGATACTTTTTGGATGATTATATAAAATTTATTATGGTTTGTTGATACAGAGAGGGTGGATATTTTTTAAGTTTTTTGGTGGAATATTAGTGAAAATAATGCTATGGATGACGTGGGAAGGATTGAGAGATGTTTTTGGGAAATTTATGTCATGTTAAGAGCCAAGTGTTGTATTTTTATGAAATTTTTTAATATTTCCAATTTTTCCAATTATCTATTTCATTTAGTTATATCAATTGAATATAGAATAGCTGTGTATTAGTACTGGGAAACATGGAACGTAATAATTTATGTTGTAATTATGGTACATATGGTTTTCAAAATCCATATATGATTAAAATATCATAGATATGAAAAAATAATTATTATAATATATAAAATCATATTCAATTTTGATGGTTAATATGAATATTAATATAGAAATGATGATGGATATTATGTAATGACCATTACTAGTAATAAAACATGATGGTTTTATGCTCAAGAACACATTATATTTCTATTATATAGTGTTGGTTATATTTTTTTTCAAGTGGGAATTTATCTATACTTTTAATATTGATTAGATTAATATACATTAGAATAGTTGCTAATATTTTATTCCTTATGTTCTATATTTTCTTATACTCGACCACCTAAGTGAGTTGGTGTAATGATCTGAACTATTATAAATGGAATTGTATACTTTATTGTAATTATAGTACAATACACATACATAGCATAATGATCTCTATAAAAACATAATTTTTATAAATTAATAATTAAATAAGTAATATCAATATAAATTAGTGATCATATACTAATAGAAAAGTCACTTGACCCTTGGAATAGTAACATGGCCATTAAGAATTGTATTCTAGACAATATAATAGTAACCACCCTATTTAAAGTATTATATTTCTATTTACATTTCATAAATGAAAATATTATATAATTTTATCACATTATAATTAAATAAATATTATAAAAATGATAAATTAAGCGTTTGTATTTCTTTTAAAACAAAATTGTTCATTTTAAATTTTATAATTAAAATAATAATTTAAAAGAAAATTTATATTCATAAAATAGTGTAGTAAATTAATTTTTTTTAGTATTATAAGATAATTTTATGAAACGTTAATAATTTTTTCGAAGTTTCATGAAACTAGTTATAATTTTAAAAATAGGTATTTTTTGAATAAATGTCGATTATAATTAAAAATTAATTTTCTCATATTTAGAAAATTATTTTCATAAAATCTAGTTCAATTTTGAAATATAATCATAAAAAACAGTATGGGTTATCTTTTGGTATTGTTTTAAAATAGTTGAATTAGTGGTGAATAGGGAAATACAATAATTTACGATAGAATCTAAATATATTAATTTTTGTGTCTTAGATTATATATGGATGATGTAAACTCATAATATTGAAATATACTTCATTATATATATTTATAAGGGTTAAAAATTGATATTTTGTATCCAAAATAATAAATAAAGAATAAAATAATTAAAAACATCCCTCTCATCCTCTATAAATACCACCCTCACTACCCATTCTCCTAAAAAATTACAGTCCTTTAAGATTATATAATTTCTTCCAAATCCACCTACCAATCCCCCCAAAATCTAGTATCCTTTGGTCTTAAAAAAATTCCAAAACCAATTTCCCTAAGGAGGTTCTTAAAGAGGATAATTCAAGAGGTAAAATCCGCTTTATTTTTCTTTTATTTCCTTTTAATTTTTTTATTCCATCCTAAAATCCCCTTATCTAAGTAGAATGTTAAAAGAAGTATCATATAAATACTGATATTTTATTATTTTAATTTAATAACTCATCAATGAACCATATCTCGTCTACATTTGTTTCCAAAAATTAAAACATCGTCTATGAGGTGTTGTTTTATCTCCTTCGAGGAATAGAAGTTTTAATTTTCTGTTATAGCCTTCAACGATCGTCTTAAAACCATTATATTTGTTTAAAAAGATTATAAAATTTATTTTACAGCCTTTATATGTTTTTTAACTAACATTTATACAAAATATCAAACAATAAAGAAAAACATGTTTGTTGTTATTAAAAACTGCCAAAAATTAATTTAAGTTATTACCATTAACATGTTATTTAATTAATCATCCTAATATATGAAAAAATAATATATAAGGCCAATTAAACATATAAAATTTCACTAATAACAAATATTTTTACTTCTATATAGATATTATCATCTTACATGATCTTCCATACTTGTCTACAACCGAATTGATCATGAAAACCACGAAACAAACACTCTCAAAATGACAGAATTGGACTCTATAACTCATCATAATGGCTATAAATGAACTTAATAAAAATATAATAAATAAAATAAAATATAATAAGATATTTATTTATTAATTAATGAACCTAATTTGATTATATATGATATTAATGTGAATAAATCATTAAGACATAAGGTAAGGGGAATCTCAAACCCAGTTTCCTTTCTTTTAGTTATTTTTATTTAATGAAAAAAATTTGTATGGATGTTATTTTAATATCCATGAAATATTATTTCATTATCCTTACCTTTTAATTTATATTATATATATTCCTTTAATATAATTTTATGAAAAATTAAATGACTTCTCCAAAATAACTCATCTTTCTAAAAACACATGTTTTACTTCTCATGAGATTGTTTCATCTTCACTCGAGGATGATAATTATTATACCAATTACATAATTCCCTATTTCATTTTTAAATGGTTTTCTTGAGAAACCTAAAAAAATCCATTAATGGAACTTTTCATAAAAACTTACTACATATGTAATGTACTCAAATTGTTAATAATTTGAACTAACCATGAAGTTCAAGTTACCAAGTGGAACCAATTGAAAATTTTAATCTGACCTTTCATGTGAAAAACTACTTACCATGATTCAAATGACAAAATTATATTAAATACCTAAAATTAATTTTCATTAATAATGAACCTACTATGATTTGATAAACATACGATGAATTTCTAACTAACTGAACAAATTAACAACTAACCTACCATGCAATATGCAAGCCAATTTTTTCATAATTCTGGAACTGACCATATGTATATGAATTTGTATTAATTTATAAAATCATTACCTATAACATGAATATATTTATTTACTATGTGAATTAATAATACCACCATGTGATAGTTTTATGTAACCACCTGAATCCAAGAACATAACACCAAGAGAAATGGACTAACTGTGATAAGTTTCCATGAAAAATGACTATGCTAACCAATAATGTGCTAAATTGAATTTTTTTTAGTAAAAACAAAGTAACTTGTATTATATAAAAGTGGTTCTTTTTAAAATTTTAAAAAACTATATTTTTATCATTAATTTTAGATATATATAAATTAATTCAACCTTGAATATTCACTAATGGATATATTTGGATGGAGTCCTTTTTAAGATAAAGAGGTATTTATGGACAAGATGTGTTTCTTATTCTATTATAGAGAACAACCAAGGAACGTATGTGTGCACCTATGCTACAAAAATAAATCCTTTATAAATATCATGACACTATATTTTTCATCAATTCCTTTAGAAAATAATTTGAGGATTATAAAAGATAAATTCAAATATATATTAGCAACCAAAGATGATCAGATTGAGAAAAACCTATTTCTCACATCTTTCATACTTTGATCATTTTATTTTAGCTATTAATTTTCACTAAATTTTATTATATACTATTTTTATATAAATTATGTCTCTTGTACTAAACTGGTGAGTTTATAACACTCTATTTCAAATAATATCTTTTATAATCTCTTGTACAAATATGGACGAGGTCATGTGAGACCTGTAATATATTTTCGCCAATTAAAACAATGGTAGAGGATTTTTATTATGAACTATTTTGGTACAGTTTTTTGTAAAACCCCACCCAGGTTATGGATCAATTTATTTAATAATAAATTGTTTCACTGTGTGTGATTTCTATATGAAGGGGATTAGGTCTTGTAGTAAGATTGAACCCATTATTTAATTTTCACTATGTGATCTCAAGTTTTATTTTCAATTTTTAAAATTAATTATCTTGTATCTACACATGAGTCTCAACCCAGTTGGTGAGGATTCCTTAAGTGCATCTAGGAGACCCGAGATCAAATAAAATAGGAGGCTAATTTTTGGGGGGTACTGTAGCAGTTCTGTAGCAGGTACTATAGTAAGAACTATGTAGTATTGTAGTAGGAACTATAACAGGAACTATAGTGGGCATTGTTTGGCACTGTAGCAGCCGAGAATATTCCCCTGTTTGGGCATTCATGCCACAAATTTTGTCCCTCAGTCCTTTAAGACCTTTAGTCCACCCAGGCATTTGGGTCAGTAAGGCCTTCAGGCTACCTCAAGGCCTTCAGGCCAACATAAGTGCAGATGCAACCCAGACAATCTACAAGGAACAAGATTCAAAGGAGGATGAGTAAGGAGCTTTCACCATAGCAGAAAATAAACAGATTGAAAGAATGAGAAGGTTTGACACCTGCCATCAGGACAAGCCTATGCATGCACATTACAGCCTAGCCAAATAACTATGTGAAGGTGGAGAGCTGATTTCACATTGAAGATGCTGGGGAGAAGCTGTTCCAAGTAGTTAGTCTTGGATGTATGTAATGTTCGAAGCCTATGGGCAATAAATTCATCTAAGGCCTACAATCCATGTAATACTTGCACCTACAAGACTTGTAAGGGTTCCACCTCACCCCTTGAGAGGTGTATTATCAAGAATCAATAAAAAATCAAGGCCTATAGGCCATTTAAATAAATAATCATGTATGTATTTTGAAATATTATAAAAATTTTACTCTGATATTTTTTTAACATGCCTTTTATATAAGATATTTTTACAAGTAGATTAGTTTAAATGGTTAAAGAGTTTTTAAAATTACTTTAACTGGGTTTTTATAAAGATATTAATAATTTTTTTGAATGAAAAAATTATTTCATTCAATAAATTTATTTGAATGGGGTTATTTTATAACTTTTTTAATTTATATTCTAAATAATTATTATAGGAATTTTTAATTGTAAACTAAATTTACCCCTCTTGAATTTTTCCTGGGGACTATAATTTGGTATCAAAGCACTTTCAAAATTACTTTTATTCTGATCGAGTTGTATTTAAAGATTTTAAAATTTAATATATATAAATTTTATTCTTTATTGATAATCATAGATAAGAAAAAATTATCACTAATAAACCTACTTATTTTAATATAACTAACTATTTTAAATGGGTTATTTAAATGAAAATTAATTTTGAAATTATGGGATTTGTTATTTTGGAATATTATTAAAGAGATGAATGAAAAAAATCAAGCCACTAGAGTTTAGAGGATCGATGCCACTAAGGATTATTATAGTTTCAATTGTAATGTAATGAATAAATTATAAATTCCTTTAGGAGAATGCAAATTTTACAGAATATCTTCTAGTTCTATAGCTTTTGAGGTTTGGGATACTCATGCTATATATCATGTAGTAACTTCAATTTTTAAAGAAATTCATTTAAATACCTATAATAATTAATAAGTTACATTCATAATTAATCATGATGATCTTATTTATGATATGTATATATGGATTAGGGAAATATTCAACAATATTCAAGCACATAGAAATACAATTTCATAAAAAGTTCATGTGATGTGATTGTATATCTACCTAATAGGTGGAGTGGAACTATTATTTCCATCATATAATCCAATGACATCAGTTCACTAAAATGGAGTATCATTATAAAATTAATGATGTATGATGAGAATCTTAAAGTAAACAAGGAAACATAAGATGAAATAATGATGAATCCATTATAATTCAAAACTTCTTACTAAAAACTAAAATATAAAACCATATATGAATGTTATAGTGATTTGGAATAACCTATTTAATGTTATGAAGAAATGGATCACATATCTGGATGATTCAATATTTTATGTAGGAAGAATAAATTCTTAAAAAATAAAATTATATTGATATGTTTTATAATAAATATAATTTTATGGAGGAGTGGGAAAAGGATGATACCCCCAATGAGATAACTTTATATATATGTAAAATAAAAGGACATAAAATGTAGATTTTATCATGTTGAAATATAAGAAAAACTATGAGGAAAAAGGAAAGAGGTAAAAATGACTATGAAATCCACATCTAGTGACTCATATGAAATATTATGTAATTATGATTCATGTTGATAAAATTCACATGAAATAGCCAATATGTGTTTCTTTAAAAATACATATGAGGTATCAAATACATTTCTAATATCTATTCAACATATTTATATTAATTCTAAAAACTAATGTAGTAATATAAATATTTCCAGAGGATTTCTAAGAATATTTTAATAAGCTAGGGGTGACCTTTAATAATCTCAAAGATAAATAATTTTTTTAAGATGCCTCAATCCCTTTATAGTCACATTAAAACTAATATTACTATAGGAAAGGATAATAATTAACAACTATCAAAAGAAAACAATGAGCTTAAAATTACTAATGAGAAATTTTATAAGGATTTCAAATAAATTACTATTAGAAGAAAAAATCTTACCCAAATAAGTGTTAAGAAAATAAATCATACATATATTATTATAATTGGTTACCAACCTAGACATAAGAAAATATATATGAAAAAATATGTTCCTCTTTCGAGTTCTAAATTTTTTTTAAATAATTATTATTCTTCTAGACCTATCAATGATTTCATTTCAAAAATATTAATACATATTCATTGGAATAAAATTAAACAAATTTTGAATCTAAAATAAATCATAAATAGAATTTAAATATCAAAAAAATATGTGTACCAAATTTATTTCTTTTTTAGTCATTTTCTCTGTTGGGAACTTTATTGAATAGTAATACTAATAAATTAAGGTATATGGATACCAAATATTCAAGAAACATGATTGGGGACTAATAAATTTTCTTGAACCTTATCAATGTTTCCAGTTAAAATGTCACTTTAGTGATAATACTAATGGGAAAATAATTAGACTCGGTCAAATCAATAAGTCTAGAATTATGTTTTTTTATAAATTTTTTTTGTATATGGTTTAAAATATAATCTACCAAGAATATAGTAGTTATGTGATGATGGTTACCCTGTTATGTTTGAGAATAATTCTTACAAATTTTTTGAATCTAAACAAGTTTTACTTTATACACTATTGTAATGTGATAATGTTTTTGTTTTTAATAAAATTCATTTTTTATGAGAATTATTCTTGTTTATGTGACCTTGATAAAGAATGTTAGATTTTGAATAGAAGACTAGGACATTATAACCTACACTGTCATAAGAAGATGACTAGGAAAAGAGTTTTCAATGATCTTCCTAAACTAAAACTGCCAAAAAAAGTATTTAATACCTATCAAATGGGAAATAAGGACAAATATATTTTAAACCAAAAAATAAGTGTTGACTTATCAACCCATTGATTTGGTTCACATTTATTTTTTTGGACCCTCAAGAGTTTATAACTTAAATGTGAATAATTATCCTTATATTATAGTATATCAATTTTCTGGATATATTTTGGAAATAATACTATCCCCCAAATGTGAATATTGTTATTATTTTTCAATGTATACAAAATCTATAGAAAATCACCATGGGCATAGAATTAAAAACATAAGAAGTGATACTTTTTGTGAGTTTGAAAATAATTAATTTTAAAATCTATACTCACAATTTTTTTATTTTCATATACTTTTTTTCCCTAAGGACCTCAAAAATGAATGTTATGGTTGAGAGGTGAAATAAAACCCTTCAATATATTTCTCGGACCATGCTTGGTGAGTATTATGTTATTTTTATTTTTGGTAAAAGACTATAAATAATTCTTTTTATATTATTAATAATGTTTTTATTAGACCAATTTAAACAAAATATTTATATAAATTATGGACTCGTCGAAAACCAAAGGTTAATTACATTATATATATTTGTGTTGCAAAGTCTTTATACTCAATTAAAAAGTGAATTTAGAAAAATTTACTTCCAACTTTGATGAAGTAATTTTCCATGGATAACCTAAAACGAGTAAATCATATAAGGTATTAAATAAAAGGACAAAAGTTCTTTATGATCCTATAAATATCAAATTTTATTAGACAAATCCACATTAACTGAAGTATCCTTTATAAATTAATGACTGTGAAATTTATAATTTTTATATCAGTGCTAAATTTAGTAAAAATTATATAAAACATAACGAAAAATATCCCTATTATAATGAATAGTTTAAATAAAAAACTACAGAAGGAAATAAAGTATAAAATACATCTATTCTTAGAGATATTTGTACTCACAGAAACCATCGCTTTGATGATTTAGTTTGAGACCTAAACATAGAAACACAAACTATATATTCTCTAATTATTCAAATTTAAGACCAATAATTTTATCATATATTAAACCTAAGAACATCATAGAATAAATACTTGATAGTTATTGGAAATGGATATACAAGAAAAGTGTAATCAGCTTGAAATAAAGTGAGTATGAGAACTGGTTAAAAGGCCCAAGAACTACCGGACAATTAGAACTAATTGGAAGTTTAGGAACAAGGTATATAGGTTAGAAAATATCATTATAATTAATTATATATTAGTTTCATAATGAAAAATTCAAGAGGAATTTATTGGCTATGAGAATACATTTTCACCCATAGAAATACGTGAAACTATCAAAATATTGCTTTTATATGAATCACATTCACATTTCAAATCACATCGAATGAATTTATAGACTTAATTATTGAATGTATTTATAATTGAGGATGGTTTTATGGAATAAAAACTTATATTTCAAAATACCCACTTTCCAAATAATGTTTTTAAATTTGAAAAACATTATATAGTTTAAAAAGCTATCAAAGAGAATGGATTGATAAGATCATCCAATTTTCAATTTCAAAAGTTTTTCCAAAATATATATATGATCCCGCTCTATTTATTAATATAATTTCAAAAGTTATTTTAGTAGTAAAAATGTATGTTGATGATATTTTTTGTATCTTCAATAAATTATATGTGTGCTCTATTTTTAATAATAATGTAAAATGAATTTGATGGGTGAGTTTAAATTATTGTTCATAGTTAAGAATATTCAAAATATAGCAAATAAAATTTAAAATAAATTAATATAAACTATGAAAATTTTGAGACATTTTTTATGGATAGTACCAAAGGAATGAATACACTCATGATTACAAGATGTAAATTGGATTTGGATGAAACTAGAAAACTAGTTAACCAAACCACTTTCAGATTTATGATTTGAATTTTTCTATACATAACTACTAGCTGACCGGATATTATGTTTAATGTATGTATGTTCACTTAATTACAATAAAATTTAAAATAATCACATTATCATTTTTGTGAAATGAATATTAAAATTAATTAAAAGTACTACCACGATAAAACTATTTTATTCAAAATACAAACATTTGGTTTAGTTAGTAATAGAAATTTAATTTTTTCTGTAATTTAGATAAAAAAACTTCTGGAACTCGTCACTTTTTGGGAAAGTCTATAGTTTCTTGGTGTATTAAGAATTTTTTTCATTATCAACTATTAAAGATGATTACTTAGTTGCATAAATCTTTTGTGCATAGATTTTATGGATAAAACACAAATTACATGACTAGAGATCTAAATTTATATAGGTACCTATAAATTTTGATAATATAAGAGAGATAAATATTTCTATGAATTTAGTATCAAATTCTAGGATAAAACATATTGATTTAAGGCATCAATTTTTGAGATATCATTTTTAAAAAGGTGATATAACTCATGAATCTATTAACACTGAAAACTATATTGATGATATATTTATAAATATTTTTAATGATGAGTGAATTAAAAATATCAAAATTGAATTGGGGATGATTAATTATTTATAGATCTTAATATAATTTTGTCATTATAGTATTTTATTGATTGATTCCTTAAATGCTAATATTCTTTATGTAATTTTTTTTTGAAATTCACTAAGAATTATGGTTCACATAGCCTATTTACCAAAAAAAAATATTTTCTGTTAATACGGTTAGTATACATATTTTGGGTAGTTGGTCATGTAGTTCGTATACCTACCATGAATAAATACTAAAAAATTCGCAATAATTATCGTGAGTTTTACTCAGGCTGTCACTACATACCAACTGTGAATATTTTTCATATGGTTTGCATACATACCAGGATTTCATGGTCAGTATACCTACCATATTCATTTATCATAAATACATGGTTAGTATACCTAAAAAAATGAAATGTTTTGTATACATATCATACCTTTTTTGCACAGATCCATGGTCAGTATACCTACTCATGTTTCCCCTAAAATACCCCCATTATTTTGAGTCCTTTCATGAAAATAAAAACTCACCTTTCATGAACCCCCCTCTCACGAACCAGAAAATTTTGAGAAACCATGTTGAATAGAAAATGATGATGATGCAAATTATTTTATAAGACACTTTTTATATTTATTAGCATTTTTAAAAGAATTAAATGAAAAGAAAATACAGGTTGAGCGAATCAATGAAGCTGAGGAATCTACAATTAATCAGTCATCTAGTCTCTGTAGAAAAAGAAGTCGATGCACAATGGCTGCAATCGATCAATTCACTAGTTTCAAATGGAAATATGAATCAATTATTTAATTATTGATTTTAAAGAAAATGGTAAGCCATTTTACCCAAAAAAGTATTATTATTTTTTATGTGAACGTGAAATTTATTTTTAGACAGAAAATCTATATCATTAATATGATGTTCAATGGTGATGTTATGGTGTTTTATTCTAAGAGTTGGTAAAAGCGATTAGGATCATCCCATAGAGAATAATTGTATAATTAAAAAAGACCATATCTAATAAATCATGCTCACTTAAAATTTAAAAGTACCTTAGAAGAGTTAATTGAGAATGAAATCTCAAGAAGAATAATTATAATTGATTTTAGTAGAAATGTTAATTGTTAGTAAAATTCATCTATCACTTGATCTTTCCAAGAAAAGTATATTAAGAAATATTGAGGCACTAAGTGTTTTTATTATTTTTAATGAAAAATGGGTTCTAGAATAGTTTGTATAGATATTTCATGAGTGATATGTATAAGTTATGTAAACAATAATTGATGTATGGTTCTTCACTATACCAAAATCTTATTTATTACTTGCTGGTGTATAAATGTTTTGTTTCTCAAGGGGATGAAAAAATAACTTCATTCAATGGAATTGGTATATCTCAAAATATTTTTTATAAAATTAAAGTTAACTAGAACCCATAGAAAAGGGTGTGGGTGGAAAACATATAAATGTTACATGAGATGTTTGATCTATTGAGGTATCATGTTAGACTAAGCGATCTTATGGATCCTAGTCTTCAACCTAACAAGGTCTTTCCATATTATGAAGATGGAGTAGTTGTTAGTAAGGAAGAATTGAAAGTTTAGATTGGTAATGAATAATAAGATGATGATAAGATGGTTGATCTTAATAAGCAATGTATAAAAGCTCAAGATAATGGAAGGTTGATCACTTTTGTCCTGTATTTTGCATCACCTGACTCTCCTTCACATTTACCATCACATGAGCATGAAATCTAGTATAAGTAGCTAATTAAAACAGAGGTATATGTTAGTTGTAATGACTCGAAATTTTCGTGGATTTTTTTTCTTAAATACATGGGAATTTTACGAGTCTGCAAAAACTGACGGCGCGTGATTCCGAGGCCCGGTGTGCCTAGAATCATTTTATAAAGTTTTGTTCAGGTACATTCAGTAAATGTACGAGTGGGTTTTTATATCTTTTGAACCGGTGCTCGGAACAGAAATCCGAGGGCACCGTTGAACTCGTAGTGTCGGTATTCGCTTAAGAAGACATTGACCTTGACGATAGTTGGTCGAGAATAAAAGTTAGTTTTTGGATTTTTATAAAAAATTTACAAAAAAAGTGAGCTAACACTTTATTTTATTTTATCTGCCTTGTGAAGATTGGGTGGTTAAATTCTCCAAGTGGAGGTTGGAGGTGGGGCCACCGCACCTTAACCTCTAATGAGAGGATATGGTTATGGGGCGCACCCGAACATAACCTCCCGTGGGAGGTTACGACGTGGGGACCACCCGAAACCATAACCTGTCATTTCAGTAATAGGGGTGGGGACCACCCGAATCCTATTAATGGGAGAAGATTATAACCTCTCAACTCTCCCTCATTAATGAGGGAGAGCCTCTTCACATTTATGGAGCCAAATCCCCTTTAAATAATTGTGGCAATTCTCCACATTAATTAAGGGGAGCCTACTAAATTAATGATTCCAATTTGAATATAGTGCCAACAAAATTAGTAGGATATTTCAATCTATTATTTTGTTGGCATATTTATTTTGGTGGAACTTGAGAAGATGAACTTGGGAGAAAATATCCTAACGAAGAACATTTTCCAACGAAGAACGCTCTTCCGGTGAAGAATGCTCTCCCGACGGAGAACGATGATGAGGGATGCCTTGGACTTCAAAAAATGACCTCCTCAAACCTTCTTACTCAGACTCCTTCGATGTGGGACGTGTTCATCCACCACGGATCGATGACCGTCTACTCTCTCCAACACCGTGTACTTTTGTCCGTGTGAGATGAGTACACAGGGCGTGTGGCCATGTCAGCGATGAAGGGTGTACGAACCAAATACACGTCGTGTAGTGGTCCCTTACACACTGTGTAGTCAGTCGGTCGGAAAATAGTAAGGCGGTGGCCAACTGTGGGGAAGCACACGCCGTGTACTCATAAAGACACGCCATGTAGTCATGTCGGCAGGTGAACAGTGCCGTGCTGGCGAGAAGCCATAAGAGGAACAATTTAAAAATGGGAAGTACACGCCGTGTACTTTGTTATTTTCTCTTAAAATGGGCAGTTGCCTCCCCTGTTCACATGGAAGGTTTAGAACGGGAAAAGAGCTCGGGAGAGGAAGGCCGTAGCTTTGGAGATCCGATGAGCGCACATCCGGAATCTATTTCCGCCTCGAACAATCTTGTTGGAACCGCATGATTAAGAGCTTCCTTCTCCTGGTGTGTCTCTTTCCAATTCATCCTCTAACGGGAGTAATTTGCATTTAATAGAGAATTCTTTTACCTAATATCTGTGGCATTCTTGGATGTTTCAGAAGGCGTCGTTCGTGTATATCGTTCATGGGTGTTTAAGGTAGGTGTCTTGGTGTTTATTTTCCAACTGCTGTGTGTTGTGTGCGTTTTTGAGCTATGAACCCATAATTGGGTTGTCATGTGGCTGAGGCCGTGGCTATTTTATCTACCTAGAACTTTATAGGTAATTAAATAAAGTTGTAAAATTTCTATTTGGGATCGCTGCTTGGATCCAGGACCATCCCAAGGGGTGCGTTCCTCTGTTTAGCCGTTTGGCCAGGATACTCAAGGGTATTCCATGTTTAAATTATGCATTACATTTTCCTTGAGAGGAATTGTATTTAAATTGCATGTTTATATGTTGGGCATGTCCTGGTTACTTATGCATGAGGGAAGTGTTTTACTTATGCCTAAGGGCGGTGTTTTACTATAGCATGAGGACGTGACTGTATTAGAATAAGGGCGACGTTCTATTTTTGCCTGAGGGAAACCTTTAGTGCCTGGGGGCTTGACTTATGTGCTTGAGGGTGACACTTCCTACGCCTGAGGGTAATTTTTGTTACACCTGAGGGCAATTCCTGATGGTGAGATTCTGATTACCTGAGGGTGAGACTTTCGTTGTCTAAGGATGCTGACTTGTAACTTAGAAATTCCCTGTGGTGATTTCTTAATATTAAATGCTTAAATGAATAATAAAATGGAAATATAACTGCTAAGTTGGTTACTTTTGAGTACTACTTAGTTTAATGCATTTTACTTTTGCACACTGTTATTGCATGTTTACACACAGTTGGGCATGAGCCTTTGGTGGGTTCCTACTGATATATGTTTCTCACACCCTGTTTGGGTCATTCTTTTCGGCCCAAACAGATTATGTTTTTGAAGGTGTAGATAAGGGAAAGTGTCCTTATACAGGTACATGATTTCTACTAGGGTATAGGAGAGCATTGGACCGAGAACTAGCTCGCGATGCTGCTGGATGTTCTGTTTTTTTTTTCTGTACCTGTACTTCAGTTGTATTGTATTGTAGTGTAACATGTTATGGTTGTTTAATAGAATAGGGACATGCCGCATCTTCATATATATATGACTGATGGTTTTCCTTTTTGTTATCAGTTATCCATTTCAGTTATATACACTGTTGCTGCTTCCGCTTTTGTTGTATGTTTATATTATATTCCGCTGCGCTACACTTTGACAAATGAGGGCATAGTTTCCCCACTATCAGACCTAGGCCCTTGATTCTAGTCAAAATCCTCTGGAATTCGGGGAAATGCGCTTGAGGTCATGTGGCGAACCGGGTTCGGGGCACCCGTAGAGTGGACCCAGAACCAGGACGTTACAATGTGGTATCAAAATAGATCTTTTCTTTGACTTACTATTTGGAGCCTTAGTCATGGATAGGACAAGAATGGTAGTTGGTAATAAGCTGTTCCCGGGCGTAGCTAACCCGTGTACAGGGAAAATCTAATTTACATCGTATTGCAATTTTACTGATTTTGAAATTTACGATTGATTTGATTTCACCGTTGGGTGACGCACTTGTGATTGTGCTTTTTATATTTTTTCTATGGATTCTATTTAGCTGAAACCCGATGAGATGAGGGTATTCCATCTCATGCATCATTTAGGCACATTCTAGAAATCAAATGTCATGCCTAGTTCCATGACATGTTGGTGCATTAGAAATTTCATGTTGTTGTGATAGTTATTGTGATAATAAAAGCATGATGTTGTGATAGCTGCTTTATAAACACCTGCTATGTGATAAGGTATTTTGTGTGAGCCTATTTATAGAATGGACGCCAAACATTGGTTTTTGGGGAGTATGGGCCCTCATTGACCGGAATTTTGTGGATCGTTGGGTGTTTACCGTATTTCATACCACATATATGATGTCAAACATTGATTTGTGGGGAGTATGGGCCCTCACGGAGCAGAATTTGACACTTAGGTCTTTTTTTAGTATTTTCTAGGATCCGGAGTAGTTTTTGAGGCATACTATGCAGAAAACCTAGTATACACGCCGTGTAGTACTTCAGACATGCCGTGTATATTCTTCTGTTCGGGAAGAAAAGAAACTTTTTTGAGTACACACCATGTACCATTAGTACACGCCCTGTATTCTCTTCTCGTGTCACAGACCGTGTGGGCAGCGACACGGGGAAGGGAAATTCTTGGGGAGAACACACAGTGTACCAGATGTACATGTTGTGTAGTGTTGTCCCGGTGTCTATCGTGTAACTAACAACATGGTCAGAGGAAACCTGAAGGCAGACACGCCATGTCCATTATGGAACACGCCATGTAGTCTGACCTAGGGACCTGGCCGTGTAAACTAACAACACGGGTTGGTTTAGTCCCTTCGAGTACATGTCGTGTGTATATCGAACACACTGTGTAGTTTGAGTCATGTGTCCGGCCATGTAACTAACAACACGAGTGGGTAGAGCTCATCCAGTACACACCGTGTTCTCATGGGACACGCCGTGTAGTCTTGTCTGAGGACAGACCATGTGGACTTAGCCGTGTGGCTGGGAAACGGGATGGTGTACATGCCGTGTGTGGGTGTAACACACTGTATAGTGTCAAGCCGAGTAGTCGAACATGTCACAAATGACACGGGCAGTTGGAAAATTACACCATACACGTCGTGTAGATGTTATACACGACGTGTAGTTTTGTTGAACAGGAGTAGTGTGGCTTAGTCATGCAGAAGGACCCGGGCAGGGGAAGGGAAGTCAAGTGCACACCATGTAATCAGTATACACGCCGTGTAGTCTTGTTTTGAAAATTTTGAATGCCTTCTTCCTCCTATTCTCTTTTGGGTTTCTTCGTTTTTGGTATTTAATAATCTTGTTCTAAGGCATGCATTTGACCTTGTAGTGTCATGCCACCGAGACGACCGTGCGTTGTTCGCCAGGAGAGCGGTGAAGACTATCCTCTGGAGATGGTGGGCCATGGGATACCAGTGGACCCTCCAGTAGAGCCAGATGTTGTGCCAGCTATTATACCAGACATAGACACGGAGGCGCAGTTCCGTAAAGGCTTTATGCGGTTCATGCAGACCTTTCAGGGAGCACCGCCGACTGCCACATCTATGGCTGATCTGACTCGTATCTTCCAGTAGCTTCATTCGCCTACTTTTTCAGGGTATGGCGGACCACAGGGTGCGGGGTCTTGGCTAGGATCGATGCAGACTATTTTCGAGCATCTTGAGATGCCTCCAGGGTGGAGGGTCAAACTTGCGAATTATATGCAGTGTGATTCTACCAAGAGGTGGTGGGATGTTACCACCCAGAAAGAGCATCACAGAGACATGGTGTGGGATGATTTTCAGATAGTCCTCTATGACTTCTTCTTCCTAGAGACGCTGAGAGCAGATAGAGCTCGAGAGTTCATGAATCTGCAGCAGGGCACTCTGTCAGTGATGGATTACTCTAACCGTTTTATACAGCTTCATCGTTTTTCACCCGTTCAGGTGGGGGCTGAGACGTTGAGAGCCAGACGCTTTGAGGATGTTCGTCGGTATGACATCTGAGCGTTGGTGAATGTTTTCAGGTTGCCTCTTGTACATGATATTTTCAACCAGGTGCTGATTATAGAGAGGAACCTGCGGGAAGCTAGTGGTGTGGGTCAGGGTGGTTCAGCACCAGTTTCTGGTACTATTTCTACGGGCAAGTGGAAGAGACCGATGGACTTCTCTCAGGGTGGCAGTACCAGCCAGGCAGTTTCTTCAGGTGGACCGATTAGGTGCTACCAGTGTGGTAAAGAGGGGCACAAGAGACCTCAGTGTCCATGAGAGCCAGTGGAGTGCCAAGATTGCAGAAATATGGGTCATTTGCAGTGCTTTTGTCGGGCATTTCCACCAGTGTCTAGTGAGAGGGGTTCAGTGCAGACTCCGCGTGCGGGAGCAGGACCAGTGGCTTCTTACCAATCGGGGAACTGGAATACGTCAGGGAATTCATGCAGAGATGGTGATCATGGCCATGGTATCCAGACACTAGGATCTCAGAGGCAGTAGGGAGAGACAGCTCAGGGTAGCGAGGCTGTGTCGTAGGGCCGTGGCACTGGGCATGCATATGTAGTGCGACAGACCCAATACGAGCAGGATCTCAAACCATCTACTGTTAGAGGTACTACTCCAGTAGCTTCTGTCTTATCTTCAGTAGTTTTTGACATGATATCTATGCATAGTTTCATATTTTTACCCGTTGTGGAGAGCCTTGATCTCTGTGTTTCTACTTCTTCTGATATCATGACGCTAGACACTCTGTTGGGGACTATGACAGCTGGTGTGCGTCATTGAAAAGAGTGCCCCCTTGAGGTTGGTGGATGTCACTTTCTTTGGTACCTCTATGTCTTGGAGATGACAAGTTATGAAGTCATTCTTGGGATAGAATGGTTGGTTCCCTTTCGAGCCTTTGTAGACTGCTATCGTCGCAGGGTGCGTTTCACGACACTAGAGGGCAGAGAGTTTCTATACAAGGTCAAATGGGATGTTCCGGTGAGTCAAGCTGGACCAGAGAATCATGGGTGAGGTGGTGTCACTACATAGGTTGTGAGTTTATATCTGGATGATCAGGGGACTTGTCAGACGGATTTTCCTCTAGTGGTTGATCATTTTGGGGATGTCTTCTCCGATGACTTTTCAAGTCTACCTCTAGAGCATGAGGAGGATTTCTCTATTGATCTTGTGCCAGGAGCATCACCGGTGTCCATTCCTCCTTATAAGATGGCTACACTAGAGTTTCAGGAGCTCAAGAGGCAGTTAGAGGAGTTAGAGGCAAAGGGTTTTATCTGAACCAGTACTTCTCCTTGGGGTTCTCCAGTCCTTTTTACGAAGAAGGTGGACGTTACCCTCAGACTCTGTGTAGATTATCGGAAGTTGAACCAGTTGACGGTTAAGAACCGATACCCCTTACCGAGGACTGATGATCTTTTTGATCAACTTCATGGAGAAAAAGTGTTATCGAAGATTGACCTGAGATCAAGATATCATAAGATGCACGTGAGACCATCAGATATATCGCTTATATCTTTTCGCAGCAGATATGGTCTGTACGAGTACTTGGTTATGCCGTTTGGACTCACGAACGCACCAGCAGTTTTCATGGCTCTGATGAATCGTCTGTTCCATATTTATCTGGATTCTTTTGTTGTAGTATTTTTGGATGACATCTTGGTGTACTCTCACACTCGACACGACCATACCACCCATCTTGAGATCATATTGAGTACACTGATAGAGCATCTAATATATGTTAAGCTCTCAAAGTGACACTTTTGGATGGAACAGATTCACTTCCTGGGTCATATAATCTCAGAGGCAAGAGTGGAAGTGGACCCAGAGAAGGTGGAGCAGAAATTTCCTGGGAGAATCCTAAGAACGTGTTTGAAATACAGAGTTTTTTAGGGCTGGATGGTTACTACAGACGTTTCATACAGGACTTATCTCGCTTAGCATCTCCATTGACGTGTTTGACTAAGAAGGGTGTGATGTCCGTTTGGTCGAAAGCTTGTGAGACAGCCTTTCAGGACCTGGAAGGAAGGTTGACATCAGCAGTAGTCCTGATACTTCTAGAGCAAGGGAAGAGCTATACAGTTTGTTGTGATGCATCAGGTATTGTGCTGGGAGCAGTGTTGATGTAGGTCGATCGAGTTGTTGTGTACGGTTCTCGGCAGTTGAGGCCACATGAGGGGAATTACCCGACGTATGATCTCAAGTTGGCTGCAACTGTGGATGCGTTGTGCTGTTGGAGACATTATTAATTGGGAGAACATTTTGTGTTTTTCAACATCCACAAAAGTCTCAAGTATATTTTTAGTCAGCATGACTTGAATCTGAGGCAGCGAAGGTGGGTCGAATACCTTCAATCCTTTGATCTTGAGCTTGCCTACTCACCTGGTAAAGGTAATGCAGTAGCTAATGCACTGAGAAGGAAGACTCAGATACAGCCTGTGCAGGAGGCCAGTGAGGAGTGGCAGCTTATGGCTTTGTTCTTTGAGATGCATTTGGAGATGCACGACAGTCAGGGGAAAAGTTATCTTTCATCTTTAGCTGTGACTTCTACCCACCTGGATAGAGTGAGGATGAGATACCTATCTGATTCAGAAGGCCTAGTTCTACGGGAGTCGATGGCAAGTGAGGACCCTCCTCCTAGTTGGATGATAGGCGATGATGAAATTCTGTGTTTCCATGGACGAGTGTGGGTTCTAGGGGATATACACGAGGAGTTGATGTGGGAGTTTCATGCTTCATCTTGGGTAGTTCATCCCAGAGTTACCAAGATGTACCGTGACTTGAGATGTCAGTATTGGTGGCCAGGTATGAAGAGGGAGATAACTAGCTTTATTACGAGATGTTCCACCTATCAGCAGGTGAAGGCAGAGCATCAAAGACCAGCGTAACTGTTATAGAAGTTACCCATTCTGGAGTGGAAATGGGATGATGTCGCAATGGATTTCGTGAATGGATTTCCATAGTCACCTCGAGGCAATGATTCCATGTGAGTTGTTATGGATAGACTCACAAAGGTAGCTCACTTTTTTCCGATCAAGGAGACCTTTGGTGTTAACGAGTTTAGAAAGTTGTACATCCGAGAGATCGTATGTCTTCATGAGGTTCCTCGTTCTATCATTTTGGATAGGGATGCCCATTTTACGTCTCATTTCTGGAAGGGTTTTCAGAGGGCACTGGGTAAATAGGTACTTCTGAGCACAACTTACCACCCTCAGACCGATGGCTAGTCAGAGTGTATGATACATGTGCTTGAGGACATGCTGCGTGCATGAGTCCTAGACTTTGGGGGCTCTTGGGAGAAGCACATACCCCGGTCCGAG
Source organism: Viscum album (assembly GCA_963277665.1). Lineage (NCBI taxonomy): Eukaryota > Viridiplantae > Streptophyta > Magnoliopsida > Santalales > Viscaceae > Viscum > Viscum album. The sequence continues at coordinate 660,326 of CAUJRU010000312.1, read as the reverse complement.
TTTTCCTATAATAATAGTTTTCAGGAAACTATTGAGATGACACTATACAAGGCTTTATATGGTAGGCCATGTCGTTCACCTTTGTGCTGGTCGGAGGCTGGTGAGGCTGCTTTACTAGGACCACAGCTTGTGTAGGAGACTACTGAGCAGGTCCAGTTGATTCAGAAGCAGATGGTTACCACACAGTCTCGTCAGAAATCTTATGCTGATCGCCACAGACGACCTTTGGAGTTCATGGTCGGGGATCAGGATTTCTTGCATGTTTCGCCGAGGTTGGGACACATGTGTATTATGAGACAGGGTAAACTTTCACCGAGGTATGTGGTGCCATTTGAGATTTTGGAGAGAGTCGGGCTGGTTGCCTATCAGTTGCAGTTACCTCAGAGGTACTGAGACATGCACGACGTCTTCCATGTATCTCAGTTGTGCTGCTATCATTCAGACTCGTCTCACACCTTTTAGCCTGAGGAGGATGATCTTCAGATGGATGTGTCCTTTGAGGAGAATCTGATTCATATCGTTGATAGGAGAACGAAGGTTCTTTGTGGCCGGTCAGTTCCTCTCGTACGGGTTCTATGGTAGCATGGCCGAGTGCAGGACAAAACCTAGGAGCAGGAGACCAATGTACATGCTCAGTGGCCAGAGTTGTTCTGAGCTTTATCTTCGCCACCCTTGGAAGGGCAATTCGTGGATGAATTCCTTTAAGGGGGGAAGTTTGTAAGAACCTTGTTCTTATCTTTGAGGTATGAGTTTCTTATTTTCTCCTTTCCTTAAGCGTTTTTAAGAAAATACGGAAAATGGGGAAAAATCCTAATTTTGGAATGTACACGCCATGTACTTTTCCACACACCGTGTTCTTTTGGTCGTGTGGGATGAGTACACAGGGCATGCGTCCATGTCAGTGATGAAGGGTGTAGGAACCAAATACACGTCGTGTAGTGGTCCCTTACACGCTGTGTAGTCAGTCGGCATGAGAATAGTAAGGTGGTGGCTAGCTGTGGGGCAGCACACGCCGTGTACTCATGAAGACACGCGGTTTAGTCAAGTCTGAAGGTCAACAGTGTGGCGCTGGCTGGAAGCCTTCAGAGGAACAGTTTAAAAATGGGAAGTACACGCCGTGTAATTGGAAATACACGCCGTGTATTTTTTTTTCGCTTAAAATTGGAAGTAGCCTCCCCTATTCATAGGGAAGGCTTAGAACGGGAAGAGAGCTTGGGAGAAGAAGGTCGGAGCATTGGAGATCTACTGAACGCACGTCTGGAATCTGTTTCCGCCTCGGACGATCTCGTTGGAACGGCACGGGTAAGAGATTCCTTCTCCTGGTGTGTCTCTTGCCAATTCATCCCCTAACGGGAGTTATTTTCATTTAAGAGAAATTTATTTTTCCTCAGATATACGGTGTTATTCGACGTTTCAGAAGGCTTCGTTCACGTATATCATTTGTGGTTGTTTAAGGTAGGTGACTTAGTGTTTCTTTTCCAACTGCTGTGTGTTTTCTGCGTTTTTGAGCTACGAACCCATAATTGGGGTGTCATGTGGCTGAGGCCGTGGCTATTTTAACTACCTAGAATTGTATAGGTAATTAAATAAAGTTATAAAATTGCTGTTTGGGATCACTTCTTGGATCCAGGACTATCCTGAGGGGTGCGTTCCTCGGTTTAGCCGTTTTTCTAGGATACCTGAGGGTATGCCATGTTTAAATTATGAATTAATTTTTCCTTCAGAGGAATTTTATTTAAATTGAATGTTTATATGTTGGCCATGGCCCGGTTACTTATTCCTGAGGGTGGTGTTTTACTTATGCCTGAGGGCGGTGTTTTACTATAGCATGAGGGCGTGACTACATTAGCCTGATGGAAACGTTCTATTTTCTCCTGAGGGAAACCTTTCGTGCCTGAGGGCTTGACTTCTGTGCCTGAGGGCGACACTTCCTATGCCTGAGGGAAATTTTTGTTACGCCTGCGGGCAATGCCTGAGGGTGAGATTCTGATTACCTGAGGGTGAGATTTTGTTTGTCTGAGGATGCTGAGTGGTTACTTAGAAATTCACTATGGTGATTTATTAATATTAAATGATTAAATGAATAATAAAATGGAAATATAACTGGTATGTTGGGTACTTTTGAGTACTGCTTAATTTATTGCATTTTACATTTGCACGCTGTTGTTGCATGTTTACACACAGTTGGGAGCGGGCCTTTGGTGGGTGCCTACTGAGATATACTTCTTACAGCCTGTTTGTTTCATACTTTTCGGCCCAAACAAATTTTGTTTCTGCAAGTGTAAATAAGGGAAAGGGTCCTTATACCGGTACTTGATTGCTGCTGGGGTATAGGAGAGCATGGGACTGAGCACTGGATCACGATGCCACTGGCTGTTCTGTTTTGTTTTTTCTATTCATATACTTCAGTTGTATTGTATTGCAGTGTAACATGTTCTGGCTGTTTTATAGAATAGTGACATGCAACATCTTCATATATATATGACTGCTGGTTTTCCTTTTTGTTATCAGTTATCCATTTCAGTTATATACACTGTTGCTACTTCCACTGTTGTTGTATGTTTATATTATATTCCACTACGCTAAACTTTGACAAATGAAGGAATAGTTTCCCCACTATCAGACCTGGCCCCTCGCTGCTAGTCAGCAGCCTCTGGCATTTTGGGAAATGCGCTTGAGGTCAAGCGGCGAACCGTGTTCGGGGCACCCGTTGAGTGGACCCGGAACCAGGACGTTACAACAGTCCATGCTCAGATAGACTGTATTAGGCGAAAAGTGCGGTTTTTCCACACGGATGGGACCATGTTTACCTTCACCAATGAGAAGGGAACCATTGCAACATATGATGGTCTTACGTAGAGGAGGGTGCAGCCGATCACTCACTAGTTGGATTGCCTTACCCTCAGAGCAGTTGATGTGGAGAGTCTGAGATATCCTGTAGGAGTGGACCAGTACGCGGATATTTTTCCTGATGATGTTCCAGGACTTCCTCCTCACAGATAGGCGGACTTATACATTGTCCTGTACCCTAAGATGGCACTGATATCTACTCCAACATATCGGATGGATCCTGCTGAGATTTTTGAGTTGTGGGTACAGCTGGAGGACTTGCAGGCGAAGGGATTCATCCGGCCCAGTGTTTCCCCCTGGGAAACCCCTATTTTGTTCACCAAGAAGTCAGATGTGAGCTTGGGGCTCTGTGTTGACTACCATCGCCTGAATCAGGTGAGCATAAAGAACAAGTACCCACTATTAAGGATTGACGACCTCTTTGATCAGTTGAAGGGAGCACGGTGGTTCTCGAAGATAGAACTTAGATCAGGATATCACCGACTTAGTGTTCGAGATGAGGATGTGTAGAAGACGACCTTCATGTGTTGTTAAAACCACAACGAGTTCTTGGTTAGGACATTCAGCATAACCAACGCTACAACAATGTTTATGATTATCATGAACTGGATCTTCCAGCCTTACCTCGATCACTTTGTCGTAGTCTTCATCGACGACATTCTGATCTACTCGACTACTGAGGAGGAACATGCCTACCATTTGTAGGTAGTACTGGACACACTCCGAGAGCACCAGCTTTAGAGTAAACTCTCAAAGTGATAGTTTTGGATTCGAGAGGTTCACTTTTTGGGACACATCATCTCGGAAGCTGGATTTGCAGGGGATCCCGTGAAAATCGAGGCAATACTTGCTTGGGAGCCACCCATGAGTGTGACAGAGGTATAGAGTTTCCTGGGTTTGTCTGGGTACTATCAGAGGTTCGTTCCAGACTTCTCTAGAGATTCAACACCACTACCAGCCTTGACGAAGAAGGGGAAAAACTTAGTGTGGTTGGAGAGATGCCTGCAGATCTTTCAGAAGCTGAGACAGAGGCGGACTAGTGCCCCCATATTGAGGATCTAGAGGAGGGAATAGGGTACGTAGTTTATTGCGACGCATCAGGGACCAGACTCGGGTGTTTCCTGATTCTAGAGTGAGCAGTGATCACATATGGTTCTCGGTAGCTGAGACAACATGAGCAGAACTATGCTACCCATGACTTGGAGTTAGCATCAGTGGTGTTCCTCTTGAAGATATGGCTACACTATCTGATGGGATAACGTTTTATCATGTACTCTGATCACAAGAGTCTCAGGTATATCTTATCTCAGAAGGACCTGAACCTGAGATAGATAAATTGTCTTGAGTTCATCCAGGACTAGGACTTTAAGATAGTCTATACTCATGGGAAGGAGAACATTGTATTAGATACTCTCAGCAAGAGATCTGGTATATAGCTACTAAGAGAGTCAATAGAGAAGCTGGATGCTTTGTAGATATCTGTTGTTGATAGAGATGGAGCATCCTTTCTGTAGTCTCTTACAATCACTCCCCCACTTCTTCACCGAGTTAGGGAGGCACAACATGGGGACACTGACTGCAAGACACGACGTGCTTAGATATCCACATGGTAGGAACCTGATGGATTTTCTGAAGGTGGGGAGCATGTCATCCTCTTCAAAGAATGGACCTTGGTACCAATTTCACTTTAGGAAGAAGTGTTGAGGGATTTCCACACGTCCCCTCTAGTGGTACATCCAGGACTAGCGATGATGTACCAGGATCTTCGACAACATCACTGGTGGCCATGTATGAAGAAGGTGGTAGCAGAGTTTGTCTCACGTTGCCTCACTTGTCAGCAAGTGAAGGCAGAGTACCAGCTACCGAAAAGCTTGGTTTATCTTTTAGAGGTCCCAGATTGGAAGTGGGATGGGATATCCATAGACTTCATGAAGGGTATTCAACGTATATCCAGGGGTCACGAATCAATTTGGTTGATCATTGACTGACTCACCAAGTCGGGCCACTTCCTATCGATTAGAGAGCAGGGTTCAGTAGAGTGCTTGGGACACCTCTATGTGTCAGAGAATGTGCGTTTAAAAAGAGTAACTTCTTATATTTTCTCTGACCATGACACAAGGTTTATTTCCCAGCTATGGAAGGGGTTGCAGGAGGCTTTCAGGACATAGCTTCGCTTGAGTACTACCTTCGATCCTCAGACAGATGGTTAGACTGAGCAGACCATTCAGACTCTCAAGGACAAGCTACGTGCATGTGTCCTCGACTTTGATCACAGCTGGGAGGAACAATTTCCTTTGGTGGTGTTTTATTACAACAACAGCTATCAATCCACCATAGGGATGACACCTTTTGAGGCCTTGTACGGGCGACCTTGCAGATAACCTTTGTGCTGGACAGACCTTGGGGAGTCAGCACTAGTGGGACTAGAGATTGTGCGAGCTAGAACAGAGAAGGTTCAGATCATCCAGGAGCAGATAAAGACTGAAAAGAGCAATCATAATTCGTATGCTGACAGGAGACGGAGACCTCTGGAGTTCGAGGATGGCACTCACATCTTTCTACGGGTCTCACCTCGATGAGGTTTATGGATATTTGGCCGAGGCGTCAAGTTATCTCCGAGGTTCATCGGACCTTTCCAGGTGCTCAACAGGGTAGGTGAGGTGTCTTACCTCTTGGCTCTTCCACCTCAGTAGCACCATCTGCACGACATCTTCCACGTATCTCAGCTGAGGAGATACGTGCACGACCCTTCCCACATCATCGACCATGGGGAGCTCGACATTGACTATTGGGCGACTTTCACGGAGGTTCTAGCGAATGCGCACCAGAGGTATCGACCGTCCACATTCATCGAGGTTCCAGTAGAGATTGAGGATTGACAGGAGTAGTTCCTACGTAGATAGTCTATACCTCAGGTGCGCGTTCACTGGAAGCACGGGAACCTCTAGGAGAGCAGATGGGAGAGGGAGACTCAGTTGCATGCTCAGTACCACCATTTGTATCCTTAGTTCGAGTTGTATCTTACGGGTATGTAAATCCTTGAGGTGGGGAGATTATAAAGACCCTGAATTTCAATGGAATATTTTTTCTTGAATATATGGAAATTTTATGAGTCCGCAAAAACTGACGACACATGATTACGAGGTCCGGTGTGTCCGGAATCATTTTCTGAAGTTTTATTCGGGTACATTCAATAAACGTACGCACGGGTTTTTATAACTTTTTAACCAGTGCTTGGAATTGAAATCTAAGGGCACTGTTGAACTCGCAGCACTAGTATTTTCTTAATAAGACTTTCACCTCGACGACTGTTGGTTGAGAATAATAGTTAGTTTTTGGATTTTTATAAAAATTTAAAAAATAAAGTGAGCCAACACTATATTTTATTTTATCCGCTATGTAAAGATTGGGTGGTTAAATTCTCCAAGTGGAGGTTGAAGGTGGGGACACCACACCTTAACCTCCCAGGAGAGGTTATGGTGTTGTGGTCCGCCCGAACATAACCTCTAGCGAGATGTTACGATGTGGGGACCACCAGATACCATAACCTCTCATTTCAATAATAGGGGTGGGGAACACCCAACCCCTATTAATGGGACGAGAGTGTAACCTCTCAAATATCCCTTATTAATGAGGGAGAGCCTCTTCACCTTTATGGAGCTAACTCCCCTTTAATTAATTATACCAATTCTCCACATTAATTATGGAGAGCCTACAAAATTAATGCGTCCAATTCGAATATTGTGCCAACAAAATTAATAGGATATTTCAATCTATTATTTTGTTGGCATATTAATTTTGGTGGAACATGAGAAGAGGAACATGGGAGAAAAGCTCCCAACGAAGAATGCTCTCCAATGAAGAACGCTCTTCCGGCAAAGAACACTCTCCTAATGAAAAATGCCGTTGAGGGACGCCTTCGACTACGAAGAATGACCTCCTCCGACCTTCTTCCTCAGACTCCTTTGATGTGGGACGTGTTCGTCTACCACGGATCGACGAACATCTTCTCGTGCCAACGTCGACAAAAATCGAGAAAGGTAGGGGTTATTGCAAGTTGGTGTTTTCCTTTTCTTTTTTCTTCTACGTTGAAAAGAATCGATGCGAAGTATTAAATGATTGAAGTTCAACTTCCTTCTTCTTTGTTGAACAACTGTTATCACCCCTAAACACAGAGGGTGCGAGCCAAATAACATGGCCCAACTCCCTTCACCGATCCATTTTGTGACGTTCATTCGGCATGACGACGTATCTACGACGAGACGAAGAAGGCTACGACGACAATGGGCACTCTACCCGTGGCCTCTACAAACCCCACGACCTCTGTGAACCCAGCGGCACACCGAATCTCCCAACCGGACATCGTTGTCCTGAGTGGCCCCCGGCCTGCCCGGCCCCGCCGGCACCCTGCCCAGCGCCCTCACGCGCTGCCCGTCGCCCCATGACCTACCCGGCCTGTCGGCGACCCCGCACGATGCATGCGCGCTGCCCGCGTGCCCCAGCGGCCTGCCCGTCCCCACCAGTGCCCTGTTCGGTGCCCCCCGCGCGCAGTATGCACCCCCGCACACTGCCCCGTGCGCTACCCGGCACCCCGCGGCCTGCCCGACACCTGCCAGCGGTCTACCCGCATGCCCCCATGGCTGGATCGTCTTCTTCCGCGGCCTTCCCAGTTCCCCCAACTCCCTTCCTGGTGCCCCCGGCGCCCTACCGTTCCCTTCCAAGTGCCCCCATCCCCTGCCGCAGCCTGCTCGGCGCCCCCAGTGCTCTGTCGCGCCCTGCCCAATGCCCCCGCGACCTCCCGACGTCTTCGCGGCCACCCGACCGGGCTAGTGTCTCGGCACCCTTGCAGTGCCCTAGAAAAACCGTCCCAACTTCACCCTCCGGGACGAGATGTTCCGGGCCACCCCCTCGCAACACTTTGGGCCAAACTGGCCTGTAGCCCGAGCCAAACCGCCCATGCAATCCGCTGGGCCGGGCCCAGTGGACCGAGATGAACATAGCGGCCTGACCCACTCAACGGGCCGGGTAAGACCCAATGGGTCTATCTGGGCTGACCTAGACCAGGTCAGCCCAGACTGGGTTGGGCCGAGTCAGTCCGACCGGGTTGGACCGGACTCCGGCCCACTACTGACTTTTTTCTTGCTTTGGCCATCTCATTGGCACCAGACGTCCGTTTGACGAACCGTCAGTGGCGCTGGTAATATCAATGAGAGATGGTCCCTTTGAGAATACCCCACTGGTGTTATGGTATTTTTGAGATACGGTCAGGTTGGATCGTACATGAATCCAACTGGGCCTTCGGGACTAAAAGCCTGAAAACTAACAGGCCGAGATTCCGATTGACACGCCGTCTGTTGCGTTGAGACCCCTATGACATGGAAAACCTTTGATATACTTTTTCGTGGCACTTCGCTACAGTTGGAGTATTTCTCCGTAGCTCTTGGAGGGATCCTTCCAGTTACGAGCAGATAGAGTGCGGAGACTTAGTAGCTGGCAGTCCTAATGACTACTTGACCGATTCGACTCAGAGTGATTCAACTAGCCTAGTGGGGAGCACCAGGTAGTTAGCGGCAGACCCACGATGGAAGGAGCGCCTGGTAGTTGGCGGAAGACCTACGGTACTTGACAAGAGGAGTACATATACAGTCTATTAGGGGGAGCGCCTAGTAGTTGGCAGTAGACCCACAGTGGAGGACCACCTGGTAGTTGGCAGCAGACCCGTGGTACTTGACAGAAGGAGTACCTCAGAAGTCCAAGGTTAGTGAAAAGCTCCTTGTTGTCCTAACATGACCACTACACAGAACAGAGGAGGAGTTCTCTCGCAGTCGTGGTTTCAATAGTGAAAAAATCCTGGTTTGAGCTGAGTCAATGACTTTTGTGTTTTCCTCATGATTGAAATGGATAACTAGATAACTTGGGTATATGAATGGGCATGTAGCTAAGAAATGGTTATCCGTTGATTTCATACTTTGTGGTTTATCCTTGTTGGATTTTGTGAGACCTTAAGGGTCTCGGGGTCCCTAATGAGTATCGTTATACTCACCCCAGCACGAGCTATGCCCGCACCTCATTATGTTGGTTACATACGATGGACAATGCTGACTGAGGCAGAGAGTAGCAGGACTGGACAATACCCGGAGGTGGACAACTCGGCGTGATGGTACATGGAGCGGACAGATGAACAAGAGTGCTGAGGAGGCCATCTGTACGTACCCTTCAGGTAGGAACCCCATAGGACGACCCAGTAGCTGTTTTACTTTTTTTCAATTGTACTTGTACTTTACAGTTGGGCTTGTATTTCCGGCCCCTTTTACTTTCCATCACTTCTTTTATATACAGTTTTACTTAGTGTTTTGCTTCCAGTTGAGTACTCTGTTGTGTTTGTTTAAAGTTATAAAGGAAATGCCTTCCCATTTTAGGGATTTACGCCTTTGGTTCCAGTCTCGAGCCCCTGGCCTATGGAAGGCGGGCTTGGGGTAGTCACGATATGGGTCCCGAGGGACAAGTCGTGACATTAGTGTCTATAAGAATTAGGTGGATGCGAATGAAGAATATGAAGAAGTTGAAACGTTTTCTTTTGGATCTCCCATAATTGGAATGAATTCCAAAAACCCTGTAATGGATATACCTAGTATGTGGTATAATCCCCTAAGTTATATTGTGTTTGGATTAGAATATCCACATTTAGATGATGTTTTTGGGGAATTCCACCTAGAAATGATAGAAATTTCATCCATTATACTAAGATAATAATGAAGGGATATATCATTGGTGTCATAGATTTTTAAAAATTCCTTGAGGTATCTCATATGATACCCTGAATTGACTAGAATTTTCAATAAATATTTTTTCATACTCTCACCAGGGCTAATTTTGAAGTTGATCAAGGTAGTGATCATTGTAATGATATTGAAGATGTTTCACCTTCTTTTCACTAGGATATTGATTCTAGTATTAAATTTTAAGATCAGTTTGATATAGGTAGATCATTACAGGATTTTGTTTAGTTATATGGAAAGAATCAACATTATGATCCATCTACCTTTATTCCTTCAACCTAATATGTCATAAAGGATGATTTGAATGAATTCAAATCTTATCATGTAGGTGTTTTATGGATTCATTTCATGGTTTGGGAAATTTATGAGGTCCTACTTGAGAATAATATCTTAGATAGACAATTGAGTTAGTGATTTCTCATATTCAATTTAAATTTATTCTTTGATATTATTTTAATGAGAAATGAGGTTGAGGATCTAAAAACATAGATATTCACTTTACAAATTCCGATATCTAAAGTGGTATTGTAGTTTGGTTAAATATTCATGAATATACTGCTTCAACCTACTTATAATATTTTTCATCTTCATACTTATCATATTCAGTAGGATTTTTTGAAGAGAATATCAGACAATTCATAATGGATGATTTAAAGGATGTGTTTGATGTTTTAAAATAGACCAGAAGTGATATGGTTGATGATTTTAAAATAAATTATTTAAAACCCTTGACACTAGTCAAAAGAAGATGTGAAAAAAGTATATATTTAAAAATAATATTGAAATTCATTGATTTATACTTCTCTTAAATCTTCACCAAGTCATATTTAAAGGGTATTCCCAAAATTATTACCTTGGATCTTAAGACGAAAACTTTGACAAAATATTTTAAATCTCAAGTTAATAATTTAATGGTATCAAAACAAGTATTGGGATATTCCCTGGAAATAATAGAATATTTTCTTCAGTCTTTGGATCATAGTTATCATGCTATGAGTGGTTTTATTAGGATAACAGAACCCTTTTAAATCACTACTCATACATCCGGTTTTTCTCCTCCATCCATTCCTAAATACCTATATCTATACTCTAACTCTTCTACCATCAATTGTATTGCCTTTAATCCTAGGGATGTTGTCTATAAAATCATCCCCATGACCAAATTTATAGCCATTAGTGTTCCTTAGTTCACCTCTACACCTCAGACTACCACTTATACGCCTGTTAGTACTTCCATAGGAACAGATCCTACCATTCCTTCTAATCTGAGAGATGTTCCAAATTAATATTATGAGTAAAATTATTTATTGAGAATAATTGTAATACTTTTTGAAATACGTTTCACATATTAATAGAAAAATAATTTTTATTCTCATTTTTATATATGTTTTATATATTTATTTTTCCTATTATCTGTTCACTTTTTGATAATTCCAAAATACAGAGTATATGTAAGAATATTGTTTAATTCATAAATGAAATTAATTTCCCTTTGATAACCCTATAAGCTATTGGACAATAATTTATTCACATTATTAAAAGCATAATTTTTATTTATTCAATTCATTTAATTTTAAATGTTAAGATTTGTGATCATCAAATGGGGGTGATTGTTGTCTTATCCCCAAACCTCTTTATTTTAATGCTCCAATATGAGTTTTAGTTTTTTATAATGAATATCATGTTATATTGTTAGTAAATTATTTTCTAGACTAAACTTGTTAAATGGATAAGCTTGGAACATACCATAAAAAACTACTGCATTGGTAATATACTTACCATGTGATGAATTTCTACTAACTATGAAGGTCAGGTGACCATGTGGAACCTACCACATGTTGTAAGTCAACCTACTAAGTTAAAAAAATATATAAATGGGAATTATATGAGAAAATAATATCATATTCATAAACTGACCTTGACCTAAAGACAACCCTACAATGAATTGAAGAACTAACCATGCATTAATAGCTAACTGGCCACATGAACAACCAACCTAATGTGTGATAGGTAAGGGAAACTTTTCATAATCCATGTAGTAATAGTATATATCAATTTTTTAGTAACAACATTAACAAATACTTATCTCATGAAGGGATGAAAATATCATGAAATGTGATGAAGTTAATTTTTGATAGAGTCAAGTAAACGCATGATAAATAAATATACTGTATGAAGTCATGAACCTAAAGAATGAGAAAATTGTCTGAAAACATGATGAAATGACGTAATTATTACATGTTTTCATGATAAATGATGATACCAACCAAATGTGATCTCATGTAATTGTGTCTTAAGTGAATAAATCCTTCCATATCTTACATATCCGTGGATCTTTTTTAAATATACAATGGCTATAATTTTGAGAATTAATTTAAGAGGCATGTCAATTACGGATTCATTAACTATTTTTATATTTCTAAAATTAAATGGAGTAATTTTTAAGAAAAAGATGAACTTTTGTACAAGAGGTGTTTCTAATATTGTTATAGAGAACAATAAAGGAACCCACATGTGTTCCTATGTTTTATAAGGGACTCGTTCAGAACACATTATGATTATTGATTTTTTTTCACTTTTAGTAAAAACATGGTTTAATATTTTCAAAGAGAAATCAAAAGACAATTGAATCACTAAAGAAGGTCAAATTTAGATGTAAATATTTGTCACAAATTACATTCTTTGGACTTTCTATTTTAGCTATTATTTTGATATTTATTTAACTATAATTTTTATATATATAAACACAGTCTCATATACTAAACTGGAGAGATCATGGCACCATATTTAAAATATTTTCTTTTGAAAGCCCAGGTATAACTATGGAAGAGGACGCGTGTGATCAGTAATAGTTTTCTCTCAAATAGAACTATGGAATATGTTATTTTACTACAGTATCTTAGTATATTTGTTTTTAAAACCTATTCCAAATCATGGACTAGTTTATTTATTAATAAAATACATTCCAGTGTATGATTTACTTATGGAGGGGATTGAGAAATATCTTAAGTTCAAAAACTTTTTTTAATCTCCACCATGTAATTTATAGTTTAATTTTTTAGTATTTTAAATAAATAATATTGTAGATGTTTTAAAACTAATAAAACATACTCTAATAATTGGCTTTAATATGTTTTTATGTAAGTTGTTTGTTAATAGTATATTAGTTTCAAAAGTTAAATATTTTTAAAAATTAATTTATCTATGTTTTTATTATACCGATGAGAAGATTTTTGAAAGAAAAAATTATAAAATCTTGTAGTTTTAGTAAATTGGTTGTATTTTATAATACAAAGAAATTTTTTAAAACATTTTTTACATAATTATTTCAATAGAAACTCAATTTATTCTATCTTGAGTGTTAAAATTTGAAAAATAATTAAAAATAATATAATTAATTACATACGAGTCATCATTTTATACCTGATTTTGGTATAAGTTCATTTTTGGGATTAAAAAATCAATTTTATAAAAACTGTTTTTTTTGCATTTTTAGTTTCTGTTTTAAATTACGTTCCTCCACTATGAGATATTGAATTTTTAAAAACGGATTCCATATTTGGAATCATTAGGTCTAATTTCAGAAAATAGATCCCTTTTTTATTCATATTTAATAATAATCGTACTACGTATTTTTCAACTTGGTAAAGGTAAATCAGGTAATTAAAGATAAAAGTACTATGATAATGTCTTAAAATCACCTAAAAACTTATATTTAATTTTTTAAATATTTTTTACCATCATAATAATTGTTTTTATTATTCATCAATTTTTTCCTTCTTTACATTGATAATTGTATTAATATAATTTTAAATAACTAATAAAAAAATATCACTATCTTTATTTTACTATCCCTATTTTTTATAAAAATAAAAGTGGTTATGTTTTGGTTCATAATGGTTATTTGGAAGGTTATTTTTTTGGTATTTGTCATAGTAATTTGTTATTAATTTTTACTAATTATATAATTACCCAATATGATTAAGCATCACCAAAAGATTACTTGTGTAAGAAGTAGAAAAATAAAGTAAATGATTATAAATACTCCAAAGTAATTTTATTTGGTTGTTTTATATTATCCCAAAATTTTTATTGATACATATTATATATTTTTAATATGAAAAAGGATTATATTGGAATCAAATTTCTATCTCGTTGACTTGAATGTCAAATTTAATGAATAGTCTTAAAAATGACTTTAATGTTATTTTATAATAATAAATATTTTATTAAAGATTTAAACTTCCTAAAAATACTAAATTAATCCAATTTAAGGGGATATAGTTTAATATATCTACCATATAAAATCTATAATTAAAATTTTCTTTTATAATAACTTTCTATAGATTTGAAGAGGAAACAACTTTGATATCATGGTAATCGTGAACATGGTTAATGATGGGGTTAAGTGATAAAATTTCCTAAATAAGAAAAAAAATTAATATGAGGATTTCCAGTTATAAATATCATATATTATAAATATATAAATTTGGATACATGTTTTTTACTGAAAATTAGTTTATATAAATTTGATACTTTACATAATAACTAGAGTTCCCCTCCCCTCACTTATAAATGGACCCATCTTATTGTCTCCTCCTCATACCATTGGAGTAGTATAGTTTAGAAATAACTACCTAAATACCTTAACAAAATCATTATATGTGTTCATGTTGTGTTATTTTTATAAGAATAGAAACCATATAGGTCTTAAGTTCTAATGGAATTGAGGTTTTTTTAAGAAGAGGTAAAAAATTTAACCAAATGTTTTTTGTTTTATTTCTTATTCTACCTCCAAATATTTTTAAAACATGCTGAAATAAGAACATAATTTTCATACATATACTAAAATTTCCTTATTTTAATCTAATAACTAATATCTATATAATATTATTATTAAATGGGAAATGAAACCATTGTTTTTGTGTACAACAAACTACCGCCCTATAAACTAGTGTAATCTGTTTTCCATCAGTAGCACTTAGTATTGGATATAATGATGGATTTAATGTAAATATATGATATTAATGAAATATGTTTAATTCTTGGAATATAGTTTTATTCTATTTTCTTACATTTCCATCCATTGGAAAATAATAATGTCATTCGTGCATACGTGTGGATTACCACTTCCACGAAGAGATGTTATTCATTTTTTGATAACCACAACACGTGTCTATTATATTTAAGTGTTTTTAATATAAATAATATTATCTTTATGATATAATAAAACCTATATAAAGAAAAAATAATACCCAAATTCGTTTTCACCATGTTCATTGGAAAATTGAAACGTTACTCTTGCATATGTATTCCCTACTGCCTCGATGATTGAAATGTAGATCATTTTTTATGGTTGGTTTGAAAAGTATAATTAATATATGAAAATGATAATTATATCTAGAATATAATTCTATAAATTATTTAATAATAACTTATTTGACAACATTCAACTTACCAATGGAATGTTTGACATATGACTCGAAAATCATCGAAACATCTGATGCAAACTTTATTGACTATGTAAACATATATTACATGGTAATAAATAAAATAAAAGGAATAATAATCTATTTTTTATTTATAGTGTATACAGTTAATGAAATTTTATTATTTAGTAATATTAATAATGCAAGTGGTGTGTGATACACAAGTTAAGGGAAAATTTACCATTAAACAGCATTTTAATGGTTTTATAGATTTATTTTATAAATATTTTTTTTCTTTATCTATATTATGTAAACCAAATTCATTTTTTTATAAGGAAATAAATGAATTATAAAGGAAATTTTAAGTATCTTTTTTACTTTTTAATAAGTTTTTGAAATGAATATTTTTATATATTTTATACTGATCATTTCGTATTTATTTACAAAAATCTAAGGAACATTCTATTTTAACATATACAGTGTAAATGGATTCTCATTCCATATAATAATATTTTTATGTTTTGATGAAATTTTAATATTTTATATTTTATTCAAATAAATATCATTAAAACCTTTATTCTAGATATTTTAGTTTTGAAAGTTCATTTTTGAAGGAAAGGGATATATCAATATCCAAACAAAAATTTTATGGGTTCAAAATTATATTTTAATGAGTTTGATGATGGAAATACGTGATTTTTTTTGTTTAAATACATTTTATGGTCCTTATAAACTATTTTTCATGAATAATGATCTCGATATATCTCATTATAATGGGTGAGCCTGATGTTTCTCTGCAATAAATTAGGTAATGATTATGTTCACTGGAAAATTATGGTGGAAGATATCTATATTTATTATTAAACATGTGAGGATTATGTAATTTTCTATTAAAATGATTTCCCTATACAACTTTATGGTATTTTATATTCTTTCTAATGAGTTTCTTGGAAATTGATTGATTTTATAATTTATTCTAATGATCTTTTGTTTTTAGGGAAATATTATAACCTTGAAGAGTTAATGGTATCTTTTTAAGAGATTGTTATGAAAGATTATAATGTTTTCTATGAAACCATAATGAATATGATTTTTTATTTATGTTTTTATAACTAATTTTAAGAATATAATTGGGAAATAAAATTGATTTATTAAGAATGTAAATAGTTATTTGAGCTCAAATATTATTATGTTTTAGGAAAAATTAATTTTATGATCCCATGGTTTCAAAATAGATTAATGAGTTTATGAATTTCTTTTTATATGTCCCTTACCGAGATTTATTTCTCATTCTATTTTTGAAACTATTTTTCACTGGGTTTAAGTATGATTAAGAAAAAAGAATAATTCAAGTAGGAATTTGTGAATAATTTTCATGAGAAGAATGTTTCATTATAAAATATTTATATTTTAAAAAAATAGAGAATGAGTAAAAGGGTCCACTTTCTAATATATTAGTTTGTTATATAAGTGTTATGAATGAATTATCTAAAACACTAAACCAAAAGGATACTTGAAATGTGATCAAGTTAACTATTGACTTAAAACTAAAGATTATGATTTTTTTAAGGGTGGGTCCTTATAATTGGTATTAGAGGAATGATTTAGATAAAATTTGAGATTACGACTACAAAACATTTGTTATAACTTTGAAAATAGGTTTAAGATAATGATTACATACCCATGTTTTTATAAAGTATATATTGTGTTATTTTCTATCAATTAAATCCATGTTGAGATACTAGAAAATAGTTCCAGCTCTGCCATGAAAGCACATAGGGGTAAAAACCTAAAAGTGTCAAATTGGGTTTGATCTAAACCATCATAGGTAGATGATGTGTGAAACTAAGACTGCACACATAGAAAAAAACTCAATAGGGATTATACATTCTTTAATTAAAATTATATTTATGAAACATTATGAAGAAAGAGATGATAGATCCTATGGAAAGCTATGAAAATCCATTATAACATTGGATAAAACTAAAGTTTCATGAGTTGATTAGTCTGTGGTTGATAATAATTTTAATGGAATAGATACCATTTTTGAGGCTTTTTGTGATGAGAATATTTTGAAATACATTTATTGTGATTTTATATATGTTTGAGGTATATGTAACCATTAATTTTAACATGTTAAAATGTTATTTTTGGATGAATTACGATATATATTTTTTGAAAATATGTTTAAATATATTTATAATAGTTAGAGTTTATATTATATTTGATGTTGAAGTAATTTTGGGTTATTCTAATTTGAAAAAATATTTTTTTATCATATATATAACCATGGGACTGAAATGTTATATGGTTATTTAGTGATTAATGATAATTTTAATGAATATAACTATATTTTTTAGGATCATTATAGATTATGGTAAATAGAAAATAATTAGATAATATGGGATTATATTTTTGGAATAAAGGAATAACTATATTGTTTTAAGAATATATGATTTTAATGTGGATTTATGGCGATTGAATTAATTTATGGAAATGATTAGTTTGTTTTGGAGATTATATGATTTGAGAATATGAGTTTTTGTATATATGACATTATGGTTGACAAATTTTGATTAGAGAGAAATTTTAAACTAATATTGAAATAATATGTGATCAAATCCTTCTGATTTTTTTTGGTTTTGAACTTGGTCTAGAATATTTTCAAGAATGATAAGGTTTTTTATTTATCAACGATACATGTTTATATTTGGGTGTTATTACGGAGGATTTGAATATTATTTTTGCATTACTTTATTTCAAGGTTTATTAATTTTGGTAATTATCATACCTTGTGCTAACCATTTTAGTTTTCGTTAACATATAAAGACATTGGAAATATCTTAATATACTTTTTTGATTACATGATATAGTAGAAGTTGATTGTAGTACTTCATGAATGTAAAATTAATCTTGAGTACTCATTTTTCGGAGGAAATAAGAAGATTGTGGTGGAAATTTATTAAAGGATTAATTTATACTTTTAAAATTATTATGTTTTTTCTTTTACATATTGTAGATGGTAAAATAATTCCTCAATACATAGAAAAGGATCTTGAAATAAAAATTTTATCCTATTAACATTCTTTCATTTAAATTGATGGTCCATTCACACCTTTTTGATTCATGATTTTTGTGATCATGGAGTTTTTCAAAATCATTCAATGTATAATTATCAACATTCACTATCACTTTCCATAATTATTTGTTTATTATTTTTTCCTCCATGTTCATATTTTCTCTTCCCACTAATAATCTATTATTTGGAAATAATGTTTTTTTATTCTAGATGAACTTTTTATTTTCCATTCAAACGTTCAGGATGAATTTTTCTTAACCCTTTTATGAAATACATTTTCAAAAAAGGTATTTTAAAATATTAACCCCCTGATTACTAATATAATGTTAAAACTGAGTGGTCATAATTTATTAATGTGGGTATAATGTAACACCAACTGATTTTATTTTTTATAAAATGGACTCTTACTAAACTAGCTATTGAACTAGAGGATAGGAATTGAATTAACCAAATTAATAAATATATATAATGTTTATACTCAGTGAAATATCTCTTAATTATTTTGAAATAGACACTTAATTTTTAATAAATTATTTTTATGAATTAAAAATGTGTTTTCTTCAAAAATGATTCTTGATACCTTTTGTGAGTGAATATTTTAATTCATTTATGGGAATTTTAGAAATAATATTAAACAAAATTGATATCATTTTTGAAATCATCATATTAAAAATGTATGAGGGTGATTTTTTTTTCATAAAAGATTGATTTTTTATTTCAGCGAAAAATACAAATATTTATAAAACTATACTATATTTTCGTAAAACAAAGTAATTTAGAATTACCATTGAAACATAAAGTAAAATAATTTTAGTTTAATTAAAAGAAATATATTTAATTACATATGGGTCATCAATATTCAATATTTTGATATTAGATCAATTTTTAACGTAAAAACAAATTTTTTTCTAAAGAAAAACTCAAATTGAGTTCTTTATTTTTTCTTAAATTAATTTATCCCACTTGTTTTAATTGAATTTTTAAAAATTTATTCCATAGTTGGTATCATGATTTCAATATTTAATTCATAGTTCTATTTTATTTTTGGTTATTATGAATGTTAATAGTAGTAAATATTTATCACCACACTAAGGATAAATTAGTCAATTAAGGTTAAAAATAATGTGACATGGGATAAAAATTTCCAGAACATGTTTATTTATTTTATTTTATAATTTTGTTTCTTCCATTACCATAAAATTTTCTAAAATGTATCAAATTTTACACTCTCATTTGATAATATCCTTAATATAAAAATAAATAATGCCAAATAATATGTCATTCACATTATTTGAATACATCTAATTGTTTTTCATATAGATAAAAGGAGGTTATTTTTAGTTATAATTGGTTATTTTAAATATTATTTATTTATTGATAAAGGTAATTAGTTTTTAATTTTGGTGGATGAAATTATTAACCTAAATTCTTAAACAACATCGACATAGTGTTTGTGAAAATAGTAATACACCAAGTAAATGTTTTTAAAAACACTACAAGTAATATTTTTGGGTGATTTATGGCGTACCATGAATTATATATATACATTTAACATATTATTGATCTATTATAAGTTTTTATTATAATCAAATTGTTATTTGGATGATATTAATGTCAAATAAAAGGAAAAATTCCCAAAATGATATCAATGTTATTTTATTTTTAATAATAATCTATTAAGTAATTTAAAATTGAAAAAATCATATCTTCATAAAGGTGAATATGATATGGTTTCCTATATAAAACATGGTCTATTTATGGGAAATCTTTCTTTTTTAATAACTTTCGTGATCCCTAAAGAGTCAAGACATTTCATATCATAGTAATAATCAAAAGGGTCAATAGAGGATTAAAGGAAAGGGATAAGTGTGAAAAAATCACCAAAAATGTCAAAATTTTATTATATGAGATGATTTAGACTCATAAACATAATATATTTTAAATATATAAATTTGGTCTCACATTACCTTGAAAAATAATTTATATTAATTTAATACATTATGAAATTTTAGGAGTGTCTATCCCCTCATATTTAAAGGGGAATCTCCCATTCTCTATTCCTAAAATTGTTTGAGCACTATGGTTTATAAATACCTATACCTAATAAATTAACAATATCCCACAACCCATTTTGGAGGACTTAGTGTGGGATGTAGACCAAATGTAGAGGGATTAATGTGTAAAGAATATGAGGTTTTTTTTGAATAATTGGTATAAACTTTAACTGAATGTTTTAGTTTAATATCTTCTTCTACCTCTTTCAAATATTTATAAACCACACTAAAATAATAAAAGGAATATATTTTATATACTAAGATTTTATAATTTAAATTTCATAACCTATATCCATATCCTCTTCCATAAAATGGGAAATGAAACCATCGTACCCGTGTGTGGAAGGATATCATATCATAAACTGATGTAATTATTTTTCCTTCAACATCTCTCAAGATTAGTTGAAATGATGATATTAATATCTATACATAAGTTATTTTTTGTAAACATTTCTCAATTTTCAAATATAATTTATTTTCTATTTTCTTACATTTCCATCCATTGAAAAATGATTACATCATTCATGTGTACGTATAGATTACAACAACCACAAAGCGATGTGATTTGTTTTTCATAACCAAATTACATGGTTTCTATATATTAGTTTATTTAACAAAATAATAATATATATTTGGTATAATAATAATTATATAAATTTAACAAAATACTTACTTTCTAACATAATCGTTGGAAAATCAAAACAATACTTTTGCATACATATAAACTGTTGTCTCCATGATTTTAACATAGTTCATTTATAAAGGTTAGTTTATAAGTATAAATAATGTATAAAAATGAAAATTATTTAATTACTATGATTTGGTAAATTATGTAATAATGACCTATTCGACCATAATCAACTTAATAATTTCATTTTGGACATATGATCCAAATATCATCCAAAAATCTGACATGAACATAATTGATAAAGTAACTATATATAACGTGGTAATGAATAAAATAAATTTAATAATAAATTTGAAAAAGGTTCTTAAAAAGATAATAGGTTAATTTTTTTTATTATTCATGATGATAAAGAACATATGTGATGAGTGAGTCTTGAGGTAAGGGAACATTTTTCTTTAAAACTAAGTTTTAAATGTTTTAATGATTTATTTTATAAATATTTCTATTCTATGATCATATTTTTAAAAATAAATTTTATATGTATTTATATGGACATAAATTAATTATCAATGAAATTATATTCCTCTTTTTTACTTTATTTCAATGTTTCCTAATTAATGTTTTTAAATATTTTATACAGAATGTTTTGAAATTCATTAAAAAAATTTAATATAATAGTCTATTTTAATGTATAAGAAACCAATGAAATTTATCTCCAATACAATTTTTATTTGATTTTTTGCTTCCTTTATAAGAATCTATTTTTGACTTATAATAAAAACCCACCCTTCCTTTGTTCTTTTCATTTTACTTTTGAAAATAGTGTTTTAAAAGAAAGGGATAAATCAATAACAATTTTTTTTATGGGATCGAAATTATATTTTTATGATTTTGATCATAGAAATAAAATATTTTATGTGTTTTGTGACTTTTATGGACCTTTTACCAATATTAATATGATTGGTGACTTCGATATAGCTTATAATGATGGGTGAGTTCCATATAGATCTATAATGCATTGGGTAATGATTATGTTCTCTAGAAAATTATGTTTTAAGATGACCATATTTATTATTACACTTTTTAGGGTCATTTTAAGTGGCATCATTTGTTTTTTATAAAGACGATATCCTAAGTAACTAATATTTATTTATCATTGTTACAAATGAGATTCATAGAAATTATTGGATTTAGAAAGGTAATCTAATTATCATTTGATTTAATGGAATGATTATTATTTTTTACGGTAAAAATTTTTACTTTCAAGGAAATTCATTCAAATACTCTCATGTTTTATTAAAAACGTAATGATTTTCATTTTCATTTATGTTTTTTATAATGTGGTTTATGAAAAACTTTGGATAGTAAATCTGATTTCATGTGCAAGTAAAAGATTATTTCACATCAAATTTTAGTACATTATGGGAAAATTTATTTTATGTTCTAAAGGGGTTTAATTGGACTACTAAATTTTATTTATTGTTTTTATATGACCCTTACTTATATTTCTGTGTTCATTCCACATTTTAAATATTTCTGTAAAGTGTTTGAGGATGAGTAAGAACAAAGAAGATGTCAAATTGAAAGTCTTTCTGATTTTTCATGAAAAGAATTCATGTTTCAATATTAATGTTTTATATTATAAACAACTATATAATAAGTGGAATTGTACAATTTTAAAAAAAATGTGTTTTTTATGTAAGAGTCATGACCAAATTCTCTAAAAACACTAAATCAAAAAGATCATAAAAATTTAATAAGGATAATTATTGACAAAAACTAAAGATAAAGAAACATTTTAATGACGAGTACTTATAAATACAACATCATAAAACAATATTTTCTACATTTTAGAATTATAACATTGTATCATCTTTCTATCTCTTTGAACAATGAAGTGAAATATGATTTAGTCCATTAGAATAATCACATCAGTGATGATAGTAATATTCAAATGTATATATCACCACACCATTGCATCTAAATTATATATTGTTTATCTTCACTTTATATCCTTTTGTTCTATAAATCTATATTTATAGATGTTTTCTTCTTCATCTCATTTAAATTATTCACATTCCTTGTATCAATCATTCAAAAAATATCATTCGTCAATAACTTAGTTAGAGAATATTAACTGCATTATATTTGATCAATAAATATTTTAGATCCTTGTAGTCACTGAATATATTCAAATTAATATAAATAATAATAAGTATTTAAAATTCTTGATATATTTCATAAAATAATTAATGGTAAAGTTAAAATATTTTAATTTTGAACATCATTCCAATATTTTTATTCATTGAATATGATTGATAATCCAATTGTAAAAAATGATAAAAATATATACAATAGTAAGAGAAAATATAACTATGTTTTTAAATGTATGAATTAATATATAAACTATATGGTTCATTTATTCTAATCCCTATAATAATAAGGGTACTTCATTTTTCTTAAAAATAGAAACACTGATTTTATAATAGAATTTTTAATGGTGATTTACATTATGAGTAAATTAAAATGTAATTGTAAAATTGAAATCATAAGTCTTCCTTAATTTCATATAGTATAATTTAATAATATTTTTATTTAATTTTTATTTAATATTAAAATGAATTTATTTCATTTGATTTCATTTTATGAGTTTTTCATTTCATATGTATTTTATTTCATAATCTTTTTCATTTATGTAGGATTTAGTTTTATTGGGTTTTAATTTTATAATATTACCATTTTGGAAGGATTTAATTCTGTAAGGGTTTCATTTTACAATACATTTATTTTTTAAGTTCTTAATTTTTTCAATATTTTCATTTTTAATGCATTGGTTTTATAAGACAATATTTTAATAATATTTTTATTTTGTAAGGATTTTAAATTCAGAGGTATTTTTTTTCATTAATTTTTTAATACCTTTATCTAAAATGTTTGAGTTTATCCATTTCAAAAATATATAACATCTAACATTAAAAGGCATTAAATGCAAAATAGAATTCTACATAATAAGTAATTCATATAAAATCATGGCATAATAGGTTTTATATTGTAATGATACTATATGTAATTGGGTTTTAATAGTTTTATATACAACTAAGAATATTTCCAATGATAAATATTTTCATGTTTTCAAATATAAGATGTTATCTCTATAACCTTGTGATATAAAAACTATTCATCAAAGAAAATTCGTTGAATCATTGAATAATTAGGTTATTAGACTTCTCCAAAATATTGAAACATTAGAAGATATAAATGATGTAGAAAGCATACATAAGTAGGTCAAAATCAAGAAATTATTCAATATGAAAAGATTACAAAAAACATACTAACAATGAAAAAAACAATACATTATATTTAACCATGATTATGAAAAATCATTTTTAAAATAAGTATAAACACAATAAGTCTAGTTTTGAAAATGTCTAAATAAAAAAGGTGAGAGAGAAAAATGTCACTCCAAAAATATTCTAGATTTTTATAATTTTAAGACATATCATCTAATAATAATAAAATAATATCTCCATTTTTATAAATATAAAAAATTAAATTGAAATAATTTTTTTTATAAAATAACAGATTCTACCCTTTTCGAGATATTTCTCTCCAAAGAAATATAATTAAAATAGTAAAAGCTTAAATATTCATAAAGATAGTAAAATAAATCACAGTTTCATTAAACTTGAAATAATGAAAATAGGATAATATTCATGAACCCCTAAATTAATCCATACTTAATATCTATATTTAAAATTGTAAATACATCTTAATTTTTCATTATTTTTATATTTATAAATTAGATATAACAACGAGTGTATAATATTTCGAAAATCGCTTACAAAATATAAATAAACACTATAAAGGAGATGGGAACATTTGTAAAAAAATAAATAATAATAAATCCTATTTTATTAAAATAAACAATCCATTATTATAAGTTTAAATTTAATATTCTAATACTATATATTATCTAATGGTTTAGTAATGAGATCTACAAAATGATCATCTGTAGAAACATATCATAAACTAAAATCTTTTTCCATAATATGATATCGACTAAAAAAGATATCTAAATTTAATAATCATTATTATAAAATTATGTAATGGATTATTATATATAGATATAATAAAATAATTATAATATAAAATAGTACTCCTTTTAGAATAAATAAAAAAATAAGCTATGAAGGGTCTTGTAAATTGTATAGGGACATTGGGGGTGGGAGTGAATCAATATAGAAAACTTTTACGTAGTTTACATTTATTTCCTAGTTATCCGCTCTTAAAAAACAAATATCTACCCTAGTAAATAGAGATGGATGTAATGGTGTTCGTTAAACCATATCCTTACTATGCAATTATAAATTAATAAAAAGAAAAACTAAAATGAGTTTTACATTTTTTGGATCCATTGACGATTCCTGATCCTATATGTTTTCGAATCCCATCAGTACATCTATTATTAATATCAAATTTTAAGGATTAAAAGTTCCAAATAAAGTGACACATAATGGTTTGAAGGAATAATACACAATCCCTAGGGAACACATTATTCACTTACTTATCATTCATAATATTACACAAGTGAAGGGATATTTATATTGCATCCCATAGTTGATAAGTATTTATAAAATATCACTAGTAATATTCCAATATGGTGGGTTTGTTTATATTGGTATCAACAGTATACAATGTATCTTCCAAAAAAGTTTGAGGGAAACTTAGTCTTCCCCTTCATCGTGTAGATGAACATTGTAATTTCAATTTCATAATTTTCTTTTGTAGATTACTCATGATAAACTTATAAGATATAGTAATATCATAATACCTCATTATTCTTATTAATATGTTATATTGGTTAGTTATGGATGTAGTAAGGATATCCTCATTTTTTGATACAGTGAAGATCTTAAATAGAAGAACAAGTATTTATTTTATTCCTTTGATTAAAATATAATTTTCTATTTTGAAAAGGTTTATTAGGTTTTCTAGTGTAACTCATATCTGTCTCTTATAATTTTAAATTTATATAAAAATCCCATGGTTTTTAATTTAAATATAGAAAATTCACCTTATTTGGGATAAAAATATACTTTAATTCTAAGTTTAAGAAATTTGTTGTTTGAATCTCATTTAATCAGACTCAAATAATTTACTTTTAATTATATAGGAAGAATAGGGTTTTATTCTTCTTTATGTGATATTTAAAATATCCATATATTAATCACTAGAAAATCCATACCATTTAAATTAATTTTAACTCTATCCATGAAATAATGGATTCACGCAAATTCATGTGACTATAATTTCACTTGTTTCATTGATCAATCTAAATTTTATATTGAATTGATATTTATTTTAAATAATATCAATGAAAAACATCAATTAAATTATTTTCCATTTTATTAGTATATATTTATTATGAAATTATTTTCTTTTTAATTCTTTTGAAATCTATAATTTCTAATAGTTATTCAAGATATAGTAGATCAATTAATATCTCATATGCCTTTTTAATTCTAATGAAATATGATATTTTCCATGTCATTGAAATTTTTTCACTATAATGAAATTTTATCATAAGAGTTTTCAAATCATATGATTTAAATAAAATCATTATAACGACAACATAAAAAACATTTCATAATAATTTTCCCCTTTTAAATTTACATAAGCTAATATTCTCTTAAATCTTTGCAACTCCTAAAAAGTCAATCTAATGTCTTGATGTAATAAATTTCTAGAAAACTAGAAAATCAAATGGGATTTATCTATTTCTGTTAAAATTTATAGAAATGAATTATAATGTTGATCAATATCTTATAAAATTATATTTTTAGATTTTTTTACAACATATAAATTATTACGAGGATCTTTATAACATTAACCAAAGTCAAGAAAATTATATTTTATGACTTCATCAAATCAATTCTGAAGAACTTTGATTTAACGCTGGCCCTTCTTAATCTCTCCAAAACATCAATAAAGGGTTTTCTATTCAATGTATGGATTTTATAAATTCTAATAAATAATTTTCTTATAAAATAATTATATCCATAATTTTTAAAACAATATCAAACCTATCCAATTCTTAACCATTATTCTAGATAATGTAAAATCATGCATACAAGTCTTTTATATGAGGTATAACTTTCCAATCATCATTGGTAAGGCAATTTTCATAAAAATTATCCAGAAATATATTATAATAATAACATAAATTTCTATTTCTAGCTTAGAATTGGTTAAAAATTAAATCGTCTCATTTTCTTATTTCTGTATAGGAAGCACTTCATAAATTACAAACACACATTTGAAGCTCCATCCTAATGAAAATGTTACTTATTTACATCAAATACCATCCCAACATAAGCTCTTAAATATCATCCTTTTTATTTTTTATCAACACCAGCAAATATTTATGTTAATATGTGTGACTTATTCTTATCCCCATTAATGATAATAATTATAAAGTAATTATAAAGATATGGTTACTCATTCATTCTTAACCATTTTTGATGTTTCTCCAATCACATTCCTCTGTTATTTTTATTCTAAATTTCCAATTATTTTAAACCATGTTATATGTATATCAATAAACAGTTTTTATAGATAAGTCTTTAATTAATCAAATCTATTTTTACATGGGATAAACTAGTGTAAAAAGAAACATATATTGATAAAGATTAAAATAATATCCATAAATTTGTCTAGCATGAAATACCACATTAGATTTGTCATTTTAGGGGCTATAATAGATTATTTACTATGAAATAACATTATTTAACTGATAATAGAAAAATAAATTAGAATATTTAAAGTGAAAAACATAATACTCATCCTCTTTTCTCATCAACCATTTCCGCCTTTAAAATTCAACTTTTTTTTTGAAAAATATCGAAGATAAAAAGTGTGATATTCATACATTAACTTCCAATATTAAAGGGTTGCACAAAAATTATAGCTTCATCAAATAATGATATTTTTATGGATCCTACTAATGTTTAATCCCCCTTAATGTATGCTCTTATTTCCTCTTCATCATGGATGTTAGAACACTCTATAATTGGAATATTCTTTTGTTGTTCAGTAATTATATAATCATTCAATTATCCATTAATGTATCAACCGAAATTAGTTAAATTAAAAACATGGAAAAATTATAATGGGAATAATATAAATAATTTTTTTTCTTTGTTATAAGAAACATATTCGGGGCTTAGATCTCTACAAGGAACCTCTATTTAATTCAACTCCTGATTTAAGAGAATAATTATTTCTTACACCTTTTTTGCTTTTCCAGTTTTGGATTTCATTGGGGAGAATAAACATATTATTCTTCTAACCATTCTTCTTTTTTACAATACCTTTTTGAAATTTTATTATAAATAGATTCCACACATCGATGAATTATTTTGTTAATATTTTTGAGTATTTACTTTTGAGCTAAAATAATAGTTATATAGTTTTGGGAAGTATGAAAAGATTTTTTCAACCTTCACCAAAGATCTTATGGGACTCATGGGTAATTATACTTGGAAACAATATTATGAAATTTGAGTTTTTATTCACGTGGAACACACTAATTTCATTAAAAACATGCTTCCCCCATTTTTATATGTTAATTTATTGTTAATTGATCCTAAAAAATAGTAAAGAAATCAGTCTTGATATACATAGTTTTTTGGATTGTTCATGTTTTTTTAAATTTAGTGTTTCCTTTATTAGGAAACACCTTCTGATCTACATTTGGACCAAATTTAACTAAAACACTACAGTAGTTATTATTTAGGATTGAATTCCTATTTTTATTTAGCTATATTATTTTAATCTTTATTGTATTGACCAATTTTTAACATTACATGATGTGGTGTTTTCAACCACAACATAAAAATATCATTCTATTTGATATGAATTTCATATTTTTTTGCAAACAAGATTTTTGGAATTTATTTTCTCAACTCTCTTATTTTTTTGAACACTTTTTTTTTCATTTTATTTTCTCTCAAATAATATGATGATACATTTCTAACTTGATTCTTTTCTTTTATGATATTCTATTCACATCATTAACTGATTTATGATTGTTTGGTACAAACCAACACTCATCATAATTATAACCAATCATATACCAGTAGTCATAATAATTCAATAAGCAATAAAATTTATTCATATTAAATTGTTTTCCCATTTATATTGGTGATTCCTATACATAACATGTTTTTATTGATATATGACCCCCCAATCACCAGGAATCTTATAGAATTCATAGGATGGAATGTTATTCTAACACACATTTTCTTTATTCCCAAACTTCAAACGATTCCCAAATATTTTAATGAACACTTTTCTTTTTCGTGTTAGGGTAATATAGCTAAAATAAAAACAATGTTGTTTTTTGAAAAATTTACCAACCTTATAGGATATTCTTTGGGGGGGTTATTTTTTAGATATTCCCACATTAACATTTGATGTGATGGAGGATTCTATTGTATATTTATCCATCCAAACTTTTCTTTTTTTTATGTGAAACCTACACCATCAAAAATATTTCATTACTATAAATTAATTAATCTATTTTTTGTGATATATTTTTCTAAGATATTGTTGAATCCTAATATAATGATTGTTTTAAGATATAATTTCCATTAACATGATTCTTAGAGGAGTGATAAATTTTAATAGATATTTTTTTATATCACCCTTGTTTTCAGGTACATGGGAGTTCATATCTTCTATTGATTCTAGTTTCCCCAAATAGACAATAAGTTCAAGCCGATTTATGTTGAGTAAGTTATTATTATTCTTATCTTTCCTAAAACATTCTTTAAAATAATTTTAAATCTTCTTTATTTGGTTCCAATTTATTTTCCTTTGTTTTTATAAGGAGTTATGAATCACTTTTATTTATTATTTTACCACGATATGATCATCTTTGACATTTTTTAAGGTTCTGTATAAATTTTTCAATGTATATATAACTTCATTGGGAAAAATTTATGTCCCTAAATTTTCAAAATAATTACATTTAAAATTTTATTCAATGATAGAAATAATTTAAATGAAAATAAATATTGATTATACATTTATTCCACCAGGTTTAAGAGATAAATACCATTTTAGAACATCTTACCTAGTGGATTCTCGATTTCATTAAATTATTATTCTTGGTATTATTTTTTCATCGATAACTATATTGAGAAAAAAAGTATATAATTTACTATGTCAACAATTACTTTTCTTAAATAAATTTTGATTTAAGATAAAAAGACTTCAACTATTTTTATAGACGCTTCCTCCACATACTCTATAACATTTGACGTTTCTTCTTTAAAAGGGTCAATTTATACCATTTATATAGATGTAATCTTACTATTATGATGATATTTATGTAAAATTTGATCCTTCATATCCTTTTAAATATTTTTCTCCTTATCTTCCTCTATTTTTCTTATGTTTCTAAGAGTTTATGATAAAAATTTCATACTATCATAAACTAAAATAACTACATTTTTCTACATAGAAGGAATTTAAATATTATATGTAATTATTTAATTCATATGAAATATATAATTATTTATGAAAAAAAGTATATTTAATTAATGGAAGACCTGGTTTGTTTCGACACCACTTAAAATGGGTAGCAGTTATATAGGGACACCAAATTAGAGGGTGTGGGGTGGGGGGGGGGGGGGTGAATCATTATACCCAAAATTTTATGAGTTCAACCTTCATTTTTATGTTAACCCATATTATAATTTGACCTTTATTCTCGGTTAATATATATAGATCTAGTTTCATACAATCAACCCTTTCCTTATCATGTAATTTAAAATAAACAATAAGACAATACATAATGATTTTAGAAGGTTTGGATACAATGATGAAACCTAATCCTTTCCATGCTTGGCCCCTATTGACACCCTAATTATAACTATTATATTGTAGTGATTTCATGTTCCAAATCAATTGGTATGTAATGTTTGGGTTCATATTTTCTATACATACTGGGGTAGGCATTGTCCACATCTATGGAATTCACAACATGAATTAAGTGAATGGATCATTATACTACATCCCATACTTGAGATATCTCCAAAAAATATTATCATCCATCTCTTAAAGGGGTAAAATTGTGAATTCTCATACCATGAGTGTTCGATGGTAATTATATGAAACATTGAGCCGGACATTGACTATTCATTCTTTTTAGTATAAAAGAATGTTGACCTTTCCCATTATTCTCAATATTCTTTGATATATTACTCCCAATAAATTTCTATAATTTATTCCTAATATAGTCATTATTTATCCTTATTATATTTACACAATTTTTTTTTCATTGTTCCAGTTGGGGCATCCTTCTTCTTAAATACATAGTAGTTATTAAAAATCATTAGTAGTATCAAGTTTTCTTTTGATACACATATATTTTTCACTTTTGGAAAAGATTATCCTTATCTAATAAAACTCATCATATTCTCTTATGATTTTATATTAATAAAAAATCACTTATTTTTTCCCAATTTAAACATAGAAACAACACTCTATTTATAGTAGGGAGAGCCTTTTATTCAAACTATATGATACATTTAGTTTAAATATTACCTGATAAAATTTAAGAGATTTATTTTTAATTATCAACAATACATTTTATATTATTATTATTTAGTTGGTTTTCAAAATATCGTATTATTATTCTCCAAAAAACCAATAAAATATAACTTAATTTAATTACCTCCCACATTTTAATGGATTCATGCAGTTTCCGGTTGTGATAATTTCCCTTATACTGTGAATCACTCAGTATTCCATCTAAATTAAAAAACTTATTTTTTTGATATTTATTCCTAAAATGATCACCAATAAACATAAAATGATTTTTTTTATTTTTTTCATATCATATTAATTAGAAAATTTCATAATTTTTAAAAATTATGAAATCTCAAATTTATAATAGTGAGAAAAGATTTAGGTTGACAGCTGATATATCATAAGATATTGTAGATATTAAAAAATCCTATATTTTTTTTATTAATTTTAAATTTCTTTGTAGTAAATATTTTTTCGATTTTACTTTTTTTGTATTATATTTTTAGTAAATGTCTTATGGCCAAAACATATAACCCATTTGGTAAGACACTTGACTTTTTCAATCTTTAATGACTGGTAGTCTAAAAAATCATTAAAATTCTTATAAAATCACTCTAAATCCTTTAATTTTTTAATTTCTAGAAAACATGAATGTTTTATGATATTTACCAATGTCTTAAAAAGTTTCATAAATGGATTAAAAGTTGATCAATGTCTTACAAAATTTTATTTTCTAATTTCATTCTATAGACCATGTCTTGCTAGGCCCGTTAAAAGTCTTATAAAATATATGAAAATATATTTTAAAAACATTATTTAAATAATTCCTAACAATATTAATCAAAATATAGTATTTCATAATTACCTCAAAACGTCAACCAATCGGATTTCAAAAAACTTATGGATTCTGTATCTTCTAATATTGATCTTCATTTATTAACTAAAACTCTATATAAACTATACAAATTTTTAAAATAATATTTATTTCATTGATACTATGTTGATGGCACCAAAACTTCATTACAAGTATTTAACAAGTGGAACAACTCATAAATTTTTAGAAGCATGGAATTACAGGGCCTGTCCACGCAAATATTCTATGAAAAAAAAGAATTTATTTTTCCAACATAGCTTATGAAACAAATTTTCTTTTATAATTGTTTATTTGTATAAGATAACTACCTCATATCTTCCAAAAAAATATTTATATATCTATCTTAATTATAGTGTTTCTTATTGACTAAAAATACAATCGATACTTGGTAACTCCAAGATAGTATACATTTAATCCATAAATACTATTCAAAACAACTTACAACATCAATACATTATTCTTCAATCATAGATAAAGAAAATGTTTACTATTTATTTGAACTCAAAGAAACTAAATTCATTCCATGATATTTACATATACCTTAAGTACTCTTTATATCAAATTTACATCCTTTATAATCAAAATTTGAATAACTCCTCAACTAAAAAGTGGATCCTCTTGGATAAGAAATACAAAGATTAATTTTTTATTTAAAATAAGTAATAATAGTTTTAATAGATTTAAAAAAATAGTCCCTTGAGTCATCTTGAAATCTAGAAAAAATGAAGAATACAAATATAAGCTCTATTGTACTAGAAATATAATAAAGGAAAAATCCAATCATTACTCTATAAACAGTAATATAAATTTATTTTACAATATAATTACTAGAAAATATATTTTATGTACTCATATTGTTATATATAATTTTACTAGAATCATTTCTAAATTTCTTTACTAATTATTGTAAACATTTACACTGATTTATAAAAATACCATCACAAATTTCAAGTAACTAAAAACATAAAAATAATTTCAATTCTCCCATAGTAAACATGTCAAATTAAATATTCATTAGATTAGAAAATAGCATACACAAATTATCATTAGATGATATGAAAATAATATCATCTATATAAATATAAATATTAGAAATATATATAGAATATTTCCTAATAAATAAATTTTTGTCAATATTTCCTTCAACAAAACCAATTTTCAAATAATAATAAGATAAATTTTCATAAAATAATAGAGATGATTTCTTTTGTAGCATTTGATTGTTTGAAAATTTGATCAAGATTATTCTTATAACCAAAATTACAATGTTGTTTTACATAAACATATTAATAAATATGTTTATTTTAAATTATAATTTTCAAATACTTTTAATAAAACATAATAATTTTATGAGAAAAAAGTTAATAAAATTTTAACATATTCTAATATAGAAATAGGTGAAAAATTATAATCACAATTAGTTCATTCCTGCTATATATGAGCTTAAGAAACTAGTAAATATTTATTATTTATAATTTTTCAAGAATGATAAAATTTATTTATAAAAATACACTTAGTTAAAATAATCTATGAATATTTATATAGTTAAACTAATGTACTAACTTTGTATTTATAAAAATTATTATGATTATCTTTAAATACTATAATAAAATTAAGATATTTTAATTCTTATTAAAAATAATTCAAAAAAGTATAAATAAATGTCGAGTGAGAAAAAAAATTATTAATGTATTTCTAGGATGAAATATGGAAAGAAAATCTCTAATAACACTATTTATAGTGTGAAATTTATTAGTTAAATGGGTTTTATTCCCATATTCAACATGTGAAATTTGATATTGAGGTTCGTCTTCTCGAAAATTAAATTCTCTATCATCTTCTTCAATCTAGTCTATGTTCTAGGATATTTCTATTAATGAATCCAGTTATTTTAGTTAAAACATTTAAATATTTTAATACATATTTATGAGTTTATTTTCAAATTTTACATGAATATATGAGTATCATGGGTCCCCTATATTAATATATTAAAATTAATTCCTAATTTTTAGCTCACATAGATTCATCATAAAAATAATGTGTTTTGTCTTGAATAGATACTTGGATGGGAAAACCAATATCGTGGTTGTGTCTGAATAATTGGATTTACCCACTTAGAGTTTATTAAAAATAACCTATTTGGGGACCTAGAGGTATCTCGTTCATTGGTTGATTGTTTTTATTAAATATATTAAAAGGTAAATAATTTATTAAATTCATAAAATTTATTATTTGATATAGTTACCATCTATTTACACCACTATTTTTATAATACCTAGTGTTACCCAAAAAACACTGGGAATAGATCTTCAATATTGGGGGAATACATGACAGACTAAGAGGACATCAAAGTGATGAATGAACTCAACTAGAAACGCATACCACTCTTATACATATCGGTTCTTCTCCAGTGATTCGACTGATGGTGATAAAATGATTTTTTATTATTGGATACCACTCTCTCTCATAAGATTTCCAAGCATATATTGATAATGTTATTCTGATTCCAAATAATTTAATGGCATTCCAAATTTAAAATTTATTTTCCTTCCTGGAATTATTTTTTAGGTTTTTTTAACAGATTTTGTTTCACACATACTATCAATGATATAGTTGAAAATAACAACCATTTATAGTCACTTTTATTATTTTTTTATTCCTAAAAATATTATTCACCATAATATATTTTACTTTTTATTTTTTTAATGGTTCAAACAATTTTAGACAAAATTGATGCATGGTTCAATTTTGGATGAAGGTACTTCATTTTTAGTTTCAAAAATGAATATTAGGACTTGTATAAGGACATCGGGTGGTGGTGGTCAATGATTTCATCGAAGAATAAATTTTATTCCTTTATAACTAATGGTGAATTAAAATACATATAGACAATAATAGGTTGTATAAATCTTATATTCTAGGTGATGTTAGAGAGAAATTGATAATTTGATGTTTAATATTCATATTTGGATTTACCAATGAAGGAAAACACATGATTAGAGGTGAAATAGAAGAATATATTGAAATTTTAACGAAAGGGGATATTTTTTTTTAAAATAACTAATTACAAAACACATGGTTTAGAATAACACAACCCTCATATATCACAAGTTAAATGACTAGGGTGTTATATGAAGTTAAATATTAGATATCATGTAACCAAACCAATACAATATGTATTCCTCAATATCTAGAATGCATAGAGTTTTTACACTCTCAGGTGTCCCTTTGAACATAATAGCAATGGGAGTTAGGACCACATGTCATATATCATATAAGAACAACAATAGTTTTATTGGTACAAACTAAGTACCCCACCTACAATGATACATCATATAGTCTCCAGTACACACCATGTATGTGTCCATTTCACTAAATGTGATGTGTTAGAACAAGGCCATACTTTTTTTAGGGGATACACACCATGTAGCATACCAAATACACCATATGATCCTTCAGGACTTTATGATTTTTGGAGTATGTTTTATTATAACCCAGATTCCGGTAATCAAACATCCTATTAAAAGTGTTTTTTATATATAACACATTGATGTCATTTTCAATAAAACTATAGATGATAAGAGGGATTATGTGAGATGGATATATTTTTTAGCCTTGTATAGATTTTTTCGTGGTTTGTGTGTGATCTTCATATCGGAATTGGCATCAATATCCCCTAGAAATAATTTTTTTGGGGTATTAGTCCTCTAATTATTTTATATTAATTGGTTCAGTATTCCATGATACACACCTAGGAAATTGGTCCTCTATACAACGAATTTGTATCACCAGTATAAGATCGCATACATGTTGTAGGTCTTATACTATGGTAAGTATATCCTCAACCCTTGCATATCTATCTATGAGGAAAGAGTCCCCCACCCTCATTTTGTAGCGGTTAAATGGATTTCCATCACGAGTAGTTAAAATTTGTAATGTCCTATGTAGAATTTTTTATTACTAACATTTAATAAAAATATATATTTTACTATCTATGGTTGTTATCTTTTTTAAATATCATGTTTTTTCATTATATTTTTCCTCTTATGATTTATGTTTTTGAGCTGACTGATATTTTTATTTATCTTTCTAGTTTTCAGGTCATTTTATGAAGAATGTAAATACTCACCCTTGTATGGTAATATTTTCCACATATGTTTTTTCTTATGAATAGAAAATGCGGTTTAGTGAGGATCTAGGTAGACCTGAAATTAGAAGATATTAGAGGTACATTATTGGGGTGTTAATCGATGATGTTTATATTTGGGATCATGAAAATTGAACTGTTCGAATCCAATTTTTAGGAAAGATTTCCCTTTATGTTACATTTTAATTTTAAACTTTTAAATTATTCTTTATGTGTTATTGTTTTCTTGTATTCCCAAGATATAGTTACCTACATCAATCATATTTATTATTTGGTATAGTAATTTCTCATCAATATTGTTGTATGTATGGAGAAGTGCATTGTATGAATGTGTATTAGGTTAGGTCCCCCATTTGTTTCTTATTCGTACTCAGTGATACTCACCAGCCCCTAGTGTATTAGGTGTGGGATTGGGGTCCCAATATCAACCTAATACCACCCAGGAGGGGTCTTAGTGGGTCAACTCACTTCAAAGCTGTATCGAAGAAGTTTTTACTAGGGTTAGAGTTTAGTGTTAATATTCATGTGAGGATTAGAGAGGGAAAAAATGATGTAGTGGTAATGTGTCTTGATATTTTTATTAAAATTAGGGAACATAGTGATGGTGGGGAACTACAATATAAATTTTCTAGGGATCTTGTAAAATATTAGTTTGCATACTTAACCGTGAAATCAGTTGGGGGAAAACTCTACAATAATTATATAGATATGAGTTATTTATTTTATTTGCCATTATATGATCTCCCCATATATGATCTCTCATTGTGGTTCATCTTGTTAAATAT
Source organism: Viscum album (assembly GCA_963277665.1). NCBI lineage: Eukaryota > Viridiplantae > Streptophyta > Magnoliopsida > Santalales > Viscaceae > Viscum > Viscum album. The sequence continues at coordinate 623,105 of CAUJRU010000312.1, read as the reverse complement.
CATGGTTATACTCTGTAGATAGCCACCCATGATTCAATGGAAAGGACATGATGACAAACTTTTGGGTGATGCAGATTTTGTTTAGGGGGTTGTTCACTAGGTACATACTTAGGTGAGTAGAGAGTGGTTTGATATCATGTTTATTGATTAACACACCAACCAATAATGGTTATAGTATATGGTCAATAGATTTAATTCATATGATTATTTTTATGGATTAAGGTGAGTATATTCTGGGGATGAGAATGCGTTATGTTTTTCAATAATAGATGCTTCTAATTATCAAATCTGAGACTTACCCAAAAACATCTAAGGATTATATTGAGTCAGTGGTTTATGTATCCAACCTCATTCATACCTATAAATAATTTATATTGGTTATTGAATCCCATCTTCTTCAGAGTTCAGTGAGTCACTATTTCTAATTTATCACCTAGAAACATGTTGAGTCGATTATTCCTTGTAATGAGTTCTAGTTACTTTTATGTTGGAAGTGTTACCCCACAAATTTTAGTTCCTTGAATAGTCAATATATTTTTTATTTAAAGTAATGTATTATTTCCATTTTTGAGTATATTTTTAAATTCACATATCTTTCCTGGTACACTACTAAAATGATCCATGATGGATTCATCAAATTATGAATGTTTTAGAGAGGTATATATCAATACTTATGGGTGAGAATTGGTACCTGTCTTTATCCCCACAAATGTTTTTGTATTAGAGGTATATTTTTTGATAGAGTGTTTATTATTCAAGGAGCACCAGATAGTTGGTAATGATAGTATAAATCCCATAGAGGACTTATCTACAAAATAGTATAGCATCATGCATCAGACTCCTAATAAGAAGGCCTATATATAGTATGTATTCGTAGTGTAAGGGTAACCTAAGGGATCTAATCATCCTGAGTATATATGTTTCTATGAATTTTTTGGGAATATTCCCCAATAACATGACTATATGACCCTTCACATACCAGAAGGTGGTCAATTAGTTAACACTGAACCATGTAAAAGACAATTATATAACTAGGGACCTCCCTAAGTTGGACAAGGTTCCCTCCATGTGGAGTTTTTAGTAGAGATGTTCGAGGTTATCGGGGGGTAGTATATGGTGGATGGGGTAGTTAGACACCACATCAACCACCACCACTACACCCAAGCAGTCAATGTTAACCTAAGAGGGGTAGATGTTAGGCTTAAAGTTAGATATATGTTATTGATACATCTAAATAGGAAGAAAAAAAATAATATCTTAGGTGTGATATATGCCTTGTCTAAATTGGAACCAATATTCATAGACATAAACATGATCCATTATTTCAGTACAATATCCCCTGTTTGAGTGATTAAGGTTCCATTGGAGCATCTAGCTCTATTAATTGAGAAATTTACTCTTATTAGGAGTAATACAAAGATCATGCACATATTTCAAAAGTGCGATCATACAATTAATGTAGAAAGGATCACATGAGATCTCTTTTTTGATACTATTATTCCATATAATTTCATTGTAACTTTGAATTAACACATTACAATTTATTCCAATATTGAAAATTCCCATATAAGGGTATGTTTCCCTTGATAAAATAGGTTGAGTTTTTCTTCTGTGGTCTTGAGGTATTTTCCTATGATACAAGAGGGATCACTTATAGAAGTCTATAAATGATCTTGAAAAAATAAGAATGTCTATCACTCTTTTATGAAAAATTTTATGATATTAAAATCCCAATATAGGTGGAGGAATATATGAATTTCATCCATAAGGATTTACCAATATTCCCCCATAATTAGAAGTTTAAATTTTCTATAAATTTTCACCATTTTTATGCATTAGTATCTTCATATTCATAATGAATAGACTTATCTATGCTCTAAGAGATAATAAGGATGTTTTAAGAAATTTTTTAGAAAGGATTTATCAAAACCATTATATCTCGATTGGAAACTCTAGTGTTGTTTTCCATAACGGTTTCTTAGATCACTATGATTCAAGTTCACTAGAACCACTTTAATTAGGTAACAGACAAGAAAAAAATACCTATTACCAAAGATCAAAATTTTTTCAACCAATTAAAGGGAGAGAAGTGGTAATCAAAGATCAATCTCATTCCAAGATAACATAATCTGGAAGTTGAGGAGAAATATGTCCCAGAAAATATATTCTGATGTAACTATAAACATTATGTGTTCTTGGGGATTCCCTTTTTCATAAATAACTCCCTATACAAGTTCAAAATACTTATAATCTACATATCTTAACACTTATAATACTGGTTCATAGTGATATTCCATGAAGACAACCTCATTTAATTAGAATTTGAGGTCATGAAGGTAGTGAATTTAAAAAGGGTCTTATGCATAATTATTTTTCATCAACTATATAAAAATATTTAATTTTTTTCTATAATTGTGAGGTTCATTTTATGGGGAATTTTATCAAAATAAATGAATTGGTTTCGGACATGATGAAGATCCAGGTTGTGAATCATGGGTGAGACCAAAGAGAACTTAATAGTTTTCAAGATTACATAAACTTTTTAGGTATTAATAGCGGTTTATGGAAAAACATTTTAGGATTATAGACCCACTTAATTAACTAACCCGAAATGTGCACACATTCAATTAGTTATAGTGGTGTTATGAGGGATTTATGGAGCTGAAATTGAGAATTATGAGATATCTTATATTGAGAATTCTATATAAAGGAATTTAGTACATGGATATATCCAATGATTTTTGGATTTAAGATTGGTTTTGTGACGATTTAGAGGGATATAGTTATTTCTAATAGGTGGAAATAACTCTGACCCCATGCTCATAATTACAAGACCCGGGACTTGGAGTTACAGTTTTAGTGTTCACCAAAAAATATGGTGGAACTACCTTTTTGTTGAGCTTTTTTTATTGATCTTAGAACATCATAAACATATTTATATATTTTCTCAGATGTTTCTTAACCTGATAAAGAGTCTTTGGATGGAATTTCCACATAACAATGGCTTTGAGATCATTTATACTCTTGGAAAGAGAAGCATGATGGAATACTTCCTTAGAATGATGTACCGCTCATTATTCCAAAGAGACTATTTAAATAAGTTATCATTATTATTATTTCCATTGGTAGCTAATGGAGGAGTGTATTATCAATAATTTATTGCTGGGACTCCAAATATCCTCTAGGACATGAGGGAGGAATTGTTGGATGACAACAATTATATGGTGATTCATGATTAGATATTCTTATGTGGTACAAAAGTTAGATTTTACAAATTTGGGGAGTATGTTATCCTATTTAGAGGGTGGAGGTTAGTCCCATACATACTCTGTTAGATGGAATTATGGTTTTTTATACTTCCACCTACATAGTGAATCTTAGAGTTCTAAATATGATTATGGAAATTTGATTCCTTTTTTTGTGTTCCTGAATGAAGTGAAGTGTTATTAAATTTATCTATTGATTCCTTACATATCGGTAGTGAAGGTGAATCACTAGGTACTAATGGGTTTAGCCGAAGACCTTGACATTTCAATGTGAAGGTGGGATAGTATCTCAATGTATTTTATTATAGGGTGTCCATAATCAATGATAGTTCATGAAATTATATTGGTTATTAGTGACTAATTATCTAAGTAGGAAAACTTCCACACCATCATAGAATATAGTTCAGTTGAGGAATTGGGATACTTGTATATCTAGTAGAACATCCAGATTCATTGTGTACCCTCAACAATATTATCTAACAATGACACCAATTTGATGACTTGGATATAGAGTATTTAGAGGAGGTGTTCATAACTCCATTAGGGATGATTACACAATTTAACCCTCAACAAAATTCTTAGAATGAGTGAACCATTTATGGTTGTGAGGATATCCTAAGATCATTCACACATAATTTCAACTAATGTTAGAGGGTATAAATTTTACTTATTGGACGAAACATATATAAACTCTAAAACTTGAAAATGAATATGTAACCATTTGTTTCCCTATATGGGAGATATTTTAGGTCATAATTGTGATAAATAGATATAGGATAATCAACACTAATGGGGGTGTAGCTGGTGTGAATGATGGATGATAAGCTATATATGATCCTAGAGAAAATGTGGACAACTGAGAGCTATAAAATTATTAAATGGATCATCAAAAATTTATATTAGAGTTTAAATAATACAACCATGTATTCTTAAAGGTCTTTCCTCATCATGGATTTTAGAGATTTAGTTAGGGTGGTAATCCATCCCAAATATTTTTTAGTTCATTCAAAATCCTATATAGGGTAATCTAATTTTCATACAACTTAACAAGTCCCCTTTAGTTGTACTAGATATATTACATATTCCATATGTGAAAGTTTATGAGATACATGTATGAATCCTCACGTGTCATTGAATGGGGAATTATAATCATTGAGAAAAAAATCATCATTTCTCAAATACCTAGAAGAAATTGCGGCTCAATGGGATATGATCCTTTATGTATGATCAATTCCAATCATGCACATCCTATAGTGTCAAATATATCTTCATGGTTATGGGATTAATAAAAGAAAAATATCATCTTAGTTCTCTCATCATTTATATTATATTAAAATGTTTATGATGAAATCACTTGATGGTATGGAGGGTATAATAACTCTAGTTTATTCATTTGAACATTTATAAATTTTTAATAAATATTTTTGTTTTTATTTTCAGAGATGGTCTCGAATTGATGGCATTACAGTTTGTCAACATTAATATATAAAAAATAAAATATTATTTTTATCATGAACAAATGAATATTTTATTATATATTTTTCACCAGAATGGAGTTTTAAATGGGAGAACTGATACCACTATTGTGTTTGTAATGTGTCTTTTACCCCAAATGGGTTATAAATATGGTTAGATTTGGGTACCTGGGTGTCTCACTACTAATGGAAATTTATTTTTATAAAATGGATCAAAGGGTTAATGAATTAATAAATTCATAAAATTAATTATTTTATATAGTTCCCCACTAATTATACCTATATATCTCTAATTTATAGGGTTATCTACGAAAACCAAGAATTAGAGTGTCGTTATCCAAAGATGATGCAAGTTACCGATATGTATAAAATAGTGATTAACAAACTTGAAGAGAACCAACAATGGATACAACATAGATATATTCTTCTATAGTAATGAAACTGTTGAATATATTTGTATTTTGTATCATTTTATTGTTATTATTATTAAACTTATATTGTCTACACACATAGTTTTATAATATAATTTTGATTCATAATCTCTGGATACCCCTAGAAATTTTCATTTTTGACAAAAATTATTTTCTTGGATTTTTTTATCTAATCATTAGATTTTAGTACCTATTACAAATGGATGGGTTTTCAATTACAATTATTGATAGTCACTTCTCATTTTTTCATGAATATATCCCACAATTCTTCATGATATTTTCATCGGCCTTAAATTTGGTTGATGGTTGAACAAATTTTGGTTTCAAATGACACAAATTTTAATCTTGGACTATGAATACTTCCATAGAGATTCGATTAATATGGTTGGATATTATTAAAGGAACATCGGGTTATGGTCAATGAATTATATTATGAACCACTATGTTTTCATAGAAGTTGATGGTGATTAATGATATATGGGAATAACTACATGGGGATGTGATCTCTAATTCTTGAAAATGGTAAATGAAAATCGATAATTAGAGGTATTAAAAATCATGGATAGATTGAATAGTAAAGGAAAATGTATGATATTTACTTAAAAAAGGGAATAAAATGAGAAATTGGGGTTATGGGTGAATCTATATGGAAATACCAAACTATATGGTGTGTAGTTTGAAAGGACATGCACTATATAAGTCATGAGTGGGACAAATAGTGTTAATATATAGATAAATATCACACTTAGATTAACATAACACATAATATTTATACACATAACTAACTGACATGGAATATAAGGGTATTATACACCATGATTTACATTTATCATTACACGACTTCTATTTTAGGACCACACACAATGTATCAAACAATCACAAAATTAGCTGCAATTGTACCAAAAGAATATGCCACTTATCCAAACATTCCATGTTTTCCACCTTAAAAACAATGTATATTTCCATTTATTATATTAATACATGGAAATTATATTACAATGGGTTTAAACATAAAGTAACCTATAACACATGCCTTGTGCTCAATCCAAACCATATGAATTTTCATATCTTTTTTCTCAAAACCTTGATTATAGAATGTAAATAGTATATTATGAGTGTTTTACACATAGAATATGATAGGAGAAATTTAACATTCATAAAATACGAGATGTTCGATGCTGTGAGAAGACTCTATATCTCAATAGTATTTTATAGATGATGTCATGGTTTATGTGTGATATTTAGAGTGATATCTAGGTCAGTTTCCCCTCAGATTCCTGATTATGTCAGGGTGAGGTTTCTCCACCTACTTTATATTGGTAGGGTCATTATCCTTCCCATAAACACATGATACATGGGGTCTCTATATGAATATTTGGTATAACTACATCTTAGAGTTCATGCATGATTCAAGTCCACCGTCGAGGTTGGTACCCCCCAACAATTATGTATCCACTGATAAGGTGTGGGTCCTCGACCACAATTATAAAGAGGTTATCTTTATTTTATCATGTGTAGTTCATATTTGTAATGTTTATTGTGGGACTTACCTATTTCTGGCCCTAATAAATGATACCTCTTTTGTTGTATCATGTTCTTCTCTATTGAGTATATCCAGGTCCTTCCTTATATTTCCCTCCCATAATGTTTCTTTATAATCTAACTCATATTTTAATGTATCATTGTTGTTTTAATAGTGTTTTAATAGATATGTATATATTCACCCATTTATATAAATATTTCCTGAATATGTCAAGTCTTATACACACGATTGGTAATTTTATTGCAATCTTGGTTGAAAAGGCCTTGTCTAATCCCGTCGGTACTTTTTTTGTGGTATAAACAGATAATGATTATATTGGGAGGGTGACTAGGGAACTTCCTTGTGTTAGTTGTTAGTTTGGTTTTCTTTTTATGATGGGTGGGTATTATTCCAATTTACATAATGATTTATGTATTATGGTTGACTTGTAGACCCTATTGGTTGTTATTTTTTTTATATCAAATTTATTAGTTGGTTTATTTGTTACTCTCCATTATTATGTTATGTGTGGAGGTGTTCATTGTGCATGGGAACACTAGGCTATGGCCTCCAATTTGAGTATTATTACTACTCTGTTAAAGTCACCATACTCTATTATATTAGAGGTATGATTGGGGTGGTACACTCAATGTACCACTACCTAGGATGCCTGCCAGTGGATAGAAACATGTCATAAATTTTGATTTTTTCTCCTAAAACATTTTATAAACTAATTGTTTAATAACCATTGCATGTTTACTATAATATTGATAATATTTACATAAATTTGAATATTTTAAAAATAATCCATCATTTTGTTTATCATCAAACATATCAAAACTGCACTTATTTTTAAGGATAAAAACATTACAATGGAAAGACATCAAATATCATACTTCAAGTTTTATTCCTTTTCCAAATTCATAAATGGATTTATTAAGAATAAGTATAATATAAATATTATTTGAAACACAGAATAAAATATTTTATACATTTTACCAAAATAACATATATAAATTTACTCAATTCAATATAATTTTCTCTTTATTGAATAATTCTATTCATTCTTTTAACTAGTCCATTCTGCTGAGGTGATTAATGTGTTGAGAAATTATGAAAATAACCATTTTGTTACTAAAACATTAGAAAATACAAAGTTTTATATTTTATCCACTAGGAAAACAAATAGTTATATCAATCAACCTTTTTCATCTTGAACCAATTTTATGTTTGCAGAATGTAATAGATAAAAATAAAAATTTATGATATAGAAGGTAAATCCAGGGTATTTTACTATAATCATCAATATTAATGAAAAAATATTTTTTTTCATTAAGACATTCTGTTTGAATCGGTATGAATAAATCTAAATGAGATCACTGTATATATCATATATTCTAATGAATTTCAATTGATAAAAATGTTTATTTTCCTTGATTTCCCTCCATGCATGAAATGCATTTGTAATTTTATATAATTTTATGTTTAAAAAATGAATAATTCTTTAGTTCTTAGATAGTTTGTGAATTTTTTTGAAATTTTCATACATAATCCCTATATTCCTTAAATATATCATATTTCAATATAGGTTTAAGAAAATTCACATTTTGATATGTTAGCCCAATAAAATTCATAGTATAAATATTATCTTTTCTCTTAGCATAAGTTAATAATGAATAATCATTGAAAACATGGAAAATAAATTTTTGAAATTTTACTAAATGTTTATCAGCATATTATTGGGATATGATCAATGATATTATGCATTAACACTTCTATATATGAAACGTTATAAATAGTCACAATGCTATAAAAACTAGATTCACCAAGAAAATTATCTTTTTATTATGAGATATCTTGAAATATAATAGTTCCACCATCATAACTATTGAATGAAATTTAATTTGATGAATATGTAGTAATGTTCCTAGAGCACCCACAATCTATGTGTTATGTATCCTTCTTAAGATGTTCAAGGATTTTTCCCTAAAAAAATTTCAAGATTTTTTTGCAACCAACACATCATTTGGTTGAATAGAATTAGTTAAGGAATTTTTGAAATCCTAATTTATTTAAAAAAAATTAATGGGATACAAAAGGATAAATGTTATTGAAATTAATATTTTAGTATTTCCTAAAGAGAATGAAGACATGATAGATAATTCACTAGCATAATGACAATGTGTTTTAAATTTAAAACACATAACATTAGTTATACTTACATTAGTTATTTTCTCAAATAAATTTCATTACACCTATATATGTTGCCAATAATATCTAACACCACTATTAAAATTATTCATTTGGAAGTTATTGATTATTTTTTTCTAAATTTACCTTTTTCCTTATACAAAATCAGATAAATACGTATACATCATAAAAATATATATCTAGAAAATTTCAATATCTATTTTAGTAATATCATGGCCTTAACATACCATCTCATTCATAAATGATGTTGTATTCTTGAATATCTAATTCTCTTTAATAGAAATATTATTGTCATCGACATGATTTTTGTAATTTCCTTATAGTTCCTTGTATTGTAAAAATATTATTATGATATACAATTAATTTTTTTCAATATTTTAATTTATTTTAATAATATTAGTCTTTTCAAATCCTAATCAATACTATAATCATAATTAAAATAAAGTCCCAAATCATTAGCAATCTTATTTAATAAAGTAATTAAGAAGAGTTTTGCTGACTCTATTTTGTATTAGATTATTCAGTAACATATGTATCATTAGTAAAACTCCATCTAGATACTAATTCAATTTTCATATTTTTATAATACTTTTAGTCTTTTATTTAATGATTCAATCTTAGAAAACATGTCTTGATATTTCCATTATTTCTGTATTTATGGAATTATAGTTATAAAGAATTTATATAAATATAATTACCAATATTGTTTTCTTTACATTCATACCCAAGATAATCCTTTCTAAACCTTATATATAGGCCTTTATTTTATATCCTATATAGACTCCTTTCATTAACTGATAAAATACACCTATCTCACTTCTATAGATTTTATAATCATAAGAGTAAGTAGTAATATTTATATTCGATTTATAAGCTACACCATTCTTTGGCTTAGTATCTTAATAAACAATAGTATTGTGTTCCAGTTCATATTACAAAAATTAACAAATTATTCCACTAAGATTATAATCTTTGATGTTTTTTTCTATCCTCACTGGAAATCTTCCTCACATTCCTTTTCTTTAGTGGGGATCTTAAGACCTTTTCATTTTTTTATTATCAATGGCTTCATATACAAAATTCATTCCATTTAAAATATTCATGAACTTGTGGAAAATATTTTTAAAAGACACTCCTTCTCTCATATTGAAATTTTCATATTCATCTCATAAAAATCCATTTTCAATTATTTTTAGTTTATCTGTTTTATAGTGTGTGGCTTAAAAAATCCACCAGATATCATTAGATTTTTTATATGAAGATACATTAATTAAAATATTTCTACTAGTAACATTTTATAAAATATTCATAACATTGTGATTCAACACATATTTTACCTTATCCTTACCATTTGTGGATTCTCGGATAGAATTGAGTAATTTTTTTTGGTTTTCCTATGATAGTTCAAAGTTCATTGCTCAAGTCTTAAAGACAATCTTCGATTTGGGATTTCCAATAACCATAGTCTTTTCCATTAAACTAGAGTTGTATTTGAGGAATAAAACAATCATTAGTGTTTAAAACTATTGTAATTCCCCATTATTTTACTTAATATATTTCCTTTAAAAAATCTAATGTGTTCGATAACTTTCTTTTCTAATACCACCAAACTATAATAGACCACAACATTTCTTATTAATATAATATGATTTAAAACATCAATAAGAACATAACAATAAATCCTTGAGTATTGAAAAATTTATTAAATTTATTTATTATAAAATTATATTTTTCAATTCCCTATATATTGTTATTATGATTTATGTCTTGTTTAAATTAAAGGGTTATACGATAATAATTAATGAAATGTGGTTATAAATATTAAACTTTAAAAGGGATATTTTTCAATGAACTCATTGTAATGTAATGTGTATTTTACCTAATTATTTAAATTTATCATTTTTAAAATATTATAATAAAAATAATAAATATTTAAAAATAATATATTAACATTCATTTTATTTTAAATTAATATTAAATAATATTAAGAACATTTAATGTTTAAAATTTTATATTTTTATGAAAATAGTGTTAATTTATACTAAATATTTTCATTTTAAAGAAAAATTAATAAATATTAGAATATAAATTTTGTAAATTTAATTTATTTTTTTAATTTTTAAATTCAAAATTATCTTCAGTTTAATTTATTATATTTTTCTAAAATAAATTATTTTTTGGTGAATAGTTAAAAATTCCGATTTCTCAATTAAAGCCACTTTTATGAAATTATCATAAATCAAGTATGATATAAATGATTCTTAAAAAATATAAAATATATATTTTTGAAAATTAAAGTAAATAATTGGAAATTACTACTTTGAATTTGTAGAAAATTTGTTAAACATTTTGGAATCTTATGTTATATTTTATTATAAAAACAAATTTTATTCGCTTATATTAAAGAATAGTTTTCACTACAGGTATATATTAAATCTAACTAATTAGATCTCATATTTCAGATCATCATGTTCATATTATGTAATAATTTAAACTTCATTTTTTTCATAAAATTATAATTACTAAGATTAAAGTTAATGACCACGATAATTGTTAAAGGGTTATTTTTAGAGGACTTGTTGATGAATGTTGTGTAAATGTTATCTAAAAATGATTTTTTTGTATTTTATAATGAATTTTATGTTATTATTAAAAATATAATAAAATATATTATAATACTTTAATGGAAAATTAATTTCTTATATGGTTAAGAAAACATAATGATTATAATATGGGTTTTATATAAAAAATAGTTTTCCGATATATTTTATGTTTTAATTTAAAATTTAATTTTCAAAAATAAAGAAATTAATTTATATTAGATGGAGTAAAAAATTAGGTTCATAACCTGAATTATTTAACAAGGGTTATCATATATATTTAGTGGAAAATTTAATTACATTGGTAAAAACATATTATGAAGGTTAAAAACTAAAAGGAAAAGGTAAAAAACAAAATGGTAATGGAATGATTTTTTTCGAAAAATATAAATCTTAATGAATATTGGAGGTATTATCGAACTTAACTCATCCCCCACTCAATTAATTTACTTTTTGGTAATTTTATATTGGAAATGTTTCATAATTGTTTTTAAATTTAATCACTAATTATGAAAACATAATTTTTGTTAATTATAAAAGGAGATTACTTGAAACAATTTTCTCCACAAATTCCAAAAGAATGGATTACCCAAAACTCTACTCTAGTATTATATAAAATATATCCTGACATACTAGAAGCCATGGTATTTTCCATTTATAGAGATATGGGACCTTATATTGTTACCCATGGGAGAACATCCAAATGGATAAGAGGTTAAAGGGATTTCATGGAATTTTGGAAGTAAGGTAATGTATTTTGTATATAAATTGTGATTTATTGAGGCGTGAAACATAGTCAACATGTTTTTAATTTATATGGTGAAAATATTTCCCAAGTATTTCTTTTACAATAATAGTTATGCGATCTATGGGATATATAAATCCATATCATGTTTTAACTTTAATGGGTCTTCAATTCAAATGTTAATGACATTGTAAGGGTATTTATTAACTCAAACATCATTTATTAAATTATAAAACCTCATCATGAACATTTTTCTACTATTATTTGTTCCTACGCCATAAAATTTTATATTTAATCTTCAAATTATCTCTAGGGAAAATTAAACTTTTTATTCAAATTTTTCCCATTATTGAATTTCTTCTACATAAAAATATAACTCTATTAATAATAATTCCAATCCTTTCCAAGTAATCTCTTTATCATCTATATCCATGTTTTCTATTAAAAAATATGTTATCCATTATATTTGGAAATATTGTTATGTTATATCTCTTTTTTTCATCACATTTACCTTTTAATATTTTTAAAAAGAAGTTTTAATACCTTTTTATGATAAGATATTTCAAAAAATGTATTCTAATATATTAACAGTGTTCCTTCAATGATAATTTCTTTTATTTTCCACTAAAAAGTTCTTTAGATAGCATTTTTTTATTTTTAAAAGTTCCAATGTTGAATGTTTTTTAAACGTAAATTATTTTAATATTTTAACTTCTAATTTTTAAAAAATAATTTTTTTTAATGTGACTATAACATCACATTTTATGCCAAAGATAAAATCATTTTCTAAAAACTCATTTATCATTTCACATACATTTTTTTTATTTTTATTTAAAGTCTTTATATATTAATAAATGTTATCTAGTAAATCACTATGTAATTTTTCTTATAAAATAATATTTTTGGGTTATTGAATTTTTGTTATCAACCATTTATATTCTAGAGGTAAATTTTAGTGATACCATTAAATTAGTTTATAAAAAAACTTTTTTATTCCCAATATTTTTATGATGTGATGAATTATTTGTAAGTTGGTCTTATATAAACCTATAATTAAATGATTAAAGATTCATATCACATCATATGATGAATTGATGAGTGAATGTGATATTGGTATCTTCATCCTCAAGTTTTTTATGTGAACATGGTTTTTGGAGATTTCTTTATAGGTTTATTATGTTAACTTGATATATGTATATTTGTTCACAATTTATTCAAGTTAACATATGGTAGGAATATTTTCTCGTTGTTTTTTTGTGTGAATGTGATTTAGTAGCTTTGTTCACATTTATATTTTGTGTACGTGATATAGGTTACTTATATCATAGTTTTGTTGTGTGAACATGATATAAGAGGATTTTTTAAGAAGTTGTTGCATGAATATGTTGTTGGTTGATTGGTTAAAAAAATTATATGGTTATGTTTTTTCAATTGTTCATTATTTACTTTTTGTAAATATTAATTCCAAATTCCTAAGATTATTCCACGTGGAACCTATCTGTTTTCTCATGTTTCTGAACACTTTTTCCATGGAATATGTCTATTAATTTAACATTAAATTTCCTTATATCATAAATTATGAACAACATAAATTTATCCATGTTATTTTTAATAGTATATTTCTCAACCGGTCATGTTTTCTCATTTTCAAATGATCAATACCTTAAGGATATATTAATATGTTTTCCCTTTCTAATTATTTGGGATAACCCCTTTATTATGTTTCCATTATAATAGTTTTTAAGATGATTGTAACTTAAGAGAATTCTTGAAGAGAGTATTGTCTTTTTCAACTATTGATAAATATTCAATGGTAATGTAAAATAAATAGATTATATAACTGATTATTAAAGATATTAAACCCCCCATTCTTGGTATTTTTTGATTATTTGTGACAAGTAATGTATAAATTTTGGATATTCTATAAAATTAAGATATTTTTTCTTGGTTATTATCCATTTTTATCAAATTTAGTATTTAAATAAATTATTTTAAGCACCAAATGCAATTGTGTGTGTCTAGGGATGTTAGGATGGTATCAAAAACGGGTTTAGTTATTTATGAGGATCAATTATTTTTTGGGTATTTATAAGATATTACATTAGTGAAAACCTTCTGGGTGAGTCTATATATAAGGAAAAAATCCTATTGTTTTTTTAAATTAGATATTTCGTGGTTTTATATCAATCACATACTTGTATGGATAATGGAAATTAAATTTTTATATGGAAATGATTCTTCTTGGGGTAATCATCCTAAAAATGGATGGTTGAGTACCAACTATATCTTTACTCGGGGCATGATGAGTGGGAATAAGATTTCACACCTAGCAAGATAGTCTAGGGGATATCATTAGGGATTAACATACTCATTTTCAATAGTTATTAAGGATTTAAATAGAAGGAAATAAAGTAATTTAATACTATTTAGGATAGTGAATCTAATATGAAAATGACTTAGTAAAACATATGTTAAATAGAAGGATTGATTTGTTGATCACATTATATAAAACATAAACCAAAAGTATAAATATTCTAAATTTTTGTTTAATTGGAGAATACGTTTTAGGATTTAATTTGAATATTTATAAGGTCATTTATTCTAGTTGTATCGTATAATATCAGAATAATTTTGAACTTACTATTTAGTTTGGAACTGAATAATTGAAATAAATTTGAGAAAGGACTGTTTTTAGAAACTTCTAAGAAATATTATTTTGAGAAAAAAATTTCTTATTATTATAGATGATAGTAAGGTATATATCTCATTATAAATCAGATCATGAGTGATGTATATCTTATGTACACTATCAAATGTTTTATTAATGAGAAATTATAAAATTATTGTAGGTTTTAATTTATTTATCTGGAGAATTTAGTAGCCTATGATTTTACTATGCATATTTCCTTGAAATAAATCTAATGTGTTCGACAGTGTTCATCACATGTAAAAATAAAATAAATGGACTATGACATACCATGTTCAAATAATATAATGTGAAACACCAATAAGAACATTACAATAAATGAATGGGTAAATGGAGAGTTAATAAATATTTATTTTAAAAAAAATTAATAATTTAAATTTCTTAAATACTATTATTATGATTAATTAATTGATTAAATTTAAGGTTCAAAATATATATAATTAAGGATAAGTTATTAAAAATATTAAACATTAATGGGGTATTTTTAAATCAATAATTGTTTCAGTGAAGTGTATTTTACCTAATAAATTAAATAGATAACTTTGAAAAGGAGATTCTAATAAAAATTAATATTTTAAACTAATATAATAAAAAATATTTAATTATAAGTTGTTATGAAATAAAATTAAGAAAATTTAATGTTTAAAAGTATATTATGCTATAAAAAGAATTTTCATTAAATTCTAAATTTTAATTTAAAGTCAAATTTATTAATTTTTGAATTTTAATTTTTATAAATGAACATAATTTTATATTTCATCATGTAAAAATTATATTATGTCAAATTTTTCATATTTTTCTAAATTAATTAATTTTTTTGTATAGTGAATAAATACTGATTTTGTTAGTACCATCATTTTTATGACATTATCAAAATACAAGAATGTATTAAATGGTTTTGAAAATTTTATTATAAAAAATTATATATTTTAACACTAAAATAAATAATTTAAAATAATAATTAGAATATATTAATCCCATGGTAAATTTTTTTTAAATATAAGTAATTATTAACACTAAAAACTGTTTTTTTTATTATATTAAAAATTAGTTTTCATCACCTTAATGAAATTATATATAAATAAATCTATTTAATATTTTATATTAGAATTATAATATTATGTACAATGGTAAATTTTATTTTTAAGCATAAAATTATGATTAATAATTTTAATATTAATGAGCAAGATAATGGTAAAAATGTTATTTTCAGTTAATTTTTTTATTAATGCTGTGAAATTTTTATAAAATAAAATATATTGATATAATTTATATAGTGAATTTGATATGTGTTTACAAAAATATAAATATATACTATCACTCATTTAATTTGAAATCAATGTTATATAATATAAATAACACTCAATATTTAAAACATTATTTTCTTGGAATAAGAGTTTTACTATATGTTATATGATTTAATTTAAAAATTAATTTTTAAAAAGATTAAAAATTAACTTAGATTAAATATAGTAAAAATTTATATGAAGAACATAAAAATTAGGTAATATGGGTTATCTTATGTTTTTAATAAGAAATTAGTTACTTAAGTAAATACTAGTTACCAAGGTAAAACCCAAAAAAAGTAAAAGTAAAAAGCATAATGGTAAAAGACTAAAAACATTTTTATAACAAGTAAATGAATGAATAATGGAGGGATTATAGACCTTACCTTATATCATCACTTTTATTTTTCATTTTAATGACTTTTATTTGGAATAGTTTCATATGAATATTTTAAAGTAATGAGTTAATGTGAAAATTCAATTTTATTAACTTAAAAAAGGAGATAACATTAACAACTTTTCTATACCAATTAAAAAGGATTATCTCGGTAAATAGTCTACCACAGTCTTCTATCAACTCTCTACTAAAATATTAGAAGAAATTTTTTGAACAAAAGAATAATATATAGATCCTTAAGGTGTTAACCAATAAAGAATATAGAAAGGGACCGGAGGTTAAAGTGTTTTCATGGAATTCAAGAATTAAGGTAAGGGTTTTTGAATCTCAGTTTTCCTCATTGAGATATAATGCACATTCATTACTTGTTTTTTTTGGGGCGTATATATTTGATATTTATTTATTGAATAAAAATTTTAATGATATTTAATGGATTTACATATCCATCTCACGTTCTACCATTTATGGGAAGTCAATTTGAATGACGATGATGATGTAAGGGTTATTGTTAACTAAACCCGACATTCTTTGAGTTATAATGTCTCATATTAACGTTCTGAATTTTATATTGGTTAATCCACCATAATATATTATACATAACTTTTTCATTCCCACTAGGGAAAATGACTATTTTTATTCAAATGTTCTTCAATGAATTTCATCTATATACAGGCATGAAATTTCTATGAATAATTCTCGTCATACCCCAGTGAGATTTTGTCTTCCATATAAACATTTTATATTTCATAAAATGTTATTGTTTATATTTTTAAACCCAATTTGGATCATCTATTATGACATTCATATTTCCATTTTATAGTTTTCCAAAGAAAGTTTTATTACACTTTTAATAAATCTATATTTAAAAAAGGATAATTAAATAAATTAATTAAGTTTTACCTTGCATATCAATTTGATTTATTTTGAAATCCACATTTCCTTGATGTAATATATTTTTTTAATTATTTACTATGGAATTTTCTTTTTAAGAATATTTTATTTAAAAAAATTAACTTCACCTTTATAAAATAATTTTTTAATGTAATCATAACTTCATATTTTATGCCAATGATACAAGAATATTCTAGAAACTCCATTATGATTTATCATCCATTTTTACCTTTATATATAACGGATTTTTTTATTTGGATAGTAATTTTCCTGAAATAATCTCAAAATTTTATTATAAAATTCCATTTTGGGGTGATTGAATTTCGGTTATAAACTATTTATATTATTGTGGTCAATTTTAGTGATACCATTTGGAAATGATAAAAATACCAATTTTCATTACATGGGATATCTATGATGTGATGAATTATTATTTTCAATTAGAGAACATATTCATATATTATCTATGTTAAGGGTCTTATAATTACTTCAAATGTATTGGATAAGCTTTCAAATCAAATGAAATGATGAATTATTGTGTGAATGTGATGTGGGTAGATTGTTTAAAACGTTTATTATATGAATTTGATGTGAAAAATATTTGTTCAGCTCTTTTCTAAGATAATTTTGTGTGTTTCATTGTGCACAATTTTTTTTGTTTCATGATTTTAGTATCTTTCTTAATTCATTTATCAAGTGAGAATTATGCAACTAGATTATTTCACAAGTTTGTTGTGTAGATTTGATATTGGAATATTTGTTCATAAGATTTGTATTTGCGAATTTGATACATGTTAATTTTTCCAACGTAGTTTTATGACCATGAAGTGTATTGTTCTTTTAAATAGTTTTTTATGCTAATATTTATTCCATAGTTCCATATAATGTTTTTCCACATATTTATGTCATATTACTTGGATTATTCCTTATGTATCATGTTTAGTATCTCATTTTTTTGAACTATTTTTCCATGGTATATTTTTTTCAATTGTGATTACATGTCCTTAGTTTATGACATATAGAAAAATTATATTGTTCCATGTTATTTTTAATAAGTTGTTTCTCCCTTGCTTATGTTTTCCTGTATTATTAGGATATTTCCCTTGAATATGTGTAAATATATTTTCCCTTATTGACATTTTGAGCTCACCCCATTATTATGTTTTGATTCCCTATGTTATGAATATGTGTATAACTTATGATAGGGCCATAAGGGAGTCAACTATGAATTAATTATAGAGAAATATTCATGAGTATTATAAAATAAATAGTTAATGTAACTGATAATCTTATACACTAACCATGATATTTTTTGGAATTGTGGGATAATTTTCGAGATATAATGTAAATATTTTAGAAATAATGAAAAATAAATATTTTCTAGCTGGTGTAATATCACTTTGTATCATATATAGTGTTTAAATGATGTATTTTTAGCATAGGAATCAAGAGTACCAACCTAGGTTGACTTGATTTCCATATAAACTAAATTAATCTTGACCATAAATGATTATGTCATGAATATTGTCAGAAATAATGATATATCCACTAGAGAAAAAGCACTAACATGACTTATAGAGTTATTAGGGTAAAATAAATGATGCACAACTCTTAAAGGGATAGGAATTGATACCTCTTAGCTTCGAAGGTTTAGATAGTCAGGCTTATAAAGCGGGGGTGTGAGTGACTTGACCAGTTTAAAATTTAAAATAATATAAATTAGAGTAAAACGTAAAATTTAGATGTGTGTGTATCATTAATTAAATAAATGAATAAATAATTTTTTTAATACTTCTGAAAAAAATTGATCTAATGACTATTATGTACTACCCTAAACCCATAGAGAGAAAAAAACCACTATAAGGCCTAAATTTATTATGAGAGTAATATCTCATTATAACATTCCACTTCTAAAGGAATCACAGAAATACAAATACTATCTTGATTTCAAATTAGGAGTCGAAACCTAATAATAAATATATATTTTTAATGGAGATATAACCCACTAATTTAGTCCTTTTAATTGAGGTGTAACTGATCTATGTACTAGTTTTGAATGACGAATCATAAAATAAAATAGAAGTACCAACATAAAAAATGGTAAACAATAAAAACCCCAAATGTCTTTTTAAATATTCTAGGATCATAAATTTTAACATATTTCAATCTCTTAGAATTTTGAACTGAAAAATGATTTATTCTAGTAAAATAATCAATTTGGTGTTCTCAATAATATTTAAATGTATATAGAACCATATTGTTACTTCTAAATTATATCACCCTTAATTTCATCATCATATGTTCATTGGTCATGTCAATATCAATTTGTATATATTTTTTATTTTTGACCTCATTCAAATTATTTACAGCCACTGAATCAATTCTTAATAAAATATCAACCATAAATAACTAGTTTAATGATAATAAACTACATCAGATATTTTCAATCAATATTTTATATCCTTGTAGTCATTAAATACCTTGGAAATAAAATCAATAATAACCACCCTTTAATATTCCTAAAAACTATAGTTAAATAGATGTTATTAAATCCAAAATAGTTGAGTTTTTATTTTTTATATATATTATCAGTCATTAAATATGATTTAAAATAACATCCTAATATATGAAAAAGTTTTCTAAACCTAGGAAAAATTTAGAAACAACTAAAAACATAAGACTATATATAAAAATTTAAGGGTAACTTATTTAGATCGCTAGAATCATATGTGTTCTTAAATTTTATAAAAATAAATTACTCTGATTTTATAAGGGTCATCACAAGGTTTATTCCCTTTGAAAACAATAAAATATAAGGTTATAATAGAAATCTGAAGTCTTTATTTATTTTGTATGACTTTCATTTTGTATGTATTTTATTTCAAATGGATTTTATTTTCAAATTAATGAATATTATAAGTATTTTATTTTACATGGCCTTTATTTTATAATACATTTATTTCTGGTGGATTTCATTTCAAATGACTTTTATTTCATTACGATTTAATCACATAAATATTTCATTTCAAATTTCATTCATATTTATTTTCTTATGGATTTCATTTTATAATAATTTTATTTCATAAGTATTTAATTTCATAATAATTTCATATCATAAGATATTTATTTAATAATAATAATTGTTTTAAGACTATCATTCCAAAATAAATATTTATATGGCTTTTATTTCATAAGACTTTCAACTCTTAAGTATATACTCACAAACATAAGAGTATATCCTTTCTAAAAATGAATAATGTCAAAAAAATTGTAATACTTTAAATGTAAAAATATCACTCATTTTTAATAATTTATGCATATAAAATCAATATATAATTGGTTTTACATTGGAAAAATATAATATATAATAGGTTTAGATCAATTCTATTTATACATATGAAGTTTTTATAACAAAAAATTCTCTACACCTTCATATATAATAAGTTCTCTTTTCAACCATACAAGAAGTAAATTGTTTAAATTTGAAAATTATATAATGACATAAATATGTAAATTTTTGAAAACAACATAAATGATTAGATTTTATAAAAATGTTTAAACACGTGAATATATATAATATTTTATAAGAACACATAATTTTCATAACTTAGAGTAATTATTCAACAAAAATATTTAAAAAATAATAAAATAATAAAGATAAAAAAGAACAAATAATAGGAAACAACATTATAAATAATAATTTAAAACAATTATAAATGAATAGAGTTTCGTAATTATCAAAATGAAATAGTAGGAGGGAAAAGATCTACTCCAACCGAGATTTATTTGTCTTTTCTTTGGGGTATTATTATTCTTCTTCCTTATTTTAATTGGAGGTTTTGAGGAGGTTCCTTCTAAGAATACATGTATTCCTACACCTTTATATATGTTTGTTTGTGTGTATGTATTTTTAAAGTCCACTAGAGTGTTTTTGTGATTAAGCTAGCTGGTACAAACTCATAGAGGATATTAAAGGTCATTTTTTGTTCATGGTGACTATAACATGATTTTGTTATAGTGATTTCCTATTTTTTTCATTTTATAATATTTCAGTAATTGGGATTTATTTATTTATTTATTATTATTGTACCTCAATCATTTTAAGGTACATTACCATTCTATCATGAATTTAGAATTTAAATAATATTTTGATTTAGTTTTATGATTTTTTATGTAGATTTATATTTTTTTGGAATATTTTTTATGGGGGTACAATTTGAGTATGGTATGCGGGAAACAATTCAATATATCTAATAATTTGTGCTAGGAGGTTTTAGGTGTAATTGGGAAGGTGTATGGTGGAATATTGTTTTTCCAAACCTTGTGGATGACTAGAAGAAACCTAATTAGGTAGGGGTATTTGTACTATAATAGTTCATGGTTGGTGTACTTTTTTCCAAACCATGCGGAACAACCATGTGAATCATTGGGTGATATCAAGTATCTTACACACGGTTAAAGCATGGTTTGTTAAACTGTAGAAACTAACTATATGAAACTAATTAAATTACCGAAAATGATTTTTTTAACTTTGTTTTCACCCCTATTACCCTTATTTGTATCATGTTTCCCATGGATTTCAAAATACTACCCTAACCTAGGTATCCTTTTAAATCCCCTTTGACCCCAAATGTGTTTTTGATAAATAAATGTGCAGTGGATCTCTAGAATATATTTTATATCTTTTTTATCTCATTCTCTCCATATTGTATATTTTTTTATCACCTAGAATGAGAGATATAATCTGTTTTAGATATATCTATGATGTATTATTTTTTTGATGAGATCATGTTTGGATCTACTAAAGGGAAGAAGTATGAAGCTTATATCTGGAGTTTTTATGTTATTATTCATTAACTATAACCATTGTGAGGTAGTAGCGTTATCTCTCTTCCCAACTATTCTAGAACTTGAGTACATGTTTTTATTTATTGTTTCTCATGTATTATTAAAGTCAAAATTGATATATTACGTGACTGAAACCCTTTTGTGGTATGATTTGGGAATATTGGATTTTTATTGAGTCTTGGAAAACTACTTTATTTTTTAATTAAAAAAAATGCTTTAAAAATATGGTTCTTGTTTATTCAATAAAGATGTTTGATGAAATTATTTAAAAGGAAGAAATAATTTATATATAATTAGTTGATATAATAATTCGGCTTACATGGTTGGAATGTGTTCATTTGAATTAGATATGACCTAGAATAAGGGGAGTGTTTCATTGGGGAACCTAGATATTGGTAACCTTGTGATGACATTATGGATTATTGAGTAAACTCTGATATGTATGGAAATATTACATAAAATGTGGGAGAGAGATATAGGGATACATGGAGAGTAATGAGAATAAAATTTATTTAATTTAACAATTTTTCTTAAACTATATTCTTATGGATAAGTTGTTTTGATTTCAATTTAAACTATTTTAAATTGAATAACAATTAAAATTAATCTATTTTTATTAGTAGGTATGTCTTAAACTATGAGGTTATTTTTTATTTTCCTAGTTTCATTAGTTGTGATGTCCATTGGAGAAATCCTACTGGGTATGATTACTCACCCCCATCTTAT